>OY804597.1:39882951-40461141 GCA_963680895.1 Fragum sueziense
CTTTTCAAGACCATTTCTCTCTTGTTTTGTTTTATTGTTCCTGGGTACAATTTAGAATTTGGTCATAGTTGTTTACGAATTGTTCTTATCCCTTTAAATATAAATGAGCCAGGATCTGGAAAAAACGTCCCTTATAGCATTTTCAATGATTGAGTTTCAAGATCAGCCTGTTGTAAAATGCAGTCAAATATACATCCATGCTGCTCTCTTTAAGTAACTATAGGTGACCAAGAAGCTATTAAAGAACAACATTGATTCTGATCAGACTGTGCGTATGCACAGGCTGATCTGGATCTATGTTGGGCTCAAAAGCCTTAAGGGGCGTTTTTTCCAGATCCTGGCTCAAATCTTTAATAGTGCAGGCGATCATGTTCAACTGATTAGTATCTCGGAAAAATTAAATAATTGACATAGTAATATTATAGCACTTGTACGTTAAATATTGCAGGAAAACGCAGTATTCCGGGTCCATTCGAGTACAACTGTTCAGATAAGGAAGGTGTCAGTAAAAAAGGTGTCACCCTAAAAGGTCGCGGCAAGAGTTACTTTGATGTAGAAGGTAATTATTTAGTAATTGTAACGATTCTTTTGTTTTGTCTTTAATGCCGATACTTTGACCCTTTCCCAAACAATTTAAAATCGGGCCTGCTTCTAAAGTTACAGTATAATTCATACGACTACCGCATTTTCTTTTCCATTTTCTCATTACCTCAAAGTTGTTTCAGACTACTTTCTATGCCAAGAGATGTATGATACCCATAGCACTGGTGGTGAACTCGGACAAAGCGAGGAACATTTTTCATGAACACAAGGTACAGATACTTCATGTTTAAATGCACGTTTAAAAAACAGTTTTACTAGTTTGAGCATGTACACAACGATTTGCACGTGTTTATCCGCCCAAAACAATATGGACGAATCGGAGAGACACTTAGAGGCTATTGTCAGTTTTGTTATTTTATTTCTCTGACTGATTCTGAAGTTGGTATTACAATTCTTGGAGTAGAAGTTTTTTTCCGATGTGAAAATCGTAGTTAACGTTTTTTGAAGGGGACTTGTACGGTTTATTTATGATACCGTGAACATTTTCAATGGCTGTTCGAATTGCAATGACTTTTGTTCTAACAATAGAATGGGTTTTCGGTTAAATATGGATAAATCGTAGGTGTTGTTATAAAATCCCGTAACTGCAGCTTCAATAAAGTTGTGTTTGTGACGTTTTAGATTTACGCCGACGAAGCACTAGTGTTTGTCCGAAAAAACGTCACTAGGTCTATATATACCGTAGTAGATAAAATTTATTCTTTTTCAAAGACGAATTAATGGTATACAATAATCATTTCCAAAACAATATGCCTATCTGGTATTGCAGCCCCCAATTAGAAGGCTTTCAGTAATGACCACCATATAGATAGTGCTTCGTTTTGTCCGTCCGTCCGTTTTTCTACCCGTCCGCCAATTTGTCTAGCTGACTGCTCTAGATGTCAAAATACATTGATTTTATATGTTGAGAAGTTAAAATGTGTACTAATTAAGAAAATATGAAAGAAAAATATTAAGAAAAAAGGAGCCAAATCATTTTCAGTATAGACCTATTCTTCTTTTGATTCAATGTTTGCTATACGCACTTCAACGTCAATTACACAAAACGTGGGAACGACGTCGTATTTTTTGGCGGCGATGTTATAAAGTCATGAAAACAGATCATGAGCGTAAACTTTTGTTTTAGGAGAAATGTAGTGAGACGTCTTTTTTTTTAACATTTTATCTTTAAGAAATCTAAAATATTGAAACAAATGGATTTAATTATAGTAGCACAAATATACTCCCCGTCATAAGAAAGTAGCCACTTGTCTAATGCAAATGGTCGCCAATTTTAGGATTATTCATAAATGTACCGAAATAAATACAAGATATTGAAGCATGGCAAGTAAATCGAAAACAGTCGAATTACCCCATTAATTAGACTGTTTTCGATTTACTTGCCATGCTACAATTTTGAGACGATTCCAACACATCCAACGTCTACACGTGACGTCATTCCGACAAGACAACCATTATCGGAACGAATACCTGTGAAATCGACAGAAAAAGGCAAACGTTACAGATAGGCTAGATTGCTTCCTGAGTTAAGTTCTATCAGCAGTAGAGGCTGATTAACGGATTAGACCATCCGTTTCAGACGTCTTGCGATACCCATAGTCTTGCTACGATGTTATTGACAACATTACCTTCAGTGGGTTAGACAGCATCTATTGTTTTCTAAGGACAATTGCATAGCATGTATTAATACCAACGGTGTTCACACTCGAAAATGTCTTGTAAAAGCGAATCTTATCCTTATCCACTTTCAGGAATTATTACGGTAATAACAAGTATAGTAATACATTGACAATTATTGAAAGTAAAAGATTAAATGTGCATTTGTAAAATTTTATTCATGTACCGTATGCAGTCAAGGTGTTAATTGAAAAGGAAATGCACACAGTTAACTTTTCCCGTTAGTATACTTTAGAATGCATGCCCGTAGAAAGCAATTCCATATGGGCCCTGTCTGGGCCAGTGTCTAATATTGGGGGGGGGGGGGCTGTTGGGGCTAAATTAGATTTGCCATAAGTTTTAAATGTGAAATGATGAAAATTCGGCATTTTTGCCAACTATGGGGGGGGGGGGGGGGGGTCCAGAGTCCCCCTGTTCGTACGGGCCTGGGATGTGTGAAACAGTGGATCCTCCTTAGAATAAATGGTGATAATGGTAATGACAAACATTACAGTATAGATCTGGAAACGTTCATTTAGGCTTTTGCGACCAACATGGATCCAGATCAGACTTTGCATGTGCACTGTCTGATCAAGATCCATCTTGTTCTCATTTAATAGCTTATTCTCCACCTGTACCAAATTTAAGAAGGCATAACGAAAATCTTACCGGTGAAACTCCAAGGTAACGATAAAAATGATGATTATTATTATGATGATGATGATGATGATGATGATGATGATGATGATGATGATGATGATGATGATGATGATGATTATTATGATGATGATGATGATGATGATGATGATGATGATGATGATGATGATGATGATGATGATGATGATGATGATGATGATGATGATGATGATGATGATGATGATGATGATGATGATGTCATCTAATTGTCATCACCTGTCAGTAATTTATCTGAAAGGGGAGTTAGGCAGTACAAATTGATATATATTGAAACAAGTACCTGGTGCTCGAATTTGATGCCGGAAATCTATGGTTAGATGCTCAAATCAGTGCGATATTACCGAATAAATGTTTAGATATGCCGTTAAGTCCAGTGCAATCGATTAATTTATCAAACATGTGGTCATAAAACACCGTAGCTGGAAAAGATAACATCGCAAACATGCTGTAACGTTGTCACGAAGAAACCGCACAATGATTTTCAATGACATGACACCAAAAACTGCCATTTACAGCCTTTATTAGTACATTTATATGTCTTTTTTGTTTACTTGAAATGCAAGTTGATAAACATAAACAGTGATATCGTACCATTTCGTTCGGGCGATTAAGATCAACCCACATGATCTCAATATGCGCTTTGTGCACTTGCAATCCGTTTATAACATTTGAAAATAATGATCGATAAAACTGATATTTTCGTGCGTATTATAAATCATATCTACATACCTTAGTAACTTCCATTTGAGTGCATCCTTTAAAAAAAGACGGAAAGAGAAGTAAAACAAAATACCACGTGTATTGTTTACAAAAATCCGGATGTGACATGAAGTATCTGTACCTTGTGTTCATGAAAAATGTTCCTCGCTTTGTCCGAGTTCACCACCAGTGCATAGGTAAATACAAAATTATGAAAATTTCTCAGTAATTGAAGTGTTAAAACTATTAAATCTTGGTATTGTGCAAAACTAATATAATCTATATCATATCAAAATTGACTCTATGTCTGAAATTATGCGTGTTCACTTGGAATAGTTTCTGAGCTAAATTACTCCAAAGTAAGTGCACCCTAATGAGATTCACGTGATATCGGAATAATTCGGGCGACGCGTTGGATGGTTCCACAGCCGAATGTTTACGACATCGCCCGAATAGGTTCGGATAACCTTGACGATTGTTAAAGGCGTCACACGAGCAATTTCGACGTCGCATGAATCTTATTAGAGGTGTGTAACCTTAAACTGTTTCACATCTACAGCTGAAAAGACGAACACATTGCTGGGGAAGTACAAAGTGGAGTACAAGTCGTTCGGATCTGAAGGTCCTAAGTTCAAGATTGGCAAGAAAAACCCTCATCACAACGGCCTAGTTAACAGTCTGGTGCATCCGGTAGATACTAAAGGTAAAATTACCCATTACTAAACAGCACAATTTTTTACTTGTCCAAATTAAAAGTGAATGAAATTTTACGATTTTTTGTCTTTCTTATAAAAATATTGTTCGAGATTGTCAAAAGCAATTTCTCCATTTTCCATATTGATTTCCAAATCCACATTCTTGGGGGAGTCAAAAAATGTCACTGTGTGGTAATGGGATGATACAGGCAGAGCTATAACCTTTTCAAAACAGCAAGAGTCTGAACTTCTGAAATCTGAAAAGATGCTGGCATAGACAACAAAATGTATTTTGATAAAGATGTGATTTATGCTCAATATAGATAAGAAAATATTTAGACAAAAGAAGGAAATGCTGCTTTTGAACATTTTTTTCTCTGGTCATTCCATTTTTTCCCTCTTGCCTTGACTCTTCCTCATCTTTACACTATTAGATTATATTTTCATAATACCAGTATCATGAACTTTTCAATTTGTGTTTTCGAGTTCAGTATTGTACTTTTACATGTGTGTATAGCTTTTCTCAGCACCTAAGCATTTAACTATACATTGATATACTCCTTTCTTACAGGGTTCGAGACCCCGGGACCGAACTACAGACCCAACTCCAGCTACTGGGGCCGGGGTCACAAGAAGAGTTTTGGGGACAAGAATAAGAATGAAACTGACAAAAGCGTGCCCGGTGAGTAGGCCTATGCCTAATGTAAGGTTCCAACTGCCGATCAAATTAACTCGATCAATTCTATCCTTTGATTTCCCCGATCTATCCCGACTAAATGGCATTTTGTTGATCTCTGTCGGTCAACCTGACATCTTCGGAAAAGTAGAAAATGCAAAAAAATTCCTGTCCTAACAATGCGCCTTGCAGATCTCGATGTTATGTTACATTTCTATTCCACAATACATATAAAATAATAGGTTACTGCCTGAAATGGATCAAGTTTTTCTGGCGAGCGTAGGAATTTATTGGGTGAGTCGAAGACAGGATAAAAAAGATTATAGGGTTAATTCACGTTTTTGAGGTCGTTAACATTCGCAGAGGCCCAGGAAATACGTTAACGCCCGACTGCGAAGCAGGAGGGTCGTTTTCGTATTTTGCGGGCCTGTGCGAATGTTAACGACCGAAAAATACGTGAATTGACGCTATTATTGCATAAAAAGCATAAAATTCCAATGATTACTTACCCCAAACCCCTTGATATGTGCGAAAAATGAACCGAGATGAGATAAGAAAATGTCCGCCATTGTTGTTTTGTTCTGATAAATCTTCCGAGAAAATTTTGTTATGCGTGACGTCGGTAAAACAACGTTACGTCATAATTTGGCGCCAAAAGGCGAACGTCGCTTATTTAACGTAAGACGTTGAGAATTTTGCGGAAAAAAAGACAATTGTTTATTTTGAAGGGTCAAATTGAGGATATTTGAGTGCAAAACCGGTCCGATATCGCACGTGAATCTGCCGATTAATGCACGATTTCTCTGGATATCCGCCCGGTTTCTGCCCGTTATCCGATGCCAATAACAGACTGAAAACACACATTTTAGGCAATAATATGGGTTAGATATGATTCGACCATTGTCTTTTTAGATGTGTGCAAAACAGTATCAACTGCCCCTTTTCATTTTATTTACCGTAATACAGCCATGTGTCAATGCAGGGTCAATACAATTTAAAAAGCGAGTATCATATTTTATTCATAACATTCCAACTCGTAGACAATCGATCTCTTTTATTAGGTTATTCTATTTAAGCTTTGTCGGGTGAAAATGACCCATTTTCCCAAGAACTCGATCGACATAATATATTCGAAGAAAAGGTATTTAATTGAAAATTGGCATTTTTTTTTTCATAGATAATACCAAACATTGGAGTCTATACGATTGACCTTTCAAACGATAGACGCTATTACCAATAATTTGTTGTTATTCTGCTAGATTCAGAAATCGAATATAATTTATTTGATTGACTCGTTTTTGTACTCACAGCTTCTGCTGTTCACAGGAAAATCACCCTGTCGGAATTTCCATTCAACCAAATCACGTGTACAAATCATCACTATTGTATCAGTTTTGAGTCTATGACTGATTAAATAAAAGAGTAAAAATGGTCAATTTTGGCTGAGCACAGATCATCTTAATTTTTTGTTCGACTTTATGGCTTAACAGGCTGATCCCAACTCATGTTTGTCTCAAATGCTCTGAGGCCTTTTCTCCCAAATCCACCATGCTTATCAATCATTTAAATTCCTGTATCCTCATTTCAATACATCTATCAAGATATAAAGCATATAAGAATCTGTTTGGTCTCATTTTTTTGAAAGGTTGAGCTAATATACCAGGCAGTAGGACCCAAACTTGTCATGACAAAGAAAAGTGGATTTTTTAATAATTAAATATATGTAGGCCTAATATTAACCCGGTGTGTTCCCGAAACGTCGAATCGATTTTCTTACCTATAGGGGATTAGGGGGCACGATACGGGGTAATGTCGAATAGATATTTAAATATCTATGACAGTTAGTTGAAATAAATTATGATTGATGAATATTGAAACTGAAATATGAAAAAAACATCAATATCTAAAAAATGGGAAAAAATCAATTGAGATATTAAATTTATAATTTAATGGAAAAAGAAAGTATGAAAAATATCTATATGTAGGAAAACTGATTTTATTTATGTATCATTTAGTAATTATGAAATAAAGATTATCTATCTTAACTGATAAAGAAAGATTATTTAAATTGAGATATTCAATTTATATTTAATGGTAAAAGAAAATGATCTTTGAAAAAATTATTAATTGCTTCGAAATTATTGTACTTTAATGGTCATTACTAAAGATCAAATAAGGTATAAGCAAACAGTGAACATGTTTGCAAACACACACTTATATCAAACAAATTCATAATTGCTTAATTGGTTAAGTTTGTGAATGTTAATTACAGTTTGTATTAATTACAATTGCTCAACAATGGGTTATCTTTCAAGAGCAATTTGTTCTTTAAACTTTCATTCCAAGTTACGAAATCATGGCTAACGCACAGGTTCACGTAGAATTCATTACAAACAGAAGAGGCGGACAGAATCTCACTTTAGACGGCTTCATCTACAGAATCAACAAACGAGTTGAAGACAAACTGTTCTGGAGATGTACATTTCCTGGTTGTAAAGCTGGTCTGTCCACAGAAAACAACATACCCATCGGTTTTGGAAGAAACGAGCACAACCATGCTAACGATCGTGCCGGTGTCGTCGCCAAACAGATTATCAACAAAGTAGCAGAGAGATGTGCTGAAAGTGTGAGACCGGTTCCAGCCATCTTCGCTGAAGAGTTGAACAAACTACGGGACAACGAGTGGGACGACACTGCCAGAGAAGTCGTCGAGAAGATGCCAACCTTCAACAGCGCCAAGTCCAGCCTGTATAGAGCCAGAAGAAAGAAAACTCCAGCTTTACCGAAGACAGCAGCAGACATTTACCTGGATGGAAGATGGACCCAGACGTCAACCGGCAACAGATTCCTACTATTCGACGACGACTCACAACATGGGAGAATCATGGCCTTCGCAACAACAGAAAACCTCCACGATCTAGCTGCTGCCGACACGATCTACTGCGACGGTACTTTCTACAGCTGTCCAAGACTGTTTCATCAGATCTACTCGCTCCATATAAAGATAGACGATGTAATGACACCAGTAGTCTACGCCTTTCTACCGGGGAAAAGTCAGGCAGTCTACCGGCGATTCTTCTCCTTGACCGCACAGAAGATGGAAGACATTGGACTGAGACTCCAACCAGCAACCGCCCTCCTTGATTTCGAGGCTGCTGCCCAGGGCGCTATTAGAGACTCATTTCCTGGAATCACTATACAGGGGTGCTTCTTCCATTATACCCAGTGTATTTGGCGACGAGTACAGGCGACGGGACTGCAGAACGAGTACAGAGACAACCCTGCCGTGAAGAAACTGGTACGACGGGCAGCAGTATTACCGCTTGTCCCACTCGACGCCATAGAAGATATGTGGTTCCAGACTTTAGAAGACAGAGACGATGACGACATTACTGACATCACAGAAACATTTACGGACTATGTGACAGAACAGTGGGTGGAAGGCGACCGACGTGTGTGGAATCATTTCGGTACTGTCGGACCAAGAACTACCAACAACCTCGAGGGATGGCACAGCAAACTGAAGAAGATGACCACGGCCCATCCGAATATCTTCAACGCCATCCAGATGTTCAAAGACATCCAGAACGCCAACGACATCAACAGAATCCAGAGATCTGCAGGTGGAACTGTCCGTTCCCGCGCTAAGCGCTACATGAACATCGACAGACGTCTAAGAACACTCAAAGACAGATACCAGGCTGGAGAATATGACTTGATAACCTTCGCTGACTTGGCCGCACAGCTTCTCCATCTAGAGTGATTTAATTCGTGATATTAATATTGTGATATTGAAATAAATGAGCATCAGCTGATAGTGAACTTTACAGTGATTACAGTAAACATGGTTTTTAATGATAATTAACCATTTTCCAAACAAGAACTTGTCTCCATGCCCTTAACAGTTACAATTAGGAAAACATCAAAGCAAAAGAAGAAAATACTGATTATCAGCATTTTCTCCTTTTGGGTCAATATTTTCTGTGCTATATAATTATATTGTACACTAATCATAAATAGTTTCAAGTAGCCTATATTGTTTTCATCCATGTGCGGTAAAAAATCTAAAAATGTGTCACTATAAAAGTGAGTTAAACGTGGTTAGAAAAAGGAAAAAATCCATTGACAGCGCATTTTTCTTGTTGCAACAAAACGTTAATTTTTTCAACAGGTCTTAACCCATTACCATATAGTGACTTTTTTCGACTCCCCACAAGATAATGACTTTGGAAAACATTGTGGAAAATGGAGAAATTGCGTGTGACTAGCAATTTCTTCATTTCCCACAATATTTTCTTCACAAAAAGAAAAAAAAATGTAAAAAAAAAATCATTTAGTTTTATTTGTCGTCTGCAACATCTTTGAATTTGGAGGAGTATAATAGATTGCCGTCTGGTAATGGTTTAAATAGAAAATATAAATCTATGTATACATGTATTTTAGATTTAAAACGATAAATAAATTTCTGTCAAACGAAATAAAAAAAATACGATTTCTTACTATATTTCTTCTTACTATTAAAGTTACTCGACATACAGCCCCCTCAATAATTTTCCCCTTCGGGTAGCCCCTTTTCACACATTTATAAAAGGTGCGATTCGACGTTCCGGGAATAAACCATTAACCCTTCCAAAACAAGACCTGGTTTTGACATCCCTAATAGGAAAGGCTTGGGAAAACTTTGCGACAAAAGAAGAAACTGCTGATAACCAGCAGTAACTGTTTCTCCCTTTGTCTCAGTATTTTTGTGCCATATTTTTACACAAATCCTATCTTTATTAACATCCATTTTGTCATTTTTTACGGTTTTTGAAGTGGAATACCCTAAAATTTTGTTGCTTGGAAAAGGGTTAATTGTTTTATTCAATGATTATTCCATTTTGTTGTATTTGTGATCTGCCACCCACATTGTGTCTTGGTAACTGTGACATTTATCGATCTACAGGGTCAAACCGCGGACATATTGTCTGTATCAGAGCTGCAGAGGGGAATGTTCATTCCCGATTTATCATTCCTGACATTTAGTCCTATCCGAATTCTGGTCCACTTTGAAGAAAATTGACTCACGCGCCAAAGAAGTCAACGAAAGACAAAAATCGCCTGAAAAACGGCGTTTGGTCATTTTCAAGTTATCATGATTTGTCCTTTTTTGTTTGGAAATGTGAAAAATGGACAAACATCGTTTTTGCTCGACACATAGATTTCTTTCTTGCTTTTTCATCCATCGAGTCAAAAAAAAAAAAAAAAAAAAAGAAAAAAAAAAAAAGAAAAAAAACCTGACAAACGAGAATTATTAAACGCGTTGATTTACTTGGTCCAAATAAATGAAACGCCGGTATTAGATTGTTTAAATTTTAAGTATTGAATTTCTGAAGAATATTTTCGATTTCAATATAGGTCTGTAATTCAATGACGAGTATAGAGCGTTGACAAGGCCCGCAGTACCGGAACAGATCTTTTGTTTTGTCCCTTCACTCTAAAAGTTATGGAACCGAGTAGAAAATTATTTATAATTTATCATCATATTTCATATCTAACGAAAAGATGGGGTTTTTTTACCAAACAGAAATCAAACATTTCATATGGTCTTTGCATAAATTTGATTGAAATATTACAGGTTGGTGCTTATTTCCCTTCACGTTTCATGTTATCCATAATGATTCTCTACATATCCAAAGGGGGGGGGGGTGAAGAAAAGATGTGGGGAACATAAAAAACAACCATGTGATAAAACGTTTTTCTTTAAAGATACATATGCGATCGTTTGGTAGAATTTTGTTTCTTCGTGAGGTTGACTCAAAAAGTGCGGAGAAGTATTTATGCCACACACTATCCTGGATTGGCTCTTTTATATCCTGTTCAGAAAAGTGTTACGAATATCATATGTAACTAAGTATATACAGATCTTATTAAATGGTATTTTAATATATAACGAAATAGGGAATTTTGTGTTTAAAATGTTTATAACTGTCAAAAATAAGTGATATAAAAAATATTCGGAATTTGTTATGCATTTTAAATGTCAAGAGGTAGGCTATATTCGATTTTAGAAATCGCGTTCTTATTTTTCGGAACATTTTATCTAAAACTTGAACTTCTGTTGAAAAAGAATTGTGATAATAATTCTATGAACCGTTTCACAAAGATAAACTCAGCTTTCCCAAATTCAAATGCGTTATAATAAACGACATTATTAATATAAGGATATTATTCCAAAAACAGATGATATACTATTAGGTCTACTAAAGCATTGAAAGCATAGGTAGAAACTGGGAATTTGCTTTTTATCAGCAATTCCTTCTCTCTTTTTTTCAATATTTTCCAAAAATCTGTCTCTGAAAGAGATATGAAAATCCAATTTTGTTTATGGAAAGATATAGATCTATAGTACTCTTCCTTTTGCAGAAAAGGAAAGAATTATGTGAAGTCTGTTATTGTACTTAATTGTATGATTTTGTTGGACCAGACAGCTTAATGCTAATCAATTCATTTGATTTTGAGTACGGGTCTGGAAAAAATGTCATATTAATCAATTATTTTTTAGACTAATGTTGTTCCAAATTAGTCAATACAGTCTGATCAAGAACCGTGTTGTTCTCGAATGGCTTCTTCATGGCCCCTTCATAGCAGCCGTAAGAGATCAGCATGAATCACGGCCAGATTCCGCTTATGCACAGGCTAATCTTTAAACATGGCTATCTTAAATTCTATATATTAAGGGGCCTTTTTAAGATCTTTGTTCATTTGTATAAGGTAGACTACCTGTAACGAAACCAATTTGAGAGTCAAAATTCGTCGGAATTCTTCGGGTAACTTCGCAAAATTTGGACCATGGACATTGTTTATTGTTTCCATGTTGGGTAAAAATCGGCACATGCCGCCAAGGAATGATATTACCACGTCGCACGCTATGACATCACGTGGATCTCAAAACAGCCATTACAGGAAGTCAAGCTTACATTAAAACGAAGAAGGTAATCTTTGCTTAATTACAATATAATTATGTAATTCCAGGACCTGGCGACTATGACGTCAAAACCGAAAACCGGGGACCATCCTATTCGTTTGGGATAAAGCTACCGGAACCAGTATCCATACAACAAAGTAAGTGAAAAACAAATGTACCTGTACAGATGAGATGTGGAAAATTATGTTGTTGTTTTTTACATTTATGATACATTGCGTGTCCGTGAGCTTTAATGTAGATCAACTCTGAAACAAATGGCAATTGTTGAACGCAGCCATCCAATGCACAAAAGTATAACTACTTAGTAGTAAAGCCTGGTATGTGTGATTTCAAACTTTACAAAAATGACAAACCTGAACGTCATATATAATAATGGTCGAAACTTTGTCAAATAAAAGAAAAACCTTAAACGATAGAGATCTACGATTTTTGTAAATTTAAATACCATGTATGATACTATTTTACTCTTAAATAAGTGTTCAATGTAATTATATTCCCGTAACCAGATGCGCATTTTCTTTTGAGAGTCAGTATAGTAATGTTATGCAGTTTCCATGGTATGAACCAAATTTCTTCCCAAGTACTGTGAATGGAAGATTCAGATGTTATGCACCATTATACCATTATATGTCTATTCCAGGTGTGAACAAGTTCAGTCCGGCTGCCAATACCTACGACATAGGCACAACAATCGGAAAAGCACCAGCAATCTCTATAACTGGACGACAAAACAAAGACGGAGAAGGTATTTATCAAACGCTCCATTGAAAAAGATGCTGTATTCGTAGATGGCAAAATGTTGATAGCGATAGGATATGATTTGTGTACAATATAGCTCACAGAATTTTCTAGGGAAAATGCTAGAAACCTAGTGAACCAATTACACTAAATGGCAGCAATTGTGTATTTCCTTGAATGTGTATGAGTTTTTTTTTAGAAAACATTTTCCTCTAAAATCAGTCAGCAAAAGCGAAAGGGTCATTGATTTCACCTTTTAAGACACTCCATTTGTATTGCTCTATAACTGGCGAATAATGGATCTAACCAAGGGTGTCGTGCTTTAAATGTAAATAGTTGAAATATGATATCATTATTTCCTTTTGTTTTCACTTTTGAAAATGTAATCAACAGATATATAAAATGATAGGAATTTTGTTATCTTGCTGTTGTCGTCTCCTTTACTTCCGTTTATTATTAGGCCTATATTCCTATTATCTCTGTAATAAAGGAAAGAATGCATAGTCGACACAAACTGCGATTGCTTTAGATAAGAGAAATAATAGGCAAGAAAAAGAGAAAATGGATGGCAAATTAACACAATAATACATCAATCTCATAATTTTCAGTTACGCACTAATTCACTAATCAATGTGCTGCTTCTAATTGTAAACGCATTTTACCTGAAGATATCTGATAATCTGTCTATTTATTCTATCTTTGTTAACCTTTCTTTCTATACTCTCTATCTTTCCAATTCTATAGCCAAACAAGGACCCTGCCCTTCCGCCTACAACCCTGCTCAGTCTTATTTCGATAGATACAAGGCCACCACCCTAACATACCGCTGGTTTGAGTCCGATGGTAAGTCAGTTGTTGTGTCACGTGATCAATTAGGGCACCACGTGATGTTGTTCTGTTATGTTGTTTTGTTGCGAAAAACATGCCTACTGAGAATTTTATGAAAACTTACCATAAAAACGTTTATTCCATTGAGGCAAAAAGTATCTAAACAAGGAACGCGTTTCATAAAAAAACTTCGATTCAAATGCACACGTACCCATTTGACTTTCATGAAACACTGCTCTGTAGGCCTACTGTAGCAAAATGATAAAATCTCAGTTGACATGATTTTCGAGTTAACTTTTGTTTCTGTTTATTTAGTTGTTATCACATTTTTGTCTATAACCGTTGTAGATGGTGAAGAAGGACACACCACGTTACAGTCGGTTTTACTCCCGATCTGAGGGTACCATGCCCTCACAACGATCGCCCAACAGCGACAATGCCAGTGTCTCCTTGCCTAGTGTCAGAAGTACGACTCGCATGTCCATGCGGAGTCAGAACCGCAGTAACATGGGCTCCCGGCTACTCCTACCGTCCGAATTCGATACACCTGGACCGGATGCGTACAATATCCGGACAACGATCGGTAAAACTCCGGGACCTTCGTTTAAAGGAAACAGGGAACGAACTTTTGAAACTGCAAAAACATCAAACGCAGTGTTCCTTCTTCCTAAACTAACCAATGCGACCCCGGCGCCCGGCGCATATGAATTGAATTCAGCAATGGGGAAGGGCTTGAAATCAACGTTTGGGAACACACGACGGGATGCTAGATTCGCGGGTGACAGAACCAATAACGCCATCTTTCTACTACAGAAGTACGACGACCCTAGCCCAGCTCCCACTAGATACAACATCAAATCAACACTCAGCTCGCCATACAGCGGGTATATGAGTGACCCGAGCTCTCTCAGAGGATCTACTTTTTCCCGGGCTCATAGAGATGCGCGCTTCGCCGGAGATCACAAGGCCAAGTTTCTGTTGCCAAGAATTATTCCACCACACCCAACAGCCACTGCGTACAAGACTGAGGATGTCAACGCGACCGGCAAGAATGTTAAAGGATCTAGTTTTAGTCGCGCGAGAAGGAACGCTCGTTTCCCTGGAGACAATAGGGCTTTGTTTTTGTTAACGGAGAGAGCCGATAAGTTCCGGAGACCCCATTCGTACTCAAATTATGGATTAGATTAATGATGTATAATCAATTTTAGGTCTTAAATTAGACATATATTTACAACAGTGTGTTTATTCTTTTTACAACTTATTGGAAAGTAGCGAATGTCAGTAATTTTAAAGATGCTTACATCTCTACGAATATGGATAAATTACGATAGTGTGGTGTCTGCTAAATGCGTTTCAAGATGGCGAAAAGGAAATGTAGTCCTACTGGCTAAGTTCAAACCCGGAATTACCAGATTTAATTCCCCTGAAGAATTTCCTTTGTGTATTTGTTTATATGTCTTAAATGTGCCAAAATATGATATGAAGCCGGATTTTATATTGAGCGTATGGGCGGACTTGGAAATGATACCATGTGTCTATATGTGCTATTATTTCTTTTTTCTTTTCTTTTCGCTGTTTGTATATACTTGCGTTATACAATACATTGTCTGTGATATTTCGTGTCCGTTTAATGTACCTTGATGCATAAGAGGATATCACTAGATTAATTGGCAACTAAACGGACATAATTCCTATAGATCTATGCACAACGAGAGAGACATTAGAAACAATTAATCCGCGTTGTCTTCTGTTTGGAAGCTTATTTATCTTTTTGTTTATCTTTTAATTAAAACCTGTTTTCCAACATTAAATTCTATTCAATGGTGCGACTTCCGTGTGTACCATAAAATGATTGTTTAAGATATATAAATCATTGCCTAACAAAAACCAATATTTCAAAATAGAAAAAAATCTAATTTTGTTTCTAATGTGGTCGATTGAATATTAAGATGGTCTAATTTTGCCACCGTTCAAAAGCCACGTGCATGTGTTATATTTTTCTTCTATGTACATTGTATGTCTCTTGAAAACTTGTCATTAGAAAATAAACGGCATCCAGGTATACATACAAATTGTGCATTTATTTTCCATTTCAATGTACATGTACATGTAATATTTTTCCACCCTTCGAAACAGTCTGTCTATGGGTTCGTTCTGGAAATAAAATTCAATGGCATGGAGACATCTTCAAGCAGATCAAGATGTTCCTAGAATACTAGTACATGTATAACGTCAGTGCGTGTGGTTAATTCATGATGGTGTATAAATAAATACATACATAGATAAAACAGTCCTATATCAATATGGGAATAAGACTGAACGATGTGGCCACAAATCAAACAATTTCAAGGGAGAAACAATTACAATCTTCGTCAACTGCTAATGTTTCTGGTATGTATGTGATGTGTGCGATTCATAATTATAACAGGAACGTTACTTTTTCCAAACAATCCATTTTATGTAATTTTGTAGAAAACTTAATCAAAGCCATGTCATGACTGAATCAGAAAATTATGATAAACGGCACAAATTTGGATATGCATTGGACTTTTTGTTTACAAAATCAAAGAAAACTTATAACATGCACCATAGTGCTATGAAGAGAGTCCGGTGTTTCCGGGGATAAATAAAATGAGCAAGGATCTGGAAAAAGGTCCCTTAATGCTTTTGAGCCCAACATGGTTCCAGATCAGCCTGCGTTTACACGCAGTCTGACCAGAAACCATGTTGTTCTCTAATAGCTTCTTCGTGACCTGTAGCAACTTAAGGAGATCAGCATGGATGCATTTTGGACTGCATTTGAAAACAGGCTTGTCTTGAAACTCAATTTTCTAAAATGTTATATGGGACCTTTTTCCAGATCCAGGCTCAAGTGTATTTATTACCTATTAACTCTGCAATTTTAGCGCCCACGAACCCTGGACCTGCCGACTACAAGGTGAAACACATCAACCTGAAGAAGAACCCGAGTTACACGTGCAGACAGCGAGTCAAAACTTCGTACCCAGATTCTGTCACTTACGATAAAGGTATGTTATTTTTTCCCCAAGAATACTGACTGAAAATTTCGCTAAACTCTTTGACATACGACAAAAATCTGTGTTGATTCAAAATTCAAAGATCTTGTAGGTTATTTCATTTATGAATCAGATGGAATTAGGATTAAAATTATTGACTTGTGTTTTGATTTTTTTAATTCTAGTAACGTTTGTTTATTTAGTGTTGTTTTCTAATCTTTTACAAAAATGTCTTAAATTGATGATAATGAACGTGTGTTTCGTTTCCAAGTGTGTGTCCTAACTAATTTACGCATATTCTACATATGTCCCTTTCTTTTTAGCTGTGGACGAAACCCCCGGTCCAGGAGCCTACAACCTAGTCAAAGATTTCGTGGCGAACGACAAACCTGCGTTCTCGTTTAGGAAGAAACTAGATCCTGTCGTAGACAGTAAGTCATAGAATACCATTATCCGAGTTTTCTCTGATGAAATTCGCTCTTTGATATGTTGCTCATGTAAATACCCGAGTTTTCTCTGATGAAATTCGCTCTTTGATACGTTGATGTCGCTCATTTAAATGAGCGACATCAACATATCAAAGAGCGAATTTCAACAGAGAAAACTCGGATTAACCCATTACCACACAGTGACTCTTTGACTCCTCACAAGAAATTGGCTTGGGAAAACATTGTGGTGCTTGTGACAAGCAATTTTTTCATTTCCCACAATATTGTCTCAATAAAGATACCAAAAAATGAGGAAAAAAATCCATTCACTTTAAATTGCCTTCTGCAACATCTATGAATTTGGACAAGTCGAAGATTTTGCCGTTTGGTAATGGGTTAAAAATACCACTGCTCTGCTATATTATCTAAATGATGTAACCACGCGTTAACACTATAATCCAGATTAAATAGTCATCCCATTCCTACTGTACTCTTGTGGAGCATGTTGTTGTGCAGAGATTGATTATTCTATAAAAATTGTTTTATTGCTATTAGTTTTATGGTTTTTATTGATGTTGTCAGCCCAGAAAAAGGCTTACTTTGACATGAAACTTTTCAGAATTTTCACAATGTAAAGGCATGTCAAATATCATTATCTCTTTTCTGCAGAGGAACATTTCCCAGGACCAAACTCCTACCAGGTCGAGAAACGAGATAAACCGGGAACCAAGAAGGCGCCAGTTTTCAGTATGGCTAAACGACTTGCTCCACCCAACAGTAAGTATGGTCACGGTGGATAATCACGTGATACAATATTTTCAGAAAATCTTCAATAATTTTGTAAATACTGGACCGATTTGAATTCCCTTTGATGCAGAGAATGTGGACAGACGTCACGCATTAGATGGACGTAGTTGATTTTTGAAAATTCAACTGATAAAAAAGTTATTGAAGATAAACCAAAATTTTGGTTTATCTTCAATAACTTTTTTTTTTGATTTTTCAAAAAATCCAACACATCCAGCTTATTCCTGTCATTTTCCCAGATTTTCTGCTTCAAACCCAATTTAAATTGGTCAAGTATTAAAAAAGTTATTGAAGACTATCGGAAATGCTGAGTCACGTGATTATACATCGTGAAAATACCGATTGTTATTTACACAAAAGCAGTGTATTGGCTGGGGCTTTGCTACACGTATTAAAGTGACATTTCAAATTTATTTCATTTTTTAAAAGTATGCCTTGATGCAGAGATTGTTTATTCTAATGCGTAGAAATGCTATCAATTTTTTGAAGTTGTTATTTATAAGCGAGAAATACGCCTTTAGAGTTGAGACAGAAATGACAAATTCTATATATATATGTCTGAACTGTTGTCCACAACAATTTGTTTAATTTTAGCACAAAAATATAAATTTCTTGTAAACGGTTCAATATTTTGGCCTGAAATTTTCAGAATTTTCATAAGAAAACATGTCTTTCAGATAAAATAAAAGTAAAATCTATGTAAAAATAATCGTGAAATGTCACTTTAAACGCCACCCTTTGCGAAAAAGTTCTTTTAAGTTCAAGAGCTGTTCTAGTACATTCTAGAATTTTGAATGACACTTCTAGAACTTGGGTTCTGGTTGTGTGTTCGCACATCGGTTGAGCCAATATCCTTTCTGACATTTGACAACAGTATTTTTATGTCGCCAATATATTTGCAACGTGACTCCATCATGGATTCCTGGTATATTTCTAACAGAACTACCACAATATCCAATCTGAGCATAGAGCTGCTCTAAATCACGTGGCAAATCCATTTGAGCTGGGATCTGGAAAAACGTCCCTTATAGCATTCTTAAGAATTGGGTTTAAAGATCAGTCTTTTGTCAAATGGAGTCCAATATGCATCCATGCTGCTCTCTTAAAGTTAATACAGGTCACAATGAAGCTGTTAGAGAACAACGTGGATCCTGATCAGACTGTGCGTATGCCTTAAGGGACGTTTTTTCCAGATCCTGGCTCATTTGTGAAAAGTAGATGAATTTTTCGCAGGGGACCGAGGGTGGACGTTCATTGAAATAAAGTGCTAACTAATTACCATAGGTATCATGCTGTATTTTTTTATTTTTCATTATTTTCCTGTCTTATCTCATGTAGAACTCTCAAGACCAGGCCCCGGTTTCTCGAAAAAACTTAAGTATATTCTCATGAGAACATGCTCAACTTCAAAGGGATACTCTCCAACGTTGAAGGGTATTCGATTGAAGTTCACGTGGATTTCGTGCGATTTGAGCACGGTGCTCAGATTTGAGCATGAAAACGTACTTAAGTTTTTTCGAGAAACCGGGGCCAGGGCTTGTCTGTGAAAGGTTCGATAACAATCATTAATGTAAAGAAATCATAGGACAAGTTTGGGCCTACGTATGTTTTGCACGAGTCTAAAATTGGTTGAATTAATTTCAAACTTTGTCGCATTCGAAATTGTTAACCCATTACCTCACAGTGACTCCTTTTGACTCCCCCACAAGATAATAGCTTTGGAAAACATCGTGGAAAATGAAGAAATTGCTTGTGACAAGCAATTTCTTTATTTACCACAATGTTTTCTACCAAAAAAGACAAAAAGATTTTAAATTTCCTTAACTTAAAATTGTCGTCTGCAATATCTTTGAATTGGACCAGTTCAAATTTGTTGTTTGGTAATGGGTTAAAACATTTTTGAAATTCTCGTACCTTCAGGTATGAAAGACACCCCAGGACCGAGCGAGTACAGTCCAAAGATGTCACAGACAGAGCGAGCTAACTGGACCATGACAAAACGACCAAAAGGAAAGGGGAGTAAGTACCGTAATTATTCTAATAAACGCCCGGGCGTTTTTAAAATTAGAAACATGGTCGATGGAAAAGTAGGGGGTGGGCGTTTATTAGAGGTACTCTAATTTTGTAAGTCAGAATTTGCGTATCAAGTGTCAATTCATTGACTCTAAGTTCTGCAAGTTGAATTTGATCAATTTTCGTAATAAGGACAGCAAAATACGACTTTTCAATGAAATTCCTTCATTGCCACCAGAATTAGGGATGGACATCGTCGTTTTCATTGCTTTTGGAACTGACTTTTGGTCATGACTTACATAATTTTAATCTGGAATCAGGGGATGGGCGTTTATTAGAATCACCCCTTTTGCTACAATTGTGCTTGAAACAAGCAGATTTTCAGCCAAGATTTGGGGGATGGGCGTTTATTAGAATATGGGCGTTTATTAGAATAATTACGGTATATGATGGTTCAAGAAATCCCACCCCTATTGAGATTCATGCGACGTCGGAATTATTCGAGTCACGTCGTAAGCATTCGGCGATGGAACATTCCACCACCGAATGTTTACTACGTTGCCTTATTTGTCTTCGGATACAGAACGTAAGCAATGGTTAGTCAAAATATTTCAGTTGGAATATCTTAAAGTCATTTCAATGAATCCACTCTACCCAAGAACATTATTGTCGCTTTTTTGCGAAAACCTCGTAACTCAAGCTTAAAGTAAGCTACAGTGACGAGGTTTTTTTTTTTTTTTTTTTTTTTTATTTGTTTTTTTTTTTTAATAAAAGCGACGCTATTTTGTATAATATCTGCGTATCATCCATTTTCTCATAAAACTTTTTAATTGTTTTGATGTACGAATATATAAAATTCGTTGATTTATTTTTACGTTTGTGACATAACTTTTGGATCATCCCTCGTACAACAGAGACAGACTGATTTTTTTCTATTATTCTCTTCAGCTTTTGTAAATCCTGCTCCGAACCTGTACACATTACCAGAAGCTATCTCCGGTAAGAACAAGGGTGTTGGATTCAAGAGTCGGGCCAGTCCTTACGTCTATTCTGGATATCGAACCAACAAGATAGAGGAACCACGGGCCGTGTCGCTACCAGCAATATCTGCATAAACCGCTCAGCATTTGAAACTGTGATTTATAAAAATAGTATTTTGTATTTATTAGTGTTATATTTTCGTACAAATAAAAATGGGACAACATAAAAATTATTCTGTTACTTAATTGGCTAACGTACCTTTCCTAAAACAAACCATAATATTCCATTTACAACAAAGACGTATTCTAGTCTTACCGATGTCTTAGTACAAATCTAGGACAAGAATCACCAATCTTTTTCAAGGCATACGCATGTGATTGCTGTTTAACCATTTTCCAAACAAGACCTGGTTTTGACGTCCTTAATAGAACAGGCTTGGGAAACATTGAGACAAAAGAAGAAAGTGCTGATAATCAGCACTTTCTCCTTTTGCCTCAATCTGAGCTATTTAGTACACAGCTCCTTGATTTGGCAGCATTCATTTTGTCTTCTGTTGCAGCTTTTGTGAAATCCCTTTCCCAAACGACAAAATTTCAGGGTATGTATGATCCAATTTGAAATCTGCTGCAGACGACAAAGTGCATATAACTTTGCGTACATAATATTTGTATAATTTAACACAGAAAATATTGAGGCAAAAGGAGAAAATGCCGATTATAAGCATTTTCTTCTCTTGCCTCAATATTTTCCCAATCCTATTTTCTTATGGATGACGTTAAAACCATGCCTTGTTTGGAAAAGGGTTAGGGCCTAAACAAAATTTTACATCGATTGGAATGACTGCTGGAAGCTTACATTAGTCCCAGTTGATTCTGCTTCCTTGAAAAGTACCGTACGTGGACCAATGAGAATCCAAGATCAACCCTTCCGCTTGATACCGAGGATCGAACTCGGAAGCTCTAAATTCCTTGATCATAAAGCCGACACCGTACCTCTTTATCACGGACACCATCGTGTCTAATATCCAACCCTAAGCTAGGCGTACTCATTGGAATCATCGGGATCTGGAAAAAGAACATTAAACATATCTTCGCTTTTCAACGAAAACCTCGTAACTGCAGTTTAAAACAACCTGCAGTTACGAGGTTTTTGTTGAAAGGCGTAGAAAAGCAGCAATAGGCCTATAGTATTTGATGCATCATCCGCCGAAAATGTCATATTCTTGTGATAGTAATACCACTAATTAAGTGCAGTCTAAGCAGACTGTGGACTTATTAGTCTTTGCTCCATTGCAAGGGCTGAAAATTGCGGCTAATGAAGAAATTGATTGAGAACATCATGGATCTTGATCACGTTGTGAATACTGCACAGGCTGATCTGGATTGCATTTTGTGCTCAAATGTAGGCCTAACATGGGACCTCTCTCCAGAAGCATAGGCCTGTTATTTAAAGTTGGGTTTCCATCAAACATTTTCCAAACAACATTTTTAGACAATTCATATGCCTATCCAAATTAGAAAAATGCTGATGAATCTAGTCATTTTATCATTTCCCGATTTCTCTCCCCTATCTCCTTTTCTGAAATAAAAAGTTCTCACACAAAATACGATTGAATCTTTCTTTCCCTCCACCATACGATTCTGGAACTCCCTGCCTGTCTCCATAGCTACAGCACCATCGCTTGATGCCTTCAAGAGCTGCGTTGGTGCCGACCTGGTGCGTTAGGCCGGGATAGGCCTATATGATTTTATCCTATTTTTAGACTGTACAAAATCCTTCCTTCGCACATGTACATAGTTCATCACAGTGCGACTATGTACCTATGTCTGGGTCCAGCACTTAACGGAAGAAGAAGAAGAGTCGTAGCAACGCGAAGAAAGAATATTTAAAGTTAGGAAATAGATCTAGATCTGTAGAACTATGTCAGTCCTCTCTTGAAAATGATTGATCAAATCTTAAGAGGATGGCATCATTTACTTCAATCTTTTCTGATACCGTTCCTATCAACTCTGATAGGATTCTAACACTTCCCCAAACGCCAAAATTATAGGGAAAGCTGAGCACTGCAGAAGACATTTTGAAACGAGTGTTGATTGCCTAAAGAAAGGGTACATCACTAGAAATATTGAGGCAGGACGAAAAATGACGGTTGTTAACATTTTCCTTTTGTCTGAATGTTTTTTTCGTTAGTATAAATAAATTCTAATAAGGAAGATCACACCTGTTCTTGCTTGGGAAAGGGTTTAAAAAACACGAAACTCCCAGTCTATAAAATTCTACTTTCTAGTCTAACATAATTAATTAGGTCAAACGTCACTTCCTGTTTTGTGACCCATTGTTACTAATCGAGAAGAAAATTTGACACATTAGAGAATTTAACTGACTACTCCGAATACCTATCGAAATAAGCTGTTTTGGATCTTTGAGAACTTATTTGACGGTGGACCAAGAGAATTTACACAGATTTAAGGTGAGTCATACAAACAGTGACATTTTGTGACCTATCCAAGTTGACAGGATCAGTGGAACAAAGGCAGCTAGGACAGATTCACCGATAGGGAGACAATCTCCATATCGAGGGAATGTCTCCCGATCAGGTGTCACATTCTTTAAAATGAGTACTTACATGTAATATTTACAAATGTGTATCCAGATCGGGAGACTATCTCCTTTCAGGGTGACAGTCACCACATTAGGAGACAAATAATGAAAAGTCTCCTGATCAGGAGACAACTGTATTTGTTTACATTTGAAAATATTTTTCTTTGGATCTGACACTAGAAAGTGTGTGCTCCACTGAGACACTCGGACCAGGGATGGGGTTAATCCGAGTCTTCTCTGATGTAAATACGCTCTTTGATATTTTGATTTTTCACTATGTACATCAGAGCGTTGCTCTTTGAAAAAATCAAGAAGTTCTCAACAAATTGTTGCGCATCGTTCACCGTCCGATCTTAAACGCTATCGTTAAAACCCCTGATGATTTCGATCAATGAACCATTTATTGTCATACATGTTGAAAAATTTACGGCCAAAAAGTATTTCTAAAAGGTTTATAGGCAATGTTTTTCAACAACCCTCACCTGAGCAGCCTTTGTTTACCTTGACCTTCCATTCAAAACCAAAGATTATACTCTTCCAGCAGGCCGATTTGAAATGAAATTTTTGGTCAGGTATGACAAAAAATTATTTATTGATCTATACCCTACAGTGTTTTACCGAGTGATTCGATATGATACACAAAAACAAAGCTTCACTACTTGTAACGTTACCGAACTTTCCGCTGTTTTCAAAGAGCAACGCTCTCTGATGTAAATAGCGAAAAATCAAAATATCAAAGAGCGTATTTACATCAGAGAAGACTCGGATTAGGATGGGGTGAATGTGTAATTAACATTCTTCTCTTTCTTCCCAATAACTGTAGGGCTCCTCTAGAGGATAAATGATCTGTGACTGTACAAGGATAGTGTGAGGCTGAAACAAAAAGAAGCTGAAACAAGATAGAAACATTATCTATATGATTAACATTCTTCTCTTTCTTCCCAATAACTGCATGTAGGGCTCCTCTAGAGGATAAAAGATCTGTGACTGTACAAGGATAGTGTGAGGCTGAAACAAAAAGAAGCTAAAACAAGATAGAAACATTATCTATACAATATAATTATATAGTGAGTTATTTTCAGGAGAGTCTTTGAACATGCCCCAGGGTCCTGGATGACGGCTGTGATTGTCTGGGTGGGGAATTTGTTCCATAGTTGAATGGCTAAAAGTGTTTCTATACAGGTCTTTACGGCAGAATGGTTTCAGATAGCTCATGTTTCTACCTGGCTGATGGTAGACACAGGCTTGTGTACGCATCTGTATTAGTCTGGCGTTAGAACATCGCTATTGAAAAGAAGGCCAGCCTAGAGTGGCAATCATCTGACCAGTACTTATCATTGCACTGAGCCATTAGGCCTTTACATCCTGGGGACAGCTAGTGATTTTCCTCTTCAGGAAAATGAGAGAGTTGTTGGCCTTCTTGATCACATTGTCTACATCCTTATTCCAGAGCAGCTTCTTGTGAATAGTGTTAACCCCGAGGTACCTTCCATCTGTGACATTTTTCAGCTGATGGCCATGCAACAAAAATGTTTGTTCGATTGGATTCACCGTTGTTCTTTCTGGAGATTGTGGATGGTAGTGAGAGTGGATGACTGTGAATCATATGAAGAAAGGGTTGTTTTGATTGTGGAGCTCAAATTAGTACACAAATAGAAAATGTACAAGTTGTGGAAGGCAGTGTGTATATGAAAAAAAATTGACATGGGTAAAATATCAATGTAGGAGAAGAAAATGCTGATTTATAACAAGTACTTTCTCCTCTTGCCGTAACAGTTTTTGTGTTGTATTGTGCACAAGTCCTACCTCTGTCACTATCCATTTTGTTGTCAGCAACAGCTTTTGAATTGAATAAGGCTTAAAAAGAAATGTAACAAATCTCAATTTGATCTATTACAGCTACAGATGAATATCTTACAAATGGCAACATAATTATGATGAAGATTGGAAGTTGGACTTTAACCCTTTCCCAAACGGCAAAAAAATTGGAGTGTTTTGATTTGAATACGCTGCAGGCGGAAATATTCATGTTGGTATTGATAGGATTTGCTTAAAATAAAGCACAGAAAATATTGAGGCAAAAGGAGAAAATGCTGATCATCAGCATTTTCTTCTTTTGCCTCAATAGTTCCCATGCCATTTCTATTATGGATGTCAAAAACATGTCTTGTTTGGGAAAGGGTTAATGCAATGAAATGATACCAGTTAGAGTATCTTCTGCATCTAATGGATGAAAAGGAGCATGGAAGTGAAAACTGGATGGCCACTTTAACAGATGAATTAGCAAATATACCGGTAGCGGATGAATATACGCCTAACTGCAATTCTGAGAGATCACTTTCCACAGTCGTTTTCTTATTTGCTTCAGTATATTATACATGTATTTGCTAATCTGCAATGATTTGAAAGCAGTTAAAGTCAAAAATGTTATCATCAATCTTGTTAAATCCTATTTTGTGATTTCGTTGTTGGTGCTTGTTTAATTGACACATATCTTGACATTGAATGTTTCTAACCTTTTTGAAAAATATGTCTGTCTAGATCTCATATCAATTATATACTTCTAAGGTATTGGTGTCTAGGGATAGGAATACCTAAAATGATGTATTTATCAATGGCTTTAGAATTGATCAAATATTAAAAGATACAATTTGAAAGTGACGACAAGCAAAATACTTGACAAGCAAAATAATTGACATCAAAAGTAGAATCATTTATGTTATAGAATCGGTCGGCATGACGTCATAGCCTCACTTTCATTTTTTTATCGAGGGTACTACCTCGGTCTTTATCGTTACGGGACACCGTTTTTGAGGCAGAATATTTCAAAAATCCATCGTTAAAATTCATAAACAAAACTCTTTTTTTTAAAGAATGTGATTTAAACTTTCTAACTACCAATGCATTTTTTAATAATCGGGCGTAGTCCTCGAGATATTAATGCTGAAAGTTGGTAATGCTTTAACGAAAAAGACCGAAGCTTTCACCTCCACCGAATGAGTGCAGGTGCGCGCTGTATGACTGACGAAGTTTTTGATTGGCTGAAGGGATTGTGCCGACCGAATCAATAGGACGAAAAAAAAATATATATGGAAGGGAAGGAGGAGTTGCTTAATGTTTTCCTGAATTATTTCTTCCAAGGATGTATAAACTTGCAGGGACATTTTTGGGCCAAGCCATTGAGCCGCTGGCCATTTGTTCTCAAAGATGGCCCCTTAATTTCAACCTATGAGCCAAAGTGTCCCACATAATATATTCTTGGATGTAGAAATGACACATAAATATACACTGAAAGTCATGCAATTATAGTCTTTTGTCATGATTGGAATCCAATTTTCACTGGATGACCTTTGAAATAAAAATCTAACAGTAACTAATAAGCTAGAATACATAATATATCCTGGCTTTTTGCCCAGACTTTTCTACTAGTGGACCTTTGGCAGGTCTATGAGCCGAAGTTCCAAATAAATTACTGAAGTGAACAAGGTTTTGTCTAAGGAAAGGATTATTTTGGTGAATCATTTCAATATTTGTGTTATTCCAATCCTTTCAATTGTTAGCAAATGTAAACAGTAGAACCAGCTTATCATTTTAGTAACCAAGAGAACCGGTGGACGGACATTTTGGCCACAGACGTTTTGGCCACAATATTTTACAAGGTAGGACCTTTTGGCCAAATTTTCTTTAAGAAAATGGAATTGAACCAATTAAATTTATTTCGTAGTTGTACTTTTAGACATTTTGATGCTAAAATTGATATACCATATTTTTTTTTTTTTTAAATTTGATGCTCTTGTAATGTTTACTCAATTTATACAGAAAATACTCTCCCTTTTGGTCAACAAAATATAAATACATGTATAAGTTTATATGAAAAATAGGATTTATAGAATATATAAACTTTTTAACCATAAAATAAAATAGAATCTTCAGTCTTTAAGGATGTAAAGAAAATGCAGGTCACATTTGATGACATATAATTTTGAAAACTTTTTTTGAAGAAAGCATTGTTGACAATGAAGAAATTCTTGAAAAATACAATTTCTTGATTTTCTGCAGTGCTTACTTTTTTCATGGCGGAGCTTGGAAAGTTTATTTTTGTATGAAGGGCACACTTTGAGATTGATTAAATTTCAAAGTACTTGCTGATGACATTTTATCAAAAGAGAACCACCCTACTTTTTTTGTATTTTTATCAAAGTAGGCGGAAAGAACTAGATCTATAGAATATAATAAAAAATAAAGATATTTGTCTTTTTTATTCATGAATAACAAGATTTTTGGAGTTTTTGAAAAGATCTTGTACATCTTCATTTGAAATTCAATACCTCGATTTGACTTGAGCATCGGTGAAAATAATGGGGTACGACGAGTCTGTGGGCCGTTAAGGCCTTCAAAGATGGCCGACGTGCATGAATTGATGGACATTATTTGTTAAGAAACTTGAAAATATGGTACGATTTCTTAACATTTCTAAGGATTTTTACAAGATTTATCATTAAAGAGACGTTTGGCGAGTTATAGCTCGAGATCGCATCGGTGAAAGTATTTAAAACATCGGATAACCCCCCTCGAAATTTCCCGCTTGACAAACTCGTTTTTATGCGAAAATGCGCAAAGAAAGCATTTTTTGCGCGTGAGCTGATCTTCAGGGGTACCCCCATTGAAGCAATTTTGTTGTCCCCAAATCTGGAGAATGTATCCCGATCGGGGTACAAATGAATGAGTATTTTCGGCTCAAATGTCACTCGATCGGGTGACGTCCCCGATCGGGAGATTGTCTCCGTATTGGTGAATCTGCCCTAGCTGAAAGGGTGCATCTGTCAGTTTTGTTATTGTCCCCCAAAGACCACATCCTTTTACGCAGTTAGATTTTTATTGTCTTAGTTGTTCCAATTAAATGTTATAGATGGTAAAAAACAACAACAATGGGTCTTTTCAAAGGGAATCACCTAAGAAAATCCAATAATTGGATGTCACTCGTGACTGTCATTTCACAAAGGACAACCTAAGAGTGATTCAACCTACCCATGTTTTTCTGAAATTTTCTCATCACTGTGCTACACTAAATGAGGTAAGAGCGACTTAAAAGGTACAGTTTGATGGTTAGATTCCATGTAAAAGAGTCAAAGTCTGTAGTAGAGCGTGGGCCTTGCGACTAAGAGGTTCCGAGTTCGATCTCCGGTATCGGAAGTTTGTCTTGGCTTCTCATATTCAGCACAATTACTGTTGGATTTCCAGGAAGCACAATCGAGAAGAATGAAATAAGTTTAAGAAACTTGCTTCCGAATTGATGTAAAATAAATGCGTTCAAAGGAAGGTCTGAAGAAAAAAGTATAGCAAGACAACGGACAATTAAGGCTACCTAATAAGGTTCTGTTATAAATGAGACAAGGATATGAGAAAAATGACAAAGCCCCATTAAAATTATAGGTTTTCCGTCTTTTAAACAATAGCTTGTATGGAATTGACAGAGTTTAAAAGCTGCTGATAATCAAAAGTATTATATGGGACCCATTATTTAACTTCTTATCATGTTTTAATGTGCTATGATTCACAAACTATTTGTTAGTCAATAAAACTTGTTTTGTTTTGCTACTGCTTCAAAGTTAAATTTATTGCAGTAAACCAATTTTTACAAAATAATGAAATTTTACACAACCAAAGTCAAAGATCTGAATAGAAAACATTATGGGAAATGAAGAAACTGTAACAAGCAGGTTCCCCATTTTCCACTTTGTTTTCGAAAACCTTAATTTATTCGAGCATCAAAAAGTGTCATTATGTGGGAATGGATCAAAGAGTAATTAAAGCTGAAAAACAATAATGGATAAATGAGATAAATATGTAAAAAAAAATGTTTTCAAATTAAAAAAAAAAAATAATAAAGTTTTGGTATGGTAAAAGTAAGTCAAACAATGGGAAAAAAGGAAATTTAGACAGCTGCCACATGTAACTGGCCATGTGGACCCCAGTTGTGTGAAACTGAGAATGGCCTTTGATAAACATCTGTGGTGAAGATTAGTGTACACAGCTGTCTCACCCTTTATCCTCTTTGTCCATTCTGTATCCCTTTATCTTTATCTTTCCAAAACAGCAACAATTTAGATTGTTTCAATTTGAAATCTTCTGCAAACAACAAAATCAAAAGTAATGAAAACAGCATTAGTGTGCCAAGAAATAATAGCCATGAAAATATTGAGGCAAAAGGTGATATGCGACATTTTCTTGTCTTAATGTTTTCCCAAGCATTTTTGAATTGGGACATCAAAACCAGGTCTTTTTGGGGAAAGGGTTAATTATTGAGTATTTATCTTCTTTTAACCCTTTCCTAAACAAAACCTCGTTTTGAGGTGTATTCAAAAATATTGTTTGGGAAAACATTGAAAGAAAAGGAGAAATTGCTCAGCAGCTGATTCACCAGCAATTTTTCCTTTTCAGAAATTTCCCTGAAAGTGACATGTCACAGTTATTTTCACATAAATTTAACTGTTTTTCTATCTGAAAAAGCGTGTTTTCTTATAAAAATTTTGAAAATTTCTGGCCAAAATATAGAACCGTTTCCGAGAAATATACATTTTGATGCTAAAATTAAACAAATAGTTGTGGACAACACTTCAGATTTTTATAGAGTATGTCGTTTCTGTCTCAACTTTAAAGGCATATTTTTCGCTTATGAATAACAACTTCAAAAAACTGATAGCAATTCTACGCATTAGAATAAACGATCTTTGCACTAAGACATACTTTTAAAAATTGAAATAAATGTGAAATGTCACTTTAACATTTTCAATTTTATTATTCACACAAATTGCATATTTTTATTTCTGCATTGGAAGCAGCTTTCAAATCAGACTTGTTTAGAATTTTGCCATTTGGGAAAGGGCTTATATTTTTTTGGAATATTGATATGAAAACAATGTAGATAATTTGTTGATGATCAGGTCTTGCTGTAGCATATAATAATCTGTTCTCATTTTAGCGGTTGGAAAATTTCACAAAGATGGATTCTGATCAGGACTCTGATTATATTGATGATGATTATGACGATTATGGCGGTTACTATGACAACGATACAGATGACCTTGACATTGATAAACCAAAGAAAAGCGATGATCCGGAATATTTTGAGTTTGAACTTCTGCAGATAGAAGATGTTGAGCGCTTCTTAAATGAAGAAGTTGAGGTTCTATGTAATTCTCAAAAGGTAAGTTGGTGTTTGCTTAGGTCCTTTAAACCATTTCCCAAAGAAGACCTGAGCCGTGTTCTTTAGAGCGAGATTTCTTAAGATATCTCGAGATTTCTTAAGATAGTTTCAGATAAAGCATTGTTTAGAACAAGATTTTTTAGCCGTTCAATGGGAGACGCCATTACCTATACTTCTTTCGGAACTCCTCGGTCAATTCTGTAGAAACAATATATAAGAGAGCATTGACCAAGTTGTTCCAAATGCTCCATACCTTATACAAATGACGTCATCATGACATCATTTGTATAAAGTATGGAACATTCGGAACAACTCGGTGGAATCTCGGTCTTAAAAACGCTTTATCTAAAACATATTAAGAAATCTTAAAATGTCTCGGTCTAAAGAATGCGTCTCTGGTTTTGACGTCCCTAATAGAAAAGGCTCGGGAAAACAATCAAAACATTGACACAAAAGAAGAAACTGCTGATAACCAGCAGTTTCTCCTTTTGACTCAATATTTTCTGTGCCATATTTTACACAAATCCTATCTTTATTAACATCTATTTTGTCAGTTGCGGCTGTTTTTGAAGTGGATTTTGTCGTTTGGGAAAGGGTTAATGTCTTAATATTTTGTCTTGCTAATATTTGAAATTGAACCCAACCTCTATAGATCTAAATAAACACACAACCATTCTTTTGTCAGCTTTCAAAGTGGACTGGAAAGGGTCAAAGCTTATAGTGCAGCACAGAAAAAGAGATGATGTTTTTCTCATTATATCTTTACCTTTGATCAATAACTATGACCTTAGAAAAAAGTTTAAGAAAATGTTAATACATGTATATTTAGACTGGAGCTAAAAAACAAAAAAAAAACAAAAAACAAAAACGCAATATCAAACACAATAAATTGGTGTCATCATTCATCAATAATTATAGAGTATATAGAAGTTGTAATTAATTTATACATGTACTTTCATATCTAAGTAGCTCAACATGTTTCGGTGCTTTTACATTATACTAATGTAAATGGAAATCTTTTTTTGTAGATCCAACCATCTCTAGCTAAAATGTTACTTCATGCTCACAATTGGAAGAAAGAATATGTTATAGAGTGGTGAGTGATTATATCTATGCCTGTGATAGACTGGTACCCATTCGTGTTAACTGAATTAACGACTGGGAATAGCTACTGCAACCTATCCTATGATTAGTCAATAGATACAACCAATGAAGCCGTCCAAGGCATTCGACCAATCAGAGTTCATGTTACAAAAGTGTAATCAATATGTTTTGGCATGCTTTTACCAAGGGACGCTACTCTAAGTTACTTACAGGTGCTCGTTTACAGAGTTGCTTCCCCTGACCTAGACCGGTACTCATTCGTGTTTAAATTAATCCACTTAGTAGATTAAAGTAGAGAATCAGTCCACGGTCACATTTATGACCGTTAGATAAGCTGTTACCGTACTTAAATCCGAAGTAGATTTCAGGGGCGGTAACCAGACTATGCCTGTGATTCTAAAAATAACTTGTCACTTTGATAAGACTGGCCAAAACATCCTGGCCAAAAGATCCATGGCAGAAATATCCTACATTTCATTTGTTAATGGGCCCCATTTGTATTCTAGTTGTAAATGCATGTTTATTACATCTGAAAAACATCATGAAATTAATTTAAAATTCAAAAGAAAATACTCACCAGGGGTGTGGAATTCACATGCCCGACTTGCCCGACCTGGGTTTTGTGGTGGACGGGCAAGGGCTTTTTTCAAGTGAGCTTGTCCGTAGGCAAGTGCATATCAAGGGTATCAAAATGTGATAAAAACGAAATTTTAATCTTATTTTTGCTCACGATCCGTCTGAAAAAATCCATTTCAATCAAATCACATTTTAATTTTAAAAGGTAAACATGTGTTTTAATTGTGTTCATTCAGTTTTATATGTTAAGAAAAATAGAGTTTAATAAAGTTTAAATATTATTTTCCTGTCTAGATGTTGTTATTTTCTGGACAAGTAAACTTTGCTTTCGGACAAGTAGAAATTTGAGTTCAACTTGTCCGAGGACAAGTGGAAAAATTCCATATTTCCACACCCCTGACTCACATCACCCCATTTGTCTAGTTTTGCACAATTTAAAAAATAAACACAAAAAATATACAAAAAACACATATTGGTACAAGGACTGTGTGTCTCTCCAGAGACATAATCATCAGTCAAAAAAGTTGGGCTGGTGCCAAGCGGTATGATATCACCTATAAAATACCAACCTTACTTTAATTGTTGTTTGGATTGCATATTTTGGAGGAAGGCAGAAATCCTTACTTTGCTAAAAGGGTAAATTTGCTTAAGGTAGAATACCCTGGACATGGGTGAAAGTTTTCAGGCATATGCCTGAAGTTCAGGTTTTTGAGTATTCCAAAATGCCCCATTTTCTCGAATTTTACTATATAAATACAGACTTTTCCAGGTTTTCAGGTTTTTGAAAATTTTGTACTTTCACCCATCTACCCGTGATGTGGCCAATTTGAGATTAATAAAACATCGGACTTTTACAAGCAACGTCGATACATATCTGAACCTATTCCGGCACGGTTGTAAACATTTGGCAGTGGAAAGTTTCACCGCCGATTGTTTTCGACATAGCTGGAATAAATCCAATGTCGCGCGAATATCATTAGGGATAGACTACCTTAACCCTTTCCCAAACAAGACCTGGTTTTGACGTCCTTAATCCATTACCACACAGTGACTCTTTTTGACTCCCCGCAAAATAATGGCCATGGAAAACATTGTGGAAAATGAAGAACTTGCTTGTGACAAGCAATTTCTTCATTTCCCACAATATTTTCTACACAAAACGACCAAAAACCTTAAACTTTCATCTAGTTTTAATTGTCGTCTGCAACATCTTTGAATTTGGAACAGTCCAAAATTTTGCCGTTTGGTAATGGGTTAATAGAATAGGCTTGGGAAAACATTGAAACAAAAGAAGAAACTGCTGATAACCAGCAGTTTCTCCTTTTGTCTCAATATTTTCTGTGCCATATTTTGCACAAATTCTATCAATATTAAGTTCCATTTTGTCAATTGTGGCAGCTTTTGAAGTGGATCACCCTAATTTTTTGTCGTTTTGGAAAGGGTTAAAATGCTAAATAGCTATAGCCTGTGTTTGATTAATACCAGTATGAAGCTTATATCATTGTTCTGTTTTCCAGCTATGCTACAAATCCCAATAAACTACTGATTGATTCCAAAATCAGACCAAAGTTCAAGTACCAGGTAAATTTAGTGAATTCTGTTTTCTGTTCATCATTCGATTGCGAGACATTTTTATCATTCCCCAAAAAACAATTCTTATAAGATGGTATTGAAAATTTCCTAGATTATATGCTCACATAGTTATTGTGTCTTTCTGTTAGTCTGCAAAAATTCAACATTAGCTATAAATTTGTATTAATATGCAAAATGTAATCTTTCATACTTTCCATGTGCATGTGATGTCAGATTTATATTTTTGGGAATTGTAGATATTTAAAAATTTTGAGACCTCATTTTTAGCGAGCCAGGACTTTATGTCCGGGGAGCTAATGTCACAGCCCTAGTGTCGGCGTCCCGTCCCGTAACTTTAACCTGGTCTATATCTCAGGCACTATAAGAGATACAGCCTTGATATTTCATACATAGATACATCTTGACAAGACCTTTCATTTGGGACCATGACCTTTGACCTCATGACCTTGACCTTGGAGTTTGACCTACTTTTGAAAAACTTTAACCTGGCCTATATCTCAGGCACTATTAGAGATACAGCCTTGATATTTCATACATAGATACATCTTGACAAGACCTTTCATTTGGGACCATGACCTTTGACCTTGTGACCTTGACCTTGGAGTTTGACCTACTTTTAAAAAAATTGCTGTTTTTGTGACAAGCTCTTGTATAGGCGAGCTATGTTGTCCGCGGACAACTCTTGTTCTATCAAATTTTAATATTGGTGTTTACCTGTAAAAATACATGTATGTGATTAACCTTGACTAGTAAGTGATTAAGTATGTTAATTGCATGTAAATTTTTCAATGATAAAACCTTTTCAACGTCAAAGTCAAATGGCAAGATTTATGGCCTTAAACATAGTCAAAAGGTTTCTCAAACAAGACCTGGCTCTGACATCCTGTATTGGAAAGGTTGGAAAATCATTGATACAAAGGAAGAAAATGCTGATAATCAGTATTTTCTTTGACTCAATACATTGTATTTGCTTTGCTTAACCCATTACCACACAAAGACTCTTTTTGACTCCCTATAAGATAATGGCTTTGGAAAACATTTTGGAAAATGAAGAAATTGCTTGTCACAAGCAATTTCTTCATTTCCCACAATATTTTCTACTCGAAATGACCAAAAAGGTTTAAATTTCATTGACTTAAAATTGTCGTCTGCAACGTCTTTGAATTTGGACCAGTCTAAAATGTTGTTGTTTGGTAATGGGTTAATTATTAACAAATCCTTGCTTTATCAATACAGACAATAGTAATACTAATAATGCACACTGTAAATTTGTTGTTTACAGCCTAGTATTGGCCCCAGCTCAATGTGCACAGTATGTCTAGGCAATGTGTCCAGAGATAATCTACACGGTCTCACCTGTGGTCACCTGTTCTGTGCTGATTGCTGGGATCTGCACTGTCAGGTGCAAATACAACAGGGTGTCACATTGGGTAAGTAACAAATATTTTATTTCTTATGTAACATGTAAAAAATATACTATATGTGACTCTCATATGAAAACAAAATGAACGGCAGCACTCATGGAAAGAGCATAGGTTGTCACACACAGGTTATGGAAAACATGCCCCTTTTTAAAGATCCTGGATCAAATCACTGCTTTTCAACAAAAAAAACTTGTTATTGCAGCTTAAAACAAGCAACAGTTTACAAGATTTTTGTTGAAAAGCAACAAAATATTTCCAATTTTCTCTAGGTATAGAATGTATGGCAAAGGAATGTGACATACTGCAGGGTTTCCATTAGGACAAGAATCCCAAGAGTCATTGACCCTTGAGGCCCAAATCCCAAGAGTCAAAATGAAGCTTGAGAAAAATCAAATCGTAATCGATTGATAAAGGGGGAAAGGGGGGGGGGGGCAATGTTAAGGTATGTTCTTAACTCTTTAGAGTTCATTGTAACATTCTCCCAAACTTAACAAGGTTAAAATGCTTTTGAAAATATTGGGGAAAAGGAAAAAAATGCTGATTTATATGAAAATATTTCAATAAGACCAAAGTGCTTATTTTAAGAGTAAATGTAACACCTTTTCAACCTTTAGAGTGCTACTGTACAGAAGAGAAGGGATATTGACTTTTCAAAAAGCATTGTTGTTTGGAATCGACCCATTAATACTTTTCAAATGAGTACCCACAAGATGGGGTATGGATTTGAAATTAAAGGTTGAGAATGCATTTGTCCCCATTTTAGCCCCCCCCCCCCCATTATTAAAAAAAAAGAAAAAAAGAAATTGTAGAAATCAAGTTATTGATATTGAAAAGCTGATATTTTTCATTTATGCCAAGGAAATTTCGTAGAAAAATATTTATCTTTGATAAAGTGTACCTTTAAATTTTCCTTTGATAATGCCGTGTCTAAACCACGAAAACCCATGACAATTACGATATCTGATCATTTTACATTTTCTTTAAGAACTTAAACCAGCTAGATCAATTATATTTCGAATAAGTAAGAAAACTAAACATTAATTGCTACAGGTAAGAGGGATTTTGTTTGATATTCAATGATAATGTAATCAGAAATTCACGGCCGCCGCGGAGAGCTACCTGTTGATTGATGACAAACTTCTTCAAAGTTCTTGGTATTTTTACAAGCAGATTGTGTATTTTATTGCCACACAGCTACTTCAAATCAAATTAAGGACTGTGACAAATTGATTAATGGATTTACGACTGATAATCCGCATGCATCACTGATGTCAAATTAACACTTTACACGACTTGCAAATCAGCGAAAGATTGCGTAACACAGATTATCGATTTTTTTACTGCTCTGAACTAAAGGTGTGACCTAGATAATGGGTCAATTAGTAGATATCCCTTGATCTTGAATGGTGGGTGACGCATGGGTCGTAAAAATCAAGAGTCAGAATGATGCATCAGTTGAAATTTCTGAGAGTCAAATTAGGGTCATTTTCATTTTTCATGCGTCAAAACCCGAGCTCCCGGGTCAAACGGAAACCCTGTACTGGTTCCAGAAGATTTTCTATGCATTGCACTCAGTATGAGAAAACAACATGGATCTTGATCAGACTGCATAAACATGCAGGCTGGTCTGGATCCATTTTGATCTCAAAGTCTATAGTGTCTTTTTAGCATAGCTATTTGTAGAACAGAGTGGCTATTCCAGTCACCTGGGTGTTGGCATCACCATAATGCTTTCGTTAAGGTTTTACATGCAACTGTCATACTTCTATTTCTACTGATGCTATTGCTCTGAAATTGGACACATGCTTCCATGACCATAATATCAGCCTCTAGGCAAAGATAGATTACCCTGACAATTAATGTAATAGAATTTTTACCCTTTTCAGACTTAGATTTAAAAAAATCCTTATTCTTCAGGTATAGAATGTATGGCCAAAGAGTGTGACATTATGGTTCCAGAAGATTTTCTATACAGTGTACTCAGCAAACCAGACCTCAGAGACAAATATTCACAATTTTCATTCCTAGAATATGTAAAGGTAATAGGTTTTGATTCTAGATCTCCTAGCATTTGAATTGGTAATACATTGTAATTCTATTCAATGCTTACTGTATAAAATAGTTCAAAAGCAATCACATATTTTCTTTAGGAAAACATATGGAATGGTGTTCCATATCAGGCTCACATGCACCAACGATAGCATTAACCCTTTCCCAAACAAGACCTGGTTTTGACATCCCTTAGAGAAAATGCTTGGGAAAACATTGAGGTAAAAGAAGAAACTGCTGATAACCAGCAGTTTCTCCTTTGGTCTCAATATTTTCTGTGCTTAAATATACACAAATCCTGTGTTTATCCACAAACATTTTATCGTCTGCGGTAGTTTTGAATTTGGACCACCCTAAAATTTTGTCGTTTGGGAAAGGGTTAAAAGATGTTATATCAAAATACCACTTCTCAAATTGTCTGTAAATCCTTTCAAATTGGACTTGTCTGTGATTCTGTTCATTTCTAAGGGTGAAACATTTTTGGTGACATTGAAACCTGTTTACGTCCATTTTACTAATCTGACATGTAAATAAATCTTGTTTGCAGAGCCACCCTTCCTTACGTTTTTGTCCCGGACCTAACTGTCAAATTATAGTCAAGGCCAAAGAGAGCAAAAGCAAGAAGGTTGCCTGTTCTATATGTAAAACGTGTTTCTGGTAAGTCTGTTCATTTATATTTACAAACATGCTTGAAGGGGCAAGTATCAAGAAAAAATTATTGTGAAAACTGCTTGTGACAAGCAACTTCCTAGTTCCTACAATGTTTTTAGCTCACCTGAGCACGAAGTGCTCAAGGTTAGCTATTGTGGTCACTCAATGTCCGTCGTCCGTCCGTCCGTCCGTCCGTCTGTCCGTCCGTCTGTCCGTCCGTCCGTCCGTCTGTCTGTCAACAATTTGGTGTTAACACTCTAGCATCCACAAAAGTTGGCCAATCTTAATCAAACTTGGTCAAAGCAAGTATGGTCATAAGCTCTCGGATGAGTTCGATTATGGGCCTAATCGAACTTGGAAGTCTGGAGTTATTTGCCCTTGAACGTAAAAAATAGCTAGTTTTGACCTTGTTAACACTCTAGCATCTACAATTATTGATCAATCAAGACAAAACTTGGACATGATATTGGAGACCATAAGATCTCAGATGAGTTTGATTTTCAGTCTGATCTGACCAGAAAGACGAGAGTTATGTGCCCTTGAATTTGACAAAATTGCCATTTTTGGTAGTTTTCGACCTTGTTTACACTCTAGAATCTACAATTATTCATCAATCAAAACAAAATTTGGACACAATGTTGGGGATCATATGATATTGGATGAGTTCGATTTTCAGTCTGATCTGATCAGAAAGTCGAGAGTTATGTGCCCTTGAACTTGACAAAATTGCCGTTTTTGACTGTTTTCGACCTTGTTTACTCTCTAGAATCTACAGTTATTGACTAATCAAGACAAATTTTGGACACAATGTTGTAGACCATAATATCTTGAATTAGTTTGATTTTCAGTCTGATTTTACCAGAAAGACGAGAGTTATGTGCCCTTGAATTTGATAAAATTGATATTTTTGGCTGTTTTTGACCTTGTTTGCACTCTAGAATCTACAATTATTAATCAATCAAGACAAAACCTGGACCCAATGTTGGGGATCATAATATCTCGGATGAGTTTGATTTTCAGTCTGATCTAATCAGAAAGTGAAGAGTTATGTGCCCTTGAATTTGATAGAATTGCCATTTTCGGCTCTTTTCGACCTGTTTTACACTCTAGACTCTACAATTATTAATCAATAAAGACAAAACTTGGACACATTGTTTGGGACCATAAGATCTCAGACGAGTTCGATTTTCAGTCTGATCTGATCAAGAAGTCGAGAGTTATGTGCCCTTGAATTGGGAAAAAAACTGCTTTTTTTGCTGCTTTCGACATGTTTTACACTCTAGACTCTACAATTAGTAATTAATAAAGACAAAACTTGGACACAGTTGGGCACCATAAGATCTCGTATATGTTGGATTTTCACAACACTATTGACCATAAGTTCGTTTTCAGTCTTAACCCTTTCCCAAACAAGACCTGGTTTTGACGTCTCTAATAGAAAAGGCTTGGGAAAACATTGAAACAAAAGAAGAAACTGCTGATAACCAGCAGTTTCTCCTTTTGTCTCAATATTTTCTTGACTAAATTCTACAAAATTCCAATCTTTATCAACATCCATGTTGTCGTCTGCAGCAGTTTTTGAATTTGACCACCCTAAGATTTTGTCGTTTGGGAAAGGGTTAAAGTCATAAATATTAATTGAATTGAACAAAAGTGTTGCTTTATATCATTTTGGTTCAGGTGAGCGATATAGGACCATCATGGTCCTCTTGTCTAGTCTAGTGGTATGATGCTGGCTTTGGGATCGAGAGGTCCTGGGTTCTAGGACTCAGTTCTAGTTAATAGAGTTTTGAACTGAAGTATAAATTTCAGAATTAACAAAAAAGGATCTTGTATTCTCAAGCCCTTTGTATTTATTGGGAGTGCTCAAACCATGTGTTCTTTGCTGAAGGATTAACCCATTACCAGACGTCAAATTTTGGACTGTTCCAATTTGAAAGATGTTGCAGACGACAATTTCAAGTTGATGAAATTTTAAAACTATTTCCATTTTGGGTTGGAAAACATTGTGGAAAATGGAGAAATTGCTTGTCACAAGCAATTTCTTCATTTTCAACAATGTTTTCCCAAGCCTTTTCTTGTGAGGGAGTCAGAAGGCGTCAATGTGTGGTAATGGGATAAATGTTGAATAGAATGATCATAATCTAGCTTTGCCTTTGTTGTTTCAGTTTTAAATGTGGTATAGAATACCATGCTCCCACCGACTGTGATGTTATCAAGAAATGGTTGACCAAATGTGCAGACGATTCTGAAACTGCAAACTACATTAGTGCCAATACCAAAGATGTAAGTTATATGATTTTCCTTATGTTAGCTTTTGTCACTAACCAGTACTTGACTATTAAGTGTCCTGTCCTCTTGAAGCTTTTATTATACGCCTGAAGGGTCGTATTATGTTATGGCCCCGCTTGTCCGTCTGTCTGTCCGTCTATCTGTCCGTCCATTAGCAATTTCTTGTGTGCGCAACTCCTCCTACAGTTTTGATCGGAATTTGATCAAACTTGCCACAATGAATATCCATGGTGTCTAGTTGTGCACCTCGCTTACGGAATTCAGATTACTCTTTTCATTCTTGAATTATCTGCCCTTGAATTTTAAAAAATGCCCATTTTCTTGTGCGCGCAACTCCTTCTACAGTTTTGATCAGAATTAGATCAAACTTGCCACAATGAATCTCCATGGTGTCTAGTTGTGCACATTACTTACGGAATTTAGATAACTGTTTTCGTTCTAGAATTATCTGCCTTTGAATTTAGGGCAAAATGCCCATTTTCTCAAAAATGCCCATTTTCTCCTGTGCGCTACTTCTACAGTTTCAACCAGAATTTAATCAAACTAGCCACAATGAATCTCCATGGTGTCTTGTTGTGCAAACAAAATTTTGATAACTTTTCATGTTTGAATTATCTGCCCTTGATTTGAAAAAATGGCCAATTTTACTGACAAGCCCGTCTCGGGCGTATATGCGCCGCTCTGCGAAGCTCTTGTTAGAAAATAATGTGGCATAGCATGAAAGCCAATATAGTGCATGTCAATCCATGGATGGATATTTCAAAGGTCAAAGCATCATCTAATATACAGAATTTTGGTACATAATAGTTAAGAAATACCAGATTAGTAGGTAAAGATACGATATGTGTACCATATAGATATAGCACATTAATTATTGAAGCCAAAGGAGAATATAGATTTTTCAGAATAATTATAAGAACATTTTACATTTCAGTGCCCCAAATGCCATGTATGTATAGAGAAAAATGGAGGATGTAATCACATGGTAGGTCTGTTTTCATGGACTATTATTTGTACGCCCGAGGGTTGTCACATATTTGTACATCTTCTTCGTCTGTTTGTCCATATGTATGTACATCCTTTCTTGTTGACATAACTCCTCCTACATGTATGGACTGATTTGGATGAAATTTTGAGATTTGCCTTGTCACCTCACCTTACACATTTTGTTGGAGGTTTGCTGTCACATATTATGCTGTATCATTTAAAAAGTAAAAAAAAAAATATGAAAAAATGAGATATATTGGGATTGTCTCGCTTTTGTTGCAAGGTTGATTTGATTGCAACATTTTATTATTGAAGTTGTTTGATCTGTTGGGAAACAAGAACAAGGGAAATAAACACTTTAAAACTTAAATATGTTCAAGGCAGTATAATATTTTTGTTATTGTACATCATGTAATTCATTTTCTATTGCAGCAATGCTCCAAGTGTAAATATGACTTTTGTTGGATGTGTTTAGGAGACTGGAAGGCTCATGGAAGTGAATATTACGAATGTAGTAGATACAAAGTAAGTTTTATTTGATAGAACAGAACTCTTTAGAGAAGTTTGCAGATATTTTTTTACACAAACACATCATGGTAGCTTGACTTTTCAAAGAATATTACAGCTACAGATAAAAGGGGGAAAAAGATTTTTTAAAGTGAAATAAATTATTTATGGTTTATCAAACACTATATGTGGGTACTGATTAGAATCGTCTCTGAGAAAATTCAAATGAGAAAACCCACAGAATAGGGTTTAGTTTGGAAATAACCAATGCATTTACCCCCTCTTATCTGCGGTTCTTGGATAGAAAAAAAGCAATTTAAATTACGCAGGTATTGGAATAAGCATAGTTTAACACCCTTGGTTAAGCTGTTGTATTGAAACTTTTCATAATGCTACAAGTGGAGCCTGAATATAAGTTTACAGACAAAATCTGATGAATGTTATGACAAAATTATGCAGTCTGATAGAATTTGAATTCTGGTATATGGTTTGCTGCAAGTTTCTTTTTCTCTATACCTTCTGTTGCTATTTCTTTGGAACTTTGAATGTGCATCTTAGTCTGGTAACATGACTTCTAATGTTATATCGTCTTTGTAAATGCAAAACCTCGTATTTGTTTTTGGAAAAGTTTAAAAGGGAGGGGAAAAAGTGTAATAACTTTTCCCAAAATGAAAGTTTTTTCTTGAAAGTTGGACATATTGCTTGCAAAATAATATGTCACTAATACTGATCAGCAAAAATATCTCAAAACCTGCTAGAATTGTCTTAATTGGACACACAAGATTTCACTTTGAAAATCGCAAAAATCGATATACAAGGTTTTGCATTTACACCGATGATATGTTATTTGACTTTTTTTTTTCAGGAAAATCCAAACATTGCCAATGAATCTGCACATGCTCAAGCCAGAGAGGCATTAAAGAAATACCTGTTTTATTTTGAAAGGGTATGTGCATTTTTGATAATTCATTGAATAGGTTAATTGCTGTCATTTAAATTTGGTTGTTGGGATGTATAACCAAGCCCACTTGCTTATTTCCTCCCACAGTATGAATGTGATTTAGTTCAAACTTGCCACAGTGTATTAAAGTGATGTTTAGATTTGTACCTGACAATTCATAATTTGGTTATTAGCTCACCTGAGCACGAAGTGCTCAAGGTGAGCTATTGTGGTCACTTTTTGTCCGTCGTCCGTCTGTCCGTCTGTCTGTCCGTCCGTCCGTCCACAATTTCGTGTTTACACTCTAGCATCTACAAATATAAGCCAATCTTGACCAAACTTGGTCAAAACATGTATGGCCATAAGATCTCGGATGAGTTCGATTATGGGTCAGATCAAACTAGAAATGCAGGAGTTATCTGCCCTTGAATGCGAAAAATACTTAGTTTTGACATTGTTTACACTCTAGCATCTACAATTATTGATCAATCAAGACAAATCTTGGACATAACATTGCAGACCATAAGATCTCGGATGATTTCGATTTTCAGTCTGATCTGACTGGAAAGACGAGAGTTATGTGCCCTTGAATTTGACAAAATTGCCATTTTCGGCTGTTTTTGACCTTGTTTACACTCTAGAATCTACAATTATTCATCAATCAAGACAAAACTTTGACACAATGTTTGGGACTATGAGATCTCGGATGAGTGTAATTTTCAGTTTGATCTGATCAGAAAGTCGAGAGTTACTTGCCCTTGAATTTGACAAAATTGTCATTTTTGGCTGTTTTCGACGATGTTTACACTCTAGAATCTATAATTATTGATCAATCAATCCAAAACTTGGACACAATATTGGAGATCATAAGATCTGAAATGAGTTTGATTTTCAGTCTTATCTGATCACCAGAAAGTTGAGAGTTATGAGCCCTTGAATTAGACAAAATTGCTGTTTTTGACTGTTTTCGACCTTATTTACACGCTAGAATCTACAATTTATGACCAATCAAGACAAATCTTGGACACAAGGTTGGAGACCATAAGATCTCAGATGAGTTTGATTTTCAGTCTGATCTGACCAGAAAGATGAGAGTTTTGTGCCCTTGAATTTGATAAAATTGCCGATTTCGGCTGTTTTTGACATTGTTTACACTCTATAATCTACTATTATTTATCAATTAACCCTTTCCCAAACGGTAAAATTTTAGGGTGATCCACTTCAAAAAGTGCCACAAATGACAAAAGGGATGTTATTAAAGATAGAATTTGTGTAAAATATGGCATAGAAAATATTGAGACAAAAGGAGAAACTGCTGGTTATCAGCAGTTTCTTCTTTTGTCTCAATGTTTTCCCAAGCCTTTTCTAATAGGGACGTCAAAAGCAGGTCTTGTTTGGGAAAGGGTTAAGACAAAACTTGAACACAATGTTTGAGACCATAAGATCTTGGATAAGTTTGATTTTCAGTCCAATCTGACAAAAAGTGGAGAGTTATGTGCCCTTGAATTTGATCAAATTGCCGTTTTCGGCTGCTTTAGACCTTGTTTACACTCTAGAATTTACAATTATTGACCAATCAAGACAAATCTTGGACACAATGTTGGATATCATAAGATCTCGGTTGAGTTTGATTTTCAGCCTGATCTGACTAGGAAGTCAAGAGTAATGTGCCCTTGAATTTGACAAAATTGCTGTTTTCGTCCTTGTTTATACTCCAGAATCTACAATTATTTATCAAACAAGACAAATCTTGGGCACAATGTTGGGCAAGATGAAATCTTGGATGAGTTCGATTTTCACAATGTTATTGACCATAAGTTCGTTTTCAGTCTAAAAGTCATAAATATTTTTTGAATTGAAGAAAAGTGTTGCTTATATCATTTTGGTTCAGGTGAGCGATATAGGACCATCATGGTCCTCTTGTTTTATGAGTTTCTGAAGTATCTGTTGAATTTTTATTATACGCCCGAAGGGTCGTATTATGTTATGGCCCCGCTCGTCCGTCTGTCTGTCTGTCCGTCCGTCTGTCCATCCATTAGCAATTTTTTGTGTGCGCAATTTCTCCTACAGTTTTGATCGGAATTTGATCAAACTTGCCACAATGAATCTCCATGGTGTCTAGTTGTGCATACTGCTTACGGAATTAGGTAACTCTTTTCGTTCTTGAATTATCTGCCCGTGAATTTAAAAAAAAATGCCCATTTTCTTGTGTTCGCAAGTCCTCGTACAGTTTTGATCAGAATTAGATCAAACTTTTCACAATGAATCTCCATGGTGTCTAGTTATACACACCGCTTACGGAATTTAGATAACTCTTTGCGTTCTTGAATTATCTGCCCTTGACTTTAACCCTTTCCCAAACAAGACCTGGTTTTGATGTCCCTAATAGAAAAGGCTAAGGAAAACATTGAAACAAAAGAAGAAACTGCTGATATCCAGCAGTTTCTCCTTTTGTCTCAATGTTTTCTATGCTATATTTCACACAAATTTTATCTATAGTAACTTCCAGTTTGTCATTTGTAGCAGTTTTTGAAGTGGACCACCCTAAAATTTTGCTGTTTGGGAAAGGGTTAAGGAAAAATTCCCATTTTCTCAAAAATACCCATTTTCTCCTGTGTGCAACTTCTACAGTTTCAACCAGAATTTAATCAATCTAGCCACAATGAATCTCTATGGTGTCTTGTTGTGCAAACAAAATTTTGATGACTTTTCAAATTTGAATTACCTGCCCTTGAATTGAAAAAAAATGGCCAATTTTACTGACAAGCCCCTCTCGGGCGTATATGCGCTGCTCTGCAAAGCTCTTGTTACCTTATGTCATTGGTAAGTTCTCTTGGGAATATTATGCACTGCTGTGTGAAGCTCTTCTTTGTATTGTAGTATCAAAAGCCCTTTTTAGCTCGCCCGTGACGATAGTCTCGGAAGAGCTATTGTCATACCCCCGGATGTCGGCGTCGGCGTCAGCGTCCGCAAAAACTTTAACCTGGCCCATATCTCATGCCCTGTTAGAGATACAGCCTTCATATTTCACCTGTGGGTACCTCTAACCAAGACCTTTAATTTGAGACCATGACCTTTGACCTTGTGACCTTGACCTTGGAGTTTGATCCACTTTTTGACCGTTTTAAAAAACTTTAACCTGGCCTATATCTCATGCCATATTACACCTACAGCCTTCATATCTCACATGTGGATACCTCTCACCAAGTCCTTTCATTTGAGACCATGACCTTTGACATTGTGACCTTGACCTTGGAGTTTGACCTACTTTTAAAAAATTTAACCTGGCCCAAAAAAACTTTAACCTGGCCTATATCTTATGCCCTATTGCACATACAGCCTTGATATTTCACATATGGACACCTCCTACCAACACCATTCACATTTGACCATGACCTTTGACCTTATGACCTTGACCCTGGAGTTTGACCTACTTTTAAAAAACTTTAACCTGGCCTATATCTCATGTCTTTTTACACCTACAGCCTTGATATTTCACATATGGACACCTCCTACCAACACCATTCACTTTTGACCATGACCTTGGACCTTGTGACCTTGACCTTGGAGTTTGACCTACTTTTAAAAAACTTTAACCTGGCCTATATTTCATGTCCTTTTACACCTACAGCCTTGATATTTCACACATGGACACCTCCTACCAACATGATTCACATTTGACCATGACCATGGACCTTGTGACCTTGACCTTGGAGTTTGACCTACTTTTTAAAGACTTTAACCTTGCCTATAGCTCACGTCCTTTTACACCTACAGCCTTCCTATTTCACATATGGACACCTCCCACCAAGACCTTTCATATTTGACCATGACCTTGGGCCTGGTGACCTTGACCTTGAAGTTTGACCTACTTTTAAGAAACTTTAGCGTGGCCTTTATCTCATGTCCTTTTACACCTACAGCCTTGATATTTCACACAATGACACCTCCTACCAACACTTTTCACATTTGACCATGACCTTGGACCTGGTGACCTTGACCTTGGAGTTTGACCTACTTTTAGAAAACTTTCACCTGGCCTATATCTCATGTCCTTTTGCACCTACAGCCTTGATATTTCACACATGGACACCTACCAACACGGTTCACATTTGACGGTGACCTTGTACCTTGACCTTGGAGTTTGACCTACTTTCAAAAAACTTTAACTTTGCCTATAACTCATGTCCTTTTACACCTACAGCCTTGATATTTCACACACGGACACTTCATTCCAAAACAGTTCACATTTGACCATGACCTGTGACCTTGTGACCTTGACCATGGAGCTTGACCTAATTTTACAAAATTTCATTTTGGGCCATGACCTTTTTACCTTGACCTAGGAAATGACTTTTCTTTGTGACAAGCTCTCGTTTGGGCGAGCTTTATTGTCCGCGGACAATTCTTGTTTGATATTACAAAATACATATGAGCTGTAATCTTGTAAGCTGTGATTTTGAAAAAGTTACCTTAACCCTTTCCCAAACAACAAAATTTTAGGGTGATTCACATCAAAAACTGCCACAAATGACAAAATAGATGTTATTAAAGATAGGATTTGTGTAAAATATGCACAGAAAATATTGAGGCAAAAGGAGAAACTGCTGGTTATCAGCAGTTTCTTCTTTTGTTTCAATGTTTTCCCAAGCCTATTCTAGGGATGTCAAAACCAGGTCTTGTTTGGGAAAGGGTTAAGGCTTTTTTTAGCCCAACATGGTTCTAGATAAGCCTGTGTATACACACAGTCTGATCAAGAACCATGTTGTTCTGTAATAGCTTCTTCATGACCTGTTGCAATTGTAAGACAGCAACATCGATCTTGGTCAGACTGCAATTTTTCACAGGCTGATCTGGAACCATGATTGCCTCAAATGCTTGAAAGGACCTTTTTCTTTCTTGTGGCTCATATTGTTACGTTTGTTTGCTAGTGGGAGAATCATGCGAAGAGTTTAAAGCTGGAAGAGCAGACTTTAGAGAAGATTACGACGAGAATCCAGGAAAAAGTGATGAAGAGTACTGGTACTTGGATAGATTGGCAATACCTCCTCGATGCGGCCTATCTACTCAAAAAGGTAAATACATGCATGGTAAAAAATAAGTGATGCAGTTTGACAATTCAGATATGGCTCAAGTAAATCCTTGCATGAAAGACGGAAATGATTATATGGAAAAGTATTGACACATTCTAGATCAAGGACATATTTAAGATGATGAGCAAAGAGATTCTAAATGCATCACATTTATTATTCCCCAAACTAATTGGATAAAAATAAAAATACGAAAAGATGGATTCTTTGTGTTTTCATACTTTACTATCAAATTGATGATTTGATTGTTGATGTAATTGATGGGATTTACACTCTCTATCAATTTGTTTACCATTGTCTGTTCATCTGTATGTGGCATTGATACTTTACCTCTCCACAACAGACACCTATTTTTTTTAAAAAAAAGTTTTATAATTTGAAATATGATTAACTACAAGTATCAAATATCGACAGATAATTTGTTAAATATACTGCAAGTCTGCTTTTGTCTGTTTTCAGTGTCGATACACATTACAATATACATATCCATATGCTTATTACCAAGAGAGAGGTGCCAGGAAAGAGCTGGTAAGTGTAAACTTTGTCTGTTACTATATCAACCTTCCTGTGCTAAATTTAAAGTTGCAGGCAGTATAGAATAAGGCCAGACTGCACATATGTGCAGGCTGATCTTGTTCTATTCTGCCTGCCAAAGCAACCTGAATATTCGGAGATTAGCATGACAAAGGTAAGCGTTTTATAAAGGATTTTCTTTTGTACCAGGTCTATCCATTTTCAAATGACAAAGCAATCAGACAAGTGGAATCATTTACTATTAACTCTTCCAGGACAACAAAATTTTAAATCCAATTGAGCTTGCAGATTATTGAAAATATCCCAATATAAGCATTGAATGTAAATCTCATCGGAACAAAAAAGTAATTCTTGAAAAAGAAGAAAATGCTGTTTAAGCCTTTTCCACTAAAGATCTGGTATTGACGTCCCATATATAATAGTTTGTTGAGAAAATTTAGGCAAAAAAAGAAATTACTGATAATCAGCAACTTCTTCTTTTGTCTCAAAATTTTTCCTGCTCTATTATATACAAATTCTTGGCTTATTAGCATTCATTTTGTCATCTGTAGCAGCTTTCAAATTGGAACACCCTAAAACTTTGCTGTTTCGGAAAGGGTTAACAAGAATTGTTCATTTCCAGTTTGAATACCAACAAGCACAACTTGAGGCAGAAGTAGAGAATTTATCATGGAAAGTGGAGAGAGCAGAAATAACTGACAGAGGGGTACATATTTCTTTTGTGAAATTACTCAAAATTGAATACTACTATACTGAGGTCTGGATATCATTCATTCATTTCCGGAGTAACAAATAGGAGAAAGAAAAGTAATTTAAAAATGCAAATTTTCAATCAGATCAAGCCCCCCTTAGTGACAATTCAATTATAAACCAACCAGAAAAGTGATACTTATTTATGATGTCTAGACTCGATGGCATAAGTTGACATTAAGAATTTGTTAAATTCGATGTTTGTTTTCAATATTAGTAATGATTTAAAACAGGCTAGTATTCTTTGAAAGATGAATAACATTTATATCTAAAAAACTGCTGTATATTTAATAGACAATACTATGATTGTTTCCAGGACTTAGAAAATCAAATGGACATAGCAGAGAAACGAAGATTAACCCTACTCAAGGATTTTCTAGATGTATGAAGTAACCAGATCTTTCTTCTTGCATTTATAATGTAGAACAGGCATTCAACAGCTGTGTAGCTAGCTCCCCAGAGCTCTCCAGGGCATTTTTCTGTACTAGCCCTTTCACAAACGGTGTAGCTTGCTCTCCGGGGCATTTGTTTGGGTTAACCCTTTCCCAAAACAGTGATGGCGCCTTTAGACACACTTAATAGAACCCTTCTCCAAACAGTGGTGAAAAAAAAAAAAGAAAAGTGATGCCTTTCGACTCACCTGATACAAAAAGTGTTTGAAAAAATTGAGGCAAAGGAAGAAAATGCTGATAATCAGCATTTCGCTGCTTTTCTTCAAAAACCTCGTATCTGCAGCTTAAAACAAGCTGCAGATACAAGGTTTTTGCAGAAAAGCGATGATTTTCTCCGTTTGCCTCAATATTTTCTGTGTTATATATTGAATACAAAGCCTATCCAACTTCACATCTATTTTGTCATCTGCAGCAGATTTCACCCCAAAAGATGCTGATTGGGAAGGGGTTAATCTGATGGTTGGGCAATGAATTGAGAATTCAATATCTTAAACACTTTCCCAAATAAATTCATTTGGAACTGGTCCAAATTGAATGCTGTTGCAGAAATTTGATGACAAAATATACAATTTAACGAAATCCTTTAGAGAAAAGGTGAAAATGCATATTGTCAGCATTTCCTTCTTTTCCTCAAAGGATCCATTTCAAACACCATAATTCGTCCCTTGACAGCCAGAAGTAGCTATCAGCAGTTAAAATTTAACTGCTGATAGCCACTTCTGGCTGTCAAGGTACAATATAGAGTTGTCCTACCAGAGTTTGCTTGGGAAACTGTTATGAACGTTTGTCAAATTCTTAGTTTTAAAGCACTGTTAGTCCGTTATTGAAATGTTTATGTAGAGTATTGGGCCCACTTTTTCTGTAGCAAAATTGTAAGGGCAGCATTTACCATCTGACATTGGAAGGAAAATCTAAGGGAGAACTAAGTGGTTTATACAGTGGAATCCACTTAATCGCAAGACGGTTATTGGGGATTTCCGTTTATTAGCAATAATTTGTCTCGCACAAAACCATTTCCTATTTAAATAAGGTAAATTTCATCGGATAATCGGGTCTCGCTTAATAGAAAATCCCGCTTATTTGCAATTAAAATATAGCACGATCGGCATTTTCCTCCGGTTATTAAAAATATTTTCCCTCATTTCGGGGGAAGAATGGACTAAACTCGTAACAATTTTATGTAACTTTGCTTTCTTTTGCAGGTAAAGACGCGCGGTTAATCCTTTGACAGATAAACAAAGAAGTGTCAAGTCCACGCGAAGTCATATCAACACATATTCGATAATGACTGGACAGTTACGGTTGAAATGTTGTAAATACAACCTTTTAAAATTGTAGTTACGACACTATCAAGCGTAGCCGACGGACGTACAAATCTATCAAAATAAATAATTTTCCCTTACTCTGATTGTCTTTTTTTTTTAATTATCCCAATTTCATGACCCTCGGCTATTTCCGTAACATGTAACCTAATCGTAGATTGGTCGAGAGAGGTTCCGATTGTAAACGACCATCTCTCGGCAAATCTACGGGGAACGAAAATAGCTGAGAACTGTTGGGAATGCCAAATGACGTCATTTATTGGATCTCCAGCGTCTGCGTGTAAACACAGTGTGTTGAAAATTATGAACGCGGAGTACATGTACGTTTGAAATATAATTGGATAGATATTTCTTGGTTTAGATTGTTCAAACTGGTGGAGTAATAAATCCGCCGCATAATAAACCAAACAAATAATGTGTAGGCCTACATAATGCATATGCCGCGTGTAGTAATGAATATGTAAACAAAGGGGACCCGACTTACCTATGCCGCTAGAGCTTTCTGGATACCGATGACGGGTAATTTGATAAAATAACAATTTCAAAATCTAAAGTTTAAAACAGTATTTATTTACAAATGTATTTCAATCAATCAATAAAGCAATCGAGAAAATCCAGCGTCTTCAAGGTCTTGGCCTCTGCATCATCCGACATCGGCTTATGGAACCATCATACCGTACTTCTAGGCTAAAAATAGAAATGCCGGTTAATCGAAATTTCGGTTAATTGCAATATTTTCTCTGACAAATGGACATTGCAATTAAGCGGATTCCACTGTATCTCTAGCTACTTACGGTTCATGTCGGATGTAGCTTTGTCATTATACCTCTTTTGCATAGGTAATATATACGAGGGGTGATCCAGAATTAGCGGTACTGATACTCTAAAATTAATATTTGTGTGTTTTTTAGCTCACCTGAGCAACTTGCTCAAGGTGAGCTTTTGTGATCACCCTGTGTCCGGCGTGCGTCGTGCGTTGTGCGTCGGAAGTCGTCAACAATTTCTTTAAACATCTTCTCCTCCTTAACCACTGGGCCAATCCTAACCAAACTTGGCAGGCATGTTCCCTGGGTGACCCTTTTCAAAACTTGTTTTCAGATTTTTGATTTGTCAAAAAATGTGGGCGTGGCAGGGCGGGGCTTATCAGACTTAGAGAAATTGTTAAATAATTCTTCAAAAATCTTCTTCTCCTTTACCATTGAGTCAATTTCTACCAAAGTTGGCAGAAATGTTTCTTGGGTGACCCTTTTCAAAACATGTTTTCAAATTTTTGATTCGTCAAAAAATGTGGGCGTGGCAGGGCGGGGCTTATCAGACTTAGAGAAATTGTTAAATAATTCTTCAAAAATCTTCTTCTCCTTAACCATTGAGTCAATTTCTACCAAAGTTGGCAGAAATGTTCCTTGGGTGACCCTTTTCAAAACTTGTTTTCAAATTTTTGATTTGTCAAAAAATGTGGGCGTGGCAGGGCGGGGCTTATCAGACTTAGAGAAATTGTTAAATAATTCTTCAAAAATCTTCTTTTCCTTAACCATTGAGTCAATTTCTACCAAAGTTGGCAGAAATGTTCCTTGGGTGACCCTTTTCAAAACTTGTTTTCAAATTTTTGATTCGTCAAAAAATGTGGGTGTGGCAGGGCGGGGCTTATCAGACTTAGAGAAATTGTTTTAAAAATAATTCTTCAAAAATCTTCTTCTCCTTAACCATTGAGTCGAGTTTTACCAAAATTGGCACAGATGTTCCTTTGGTGACCCTTTTCAAAACTTGTTTTCAAATTTTTGATTCGTCAAAAAATGTGGGCGTAGCAGGACGGGGCTTATCAGACTTAGAGAAATTATTAAATAATTCTTCAAAAATCTTCTTCTCCTTAACCATTGAGTCAATTTCTACCAAAGTTGGCAGAAATGTTCCTTGGGTGACCCTTTTCAAAACTTGTTTTCAAATTTTTGATTCGTCAAAAAATGTGGGCGTGGCAGAGCGGGGCTTATCAGAATTTGAGAAATTGTTAAATAATTCTTTAAAAATCAAATGTTTATCCAATTTGTACCAATATTGGCTGGAATGTTTCTTGAGTGACTGTCTTCACTGTGTGTCGAGAAATTTTTGATTCGTCAAAAAATGAGGGCATGGCAGGGCGGGGCTTATCAGACTTAGAGAAATTGTTACATAATTCTGCAAAAATCTTCTTTTCCTTAACCAATGAGTCAATTTTTACCAAAATTGGCAGAAATGTTCCTTTGGTGACCCTTTGCAAAACTTGTTTTCAAATTTTTGATTCGTGAAAAAATGTGGGCAGGCAGGGCGGGTCTTATCAGACTTAGAGAAATCATGAAAAAAATCTTTAAAAATCAACCATTGGTCAAATTTGAACTAAACTTGGCAGATCTGTTTCTTGAGTGACTGTTTTCAATGTGTGTTCATGAATTTTTTTATTTGTCAAAAAATGTAGGCATGACAGGGCGGGGCTTATCAGACTTGGAGAAATCATTAAACAATTCTTTGAAAATTTTCTTCTCCTTAACCGTTGGACCAAATTATACCAAATTATTCAGGAATGTTCCTTAAGTACCCCTTTTTATTTTTATTACAAATTTCTGATTCGTAAAAAATGTGGACATGGCAGGGTGGGACTTATTCGACTAGGAGAAATGATAAGAAAAATCAACTGTTGGGCCTATTTGTACCAGGGATGTTGCTTGAGTGACTCTTTGTAACAACAATATTTTTTGTGAATTTTGGATTTGTTAAAAAAAATGAGTGTGGCAGGGTAGGGCTTATCAGACTTAAAAAAAACGTACAGAAATTCTTCAAATATCAATTATGGGGCCAATTTAAACCAAGTATAGCAAAATGCTCATTGAGTTACTCTTTTCAAACACTTTGTTGTAAATTTTTGACAGGTTAATAAATGTTGATGAGGCAAGAAGGGGCTTAAAATATTAAGCATATTAATGCTTGTAATGTATCATTCTGATGTTTCAAAATTTAATTGTAAAAGTTAAATCTTGGTTATAAAAATCAAACTGGAACAGCACATGATATTCAATACATGTATTTAAGATGTCACTACATGCAATATGATTGAATATTAATGTGACTTCATTGCATTCATTGGAAATTATGAAACTTTATTAACAATAATTTGATACGACTTATATATTTGTTCACAACAAAATTTATATCATACACAATCAAATACAGGAAGAACTCAGGTGAGCGATATCAGTGCCTTTCAGGCACTCTTGTCTTGATGTAGTTTGGCATAATACAGGTACTATTTATTAGCTCACCTGAGCACGAAGTGCTCATGGGGAGCTATTGTGGTCACTCACCGTCCGTCGTCCGTCTGTCCGTCCGTCCGTCCGTCTGTCCGTTCACATTTCTTTAAACATCTTCTCCTCCTAAACCATTTGGTCAATTTTGACCAAACTTGGCAGGAATGTTCCTTGGGTGACCCTTTTCAAAACTTGTTCGCGGATTTTTGATTCGTCAAAAAATGTGGGCGTGGCAGGGCGTGGCTTATCGTACTTAGAGAAATCCTAAGAAAATTCTTTAAAAATCAACCATTGGGCCAATTTGAACCTAACTTGGCAGAAATGTTCCTTGGGTGACCCTTTTCAAAAATCGTTCGGAAATTCTTGATTCGTCAAAAAAAATGGGCGTGGCAGGGCGTGGCTTATCGGACTTAGAGAAATCCTAAGAAAATTCTTTAAAAATCAACCATTGGCCCAATTTGAACCAAACTTGGCAGAAATGTTCCTTGGGTGACATTCTTCAAAATTTGGTGGTGAATTTTTGATTTGTCAGGAAAAGTGGGCGTGGCAGGGCGTGGCTTATCGGACTTAGAGAAATCCTAAGAAAATTCTTTAAAAATCAACCATTGGCCCAATTTGAACCAAACTTGGCAGAAATGTTCCTTGGGTGATACTCTTCAAAATTTGATGGTGAATTTTTGATTTGTCGGGAAAAGTGGGCGTGGCAGAGCGTGGCTTATCGGACTTAGAGAAATGCTAAGAAAATTCTTTAAAAATCAACTATTGGCCCAATTTGAACGAAACTTGGCAGAAATGTTCCTTGGGTGACACTCTTCAAAATTTGTTGGTGAATTTTTTATTTGTCAGGAAAAGTGGGCGTGGCAGGGCGTGACTTATTGGACTTGGAGAAATTCTAAGAAAATTCCTTAAAAATCAACCATTTGGTCAATTTGAACCAAACTTGGCAGGAATGTTCCTTGGGTGACTCTTTTCAAAATTGTTTGCGAATTTTTGATTCGTCAAAAAATGTGGGCGTGGCAGGGCGTGGCTTATCGGACTTAGAGAAATCCTAAGAAAATTCTTTAAAAATCAACCATTGGGCCAATTTGAACCTAACTTGGCAGAAATGTTCCTTGGGTGACCCTTTTCAAAACTTTTTCGCAAATTTTGATTCGTCAAAAAAAGTGGGCGTGGCAAGGCGTGGCTTATGGGACTTAGAGAAATGCTAAGAAAATTCTTTAAAAATCAACCGTTGGCCCAATTTGAACGAAACTTGGCAGTAATGTTCCCTGGGTGACTCTTTTCAAAACTTGTTCTCAAATTTTTGATTCGTCAGAAAAAGTGGGCGTGGCAGCACTGGCAGGACATGGCTTATCTGACTTAGAGAAATCCTAAGAAAATTCTTCAAAAATCAACCGTTGGCCCAATTTGAACCAAACTTAATAGAATTATTTTTTGGGTGACTCATTTTAAAATTTGTTTGCGGATTTTGATTCGTCAGATAAAGCGGGCGTGGCAGGGCGTGGCTTATCGAAGTTAGAGATACCCTAAGAAAATTCTTTAAAAAACACATTGGGCCAATTTGAACGAAACTTAGCAAGAATTTTCCTTGAGTGACTTTTAAAAATGCGTACACAAATTTTCTTTGTCGTCTAAAATGTGGGTGTGGAAGGGCAGTGTTATCAGACTTAGAGATATCATACGAAAACTCTTTAAAAATGAAGCATTGGGCCAATTTGAACCAAACTTGGCAACAATGTTCCTTGAGTGACCCTTTTCAAAATTTGTTCACGAATTTTTGATTTGTAAAAGAAAGCGGGCGTGTCACAAACTTCTTTCAGGTGAGCGATATAGGGCCATTCTGGCCCTCTTGTATTTGACATGATACCGAAATATTGGCATTGTCTTCTAATTACGTCTATGTTGGACGCGTGTCCATAGCAACCAAGGTACGGTTAGGCGGGGCAGGGGTAGAAATTCTTAGCCTTTTCATATTCTATATGTTTTCTCAACCCGTTCTAAGGCGCCAATTTTACTGAGACGTTGTGGATATCAAAAATAATTTCATGCTATTCTATGGCCAAAATTTCAACGTTTTTTCTGGCTAAATGGGAATATTATGGACCAGTCTACTTTGGCGATAAAAGTCAACTATGACGTAGACAGAGTATTCGAATGTGCATATTTTTATGTTTTGCGCAGAACATGGATATTTCCCATTCGATACGTACAAAATACTGTAGAAAAACTCATAAAACATTCTTTATTTGAAACTTTCACAAGTGTTTGGTACCGAATGTTCAAAAAGGGAAGAACATTGCTGCAGGAAAAGAAAGGGAGTAGTGGCTAGAGGAGCAGTCTGGACGCCACGTCAACTAAAGCTGTTAAGGGCTTGTGATCGCCGCTTCACCAATAATTTTTTTTTTTAACAAGGCGAACCTAAGTTATGGTAGTGAGTTTTGAAAACTGGCAGATCATTTAAACATGAATAGGCTCAACTGTCAGTTGATTCCATATCAACTGAATATGGATGAATATGGGAATGCATGTTCGGACATTAGAGAAAAACTGGACCAAAGTATTTCGTTTAGAAGCATTTTTTATAATATCATAACAACAAATGCACTTAGATGCACTTGTATGACCTAGAAAACAAGGAACAATCACGGCAACGGACGTCACCTGTCTCATCCCCCAATCCAAAAAAGCTAAAATTGTTCATTCTCATCAGACTAAGCTCCTGTGAAATTTCGGGTATTTCCCTGTATGAAATCGGTTTTGAAATGTCACAGTTTCAAGGACTTCGGTGAATAAACTCTAAACATTCAACGGATATTTTCTACATTCGACTAGCCATGGTTCAGGAATATATCAAGTGGGTGAATTGAACGTCACAGTAAATGAATTGCAACTCTATGTGACTATGTGGAGGAGTAACGTCATTATTTTAACGTTGCGAACTTGTGATGTCGTGAAGTTCGTTGCCTACCTGCCCCGCCCTTGCGTTATATACAAAACTAATTTTATTGTAACTTTGTTGTTTAAGGTTCGATTTTGATGATATTTGGTGAACTGATCAGTGATAAATTATATTTCATGCTGTAAAAATGTGTTCAACTTAGATGGATTCATATTGAAGTTATAGAATCAGTACCGCTAATTCTGGATCACCCCTCGTAATTGTTGTAAGTTGGTGACTGCATTCTACTAGTTTTACTCTGTGCAATCAAAGATTTTTTTTTTTCAAAATCAATGTATAATTAGAAGAATTCTTGTCCTTAAACAATTTCAGAAATTATTGATTATTGTTTTTTATGCCTTTATTGGTACAGAAAATATTGCAAGAAAAGGAGAAAAACTTATTCAGTTCAACAATGGCATAGAATTTGAGTCAGTAAATTTTCTTCAGTCTTTGTAAGGGGTGACTAGATGGATAAATGGCAGAAAAAAGTGGGTCCTTAGTGTTAGTCAAGTTATGATGCCAAATATTAGAATCAAATTCATGTGCAATCCTGTTTTTGTTAAAGCTTAAATCGGTATTATGTAGTTACTATGTAGATATCATTGTATACTTTCACTGAATCACATTCAGTTGGTTATTCTTGTCTCAAATACTTATATTTAAGTTATTTCCAAACAAGAAAATTAGACTGGTCTAAATTGAAAGTTTCCCATCAAACCAGAGGCAAATTCTTTATAGCGAGATTTCTTGAGATATCATTAGATTTCTTAGGATGTTTTAAGATAAAGTGTTCTTTAGAGCAAGATTTTTAAAACGCTCAATGGGAGGCACCATTGCCCTATACTTCGTGCAAAGACCCTTGGTTTAATCTAAACAATATAAGAGGGAAATGTCTGAGTTGTTCCGACTACTCCATGGTAACATGGTAATGTTCAATACTTCATACAAATGACATCATCACGAAGTCATTAGTATGAAGTATGGAGCATTTGGAACACCTCGGTCGGAATCTTGTTCTTAAAAATGCTTTATCTAAAACATCTTAAGAAATCTTAAAAAATATCGCTTTTAAGAACGTGCCTCTGGTGTTGCTTTAGACATGGTTAAAAAGCTTTTGACTAAACCATTGTCAGGTGACTAGAACAAGATCAGCCTGTACAAATTTGCAGTTTGACCTTATTCCAGTTTTAGCATTTTCCCAAACAAGACGATGTCTAACTGTCAAGAAAATACATGTGGAAACATAGAGATATTGCTCAGATTATACGAAGCATGTTATTTTGCTAGAATTTATATCACAGTATATTCAGTTGAATCCTTTCTGTATTGGCATAAGTAATTCAAGTTATTTTCCATCCAATCCTGTGATGTTGGTACTGTTTTGAATCCACTATACGAGACACAATATGATAAGTATGAGAACAAAACATAGTATTGGAAGGAAATAACCAGAGCTTTATAGAGAAGAAATGATAATCACCTTCTAAATATGTAAGTTTCTACAAAATCATCTGATGTGTGGACTCTTTGTTTCAATAAAACAAATAAAATAAGTAATTAGAGCTGTACATAACAGGGGATAATGACTTCAAATGATGATTAAACCCTTTCCCAAATGGCAAAATTTTAGGATGATCCACTTCAAAAACTGCCACAAATGACGATAAAGAAGTTATTAAAGATAGAATTTGTGTAAAATATGGCATAGAAAACATTGAGGCAAAAGGAGAAACTGCTGTATATTAGCAGTTTCTTCTTTTGTTTCAATGTTTTCCAAAGCCTTTTCTGTTAGGGACGTTAAAACCAGGTCTTGTTTGGAAAAGGGTCAAATGGGTAGCCGCAATATTGAGTTTGGATTTCAAATGACAAACTCAGAATGCCTTTACGCTCTGTTATCTGTTGCTCTTTAGCTCTTAGAACACTTGAATAAGCTTAGGAAAAAATGAAAGTGATTTAGTCTACTGTTTCACTGCTTCATTAGTTTTGATTGTACCATTTTCAAAGTGCATGTGATGCAATAACAAGTTAATTGGTTGAAAGTAGTAAACATTAGCCCATATCACTTTTATTTTGGGCTGGGTATCTGTACCCATGTCGTAAGATTTCATAAACAATTAGCAATGTTTTGTGAAAAAATATGGATTTTATTTCGATTTGTCCTTCATATCTCTAGCTCTGATGAATTGTATTTTCAAATCATAGATTGCTATCAATACCTATGATCAGAAGTTCTCTTGTATTGTACATCAAACATTATTTGTGATGATAAATATGTATAAAAATGAAGTGTGTATATAATCACCTATTTATTTCATCTTGTTACCGTCAAAATGATATGTCTTGACAATTGTAGTATGTTTGTTGTTACATTATGAAACATGTAATTCTCTTGATCTGCATGATCTTTATATTCCAATACTTTACAAACACTTTAACCCTTTCCAACACAAGACATGGTTTTGACGTCCCTAATATAAGAAGCTTGGAGAAATGTATGGACATTAGAAGAAAATACTGGTTACCAGCATTTTCTCCTTTTGTCTCAATATTTTCTATGGTATATTTTGTTTTTCACACAAATCCTATCATTATAAACATTCTATTTGTTGTCTGCAGCAGCTTTCAAATTATACCACCCTAATATTTTGCTATTTGGGAAAGTGTTAAATTTGTTGTTTGCTGTGACTACACAAAAACTAATGGGTCCCTAATTTCATAATTTATGAATAACAATATGACAATATGCCAATTTCTGCTGTAACTTATTGTTCACAAAATTTTGCTTGCAAAAATATGATCACAAATTTTATTTTGGTGCTGACCATTTCCTCTACATTCATAGGTAGATTTGAAAATAATTTAGCTAAGCTATTCATATTAATGTATTTGTAGAAGTGATATTTGAACCATTTGATTACATAAGTCAATGTTCAAGGTCAAAGCTAGAGGTCAAGCTTTGAGTTCAGTTGTCCTTGACAACAATGTGAGTAGGGATCTGGAAAAAGGGGCTTTATGGCATTTTAAAACATGGATCCAGATCAGTCTGCATATGCACAGTCTGAGGTGCGTTCTTTAGAGCGAGATTTCTTGAGATATCTTGAGATTTCTTAAGATATTTTAGGATAAAGCGTTCTTTAGAGCAAGATTTTTAAGACGCTCAATGGGAGGCGCCATTACCCTATACTTCGTGTGGAACACCTCGGTCAACTCTGTACAAACAATATAAAAGAGATTTGACCGAGTTGTTTCGAATACTCCATAATTCATAAACCGCGGTGTTCCGAATGCTCCATACTTTATACAAATGACGTCATGATGACGTCATTTGTATAAATATGGAGCATTCGGAACAGCTCATTCAAAGTCTCGGTCTTAAAAACGCTTTATCCAAAACACCTTAAGAAATAAAAAATCTCGCTCTAAAGAACGCGCTTCTGATCAAAATCCATGATGTATTCCTACAACTTCTTCATGAATTGTAACAACTGCAGGAAAGCAGAGTGGGCAATGATAAGACTGCAATTTTAATTTTAGCACAGGATGAACATCACCCTTTCCCAAATGACAAGTAATAGGGTTGTCAATTTCAATACTGCTACAGACTACAAATTTATTTAATAGATTTATAGATTAATAGATTTTAATACAGGAAGGATTTCTGTAAAATGTAGCAAGGAAAATATTGAGATTAAAGGAGAAAATGCTGATTATCAGCATTGTCTTCTTTTCTCTCAATATTTCCCATATCCTTTTCTAAAAGGGATTTCAAAACCAGGTCTTGTTTGGGAGGGTGTTAAAACATCTTGGTTGCAATTGGTATAAAATCCCTTTTCTCCAGATTCCAAGCTCATTTACATGTTGTGTTAGTTGTTGTTTGTCTAATTCACTAGGTGATATCTGCATGTAGGTTCAATATGCTATTCTTTGTTACAAGAAGTTGTTGTCACAAATTAATCCTGATTACAAGGTATTTATTCCATGTGGAAATCATTTGCGTCCCACCAATGGGTGGGTAAAGTAAACATAAGTGTTATGAATGGCAAAAAATCAGGTATACTATGTGCATCACCTTTTGGAAAGGGTTGTTTTCATGTGGAACCCATGAGTTATCGTCATTTAAAACTTAACTTCAAATACATCTAGATATCACCCAGTGTACTGTAAACCTAAAGAATTTTTGTGTGCAAAGTTTTATGTCTGTTTTAATAAAAAAAAACATAAATAATGTTTAAATTCAAAACATGAAAATAAGTATTGTGTTAGTCTTTCAAAGTATTAGAAGTTTCATTATGCCAGATGGAATAAAACAACTAGATCTACCAGTACATATAACAGAAAAATTATATTTCAAAACTGTTTAACATATTAAACCACACGTTTTAAAAATTTTGATGCGCTGACAAAATTGTTATGTGCACTAACACTTGAAATGATCTTACTTTTCAATTCCCTCAAAAAGTAATCTACTTAAGAAAAAAAGTAAATGTGATTACCAATTTTCCTTTTTTCGAGATATTTTGTGTATATGTAGGAAAAACAAATTTTAGGTTGAAGTAAAATTCAATTAGTCATCAGCAAATATACTTCTAAATTGTATCAGTGTCATCATGGATATGTCCGATGAAATTTCCCTCGGTCTGATAATTTTTTTGCTTATGTCAGTCCCACTGTCGGACCTTGTTTTTGACCTGTAAGCTAGACAATGATAGTTCGGACTGACAAAATTTTATTCGGTCTGACAGGTAACTCATTACTGTCAGACCGAATGTCTGACAAAGATTTGTTGTTCTTCGCCATGTCTGCATTTGATTACAGAAAATACAGAATTTTTCATCAAAATCGGAAAGAAATAAGACACAAAAATGTTGTCTTGCTTTATGAAATGCATACATGTACATGTAGTGAAAAAAAAGTTTTATTAATACATAAGTAACCATAAAGTAAATTGAATGAATGTTGTTTTAAAGCAGGTTAATGTTTATGGCATTTTTAGCTCGACTTTTCGAAGAAAATGAGAGCTTGTACTGTCACCCCGGCGTTGGCGTCGGCGTTGCAACAAAGGTTAAAGTTTTTTCAAACATCAATAACTTCCATACTATCAAAGGGATTCAACCCAAATTTGGAATACTTATTCACCATCACACCCTCTACCTTACTACCAGGGCCCATGACCCTGGCTCCACTATATTTGGAGTTATGCCCCCTTTATACTAAGCAACTTAGAAAGTCGAGCGTGCTGTCTTCGGACAGCTCTTGTTGTTACTTGAGGCATTTACAGAGAAAGTGTTGTACCAATATCCCCCGGATGACAGTAATTAAGACTGGTTAACCCCTTCCCCAACTACACATGGCTGGAATTAATCCATTCCAACACAATGCTTTTTGATGCCCCTGCAAGATAAGGGTTTTGAAAAACATGGTTGAATGTGAAGAAATTGCTGATGACAAGGAATTTATTCATTTTCCACAATGTTTCCTACTCGGGAAGATAAAAAAGTAAGATTTTATTCTTCTGAAACTGCTCAAATCTGCAACATCTTTGATGTTGGACCCACCTTAAGTTTTGTCATCTTCTAATGGATTCAGTTAAGCCAGTAATTGAAAGATTATGATTGTGATTGTCCTAATTCATGTTGATCATTGAAAAATTGATGTTGGTCTTTAAATATTGATTGAATAAAAAGTGTACAAAAACTTGATTAATGCTTTTGTCTTCTTTTCTTGAAACTATTAATTATAACCCCTTCCTAGACTACAAAACATTAAGACTGTCACTGGCCAAATAGACCTTTTCCCAAACCAGACCTGATTTTGATATCACATCTGGTGAAAAACTTTTAAAATCATTGAGAGAAAAAACGAAAATGCCAATTGGCAGCACTTTCAGGTTTTCCCTCAACATTTTCTTGGCTATAACAGGAAAAAAATTGTGTCCTCACAACATTCAACATGTTGTACCTATGAACTTTTGTTGTTAGGGAAAGACTTAAACCCTTTCCCAAACAAGACCTGGTTTTGAGGTCCCTAATAGAAAAAGCTTGGGAAAACATTGAAACGAAAGAAGAAATTGCTGATAACCAACAGTTTCTCCTTTTGTCTTAATATTTTTTATCCCATATTTTACACAAATTATATCTTTCATAACTTCCATTTTGTCATTTGCTGTAGTTTATGAAGTGGATCACCCTAATATTTTGCCGTTTGGGAAACGGTGAAAGGAGTTGCAGACAAAATGAACATACATAGATCTGCCTTTTGAGAAGGAAGAAAGCATTTCAGGGAGAATCTTCATTTCTCTCATTTTCATATGGGTTCTTTTTTTGAGGTCCTCAGTTGGAGGCTCGGTAAGGATGTTTTGGTAGTAATGATGAGATACGATAGGAATCCATAATTAGGTGATCCAGGTGCCGGAATATGACTATAGCAGTAGAAAGAGGCATTAAACCCCAATTAATCTTTATTGAGGGCCTTGAAACAGGTTTAATAGCTCACCTGAGCACGAAGTGCTCATGGGGAGCTATTGTGGTCACTCGTCGTCCGTCCGTCCGTCTGTCCGTTCATATTTCTTTAAACATCTTCTCCTCCTAAACCATCTGGTCAATTTTGACCAAACTTGGTAGGAATGTTCCTTGGGTGACCCTTTTCAAAACTAGTTCGCGAATTTTTGATTCATCAAAAAATGTGGGCGTGGCAGGACGTGGCTTATCAGACTTAGAGAAATCCTAAGAAAATTCTTTAAAAATCAACCATTGGCCCAATTTGAACCTAACTTGGCAGAAATGTTCCTTGGGTGACCCTTTTCAAAACTTGTTTGCAAATTTTTTATTTGTCAAAAAAAGTGGGCATGGCAGGGCGTGGCTTATCAGACTTAGAGAAATACTAAGAAAATTCTTTAAAAATCAACCATTGGCCCAATTTGAACCTAACTTGGCAGAAATGTTCCTTATGTGACCCTTTTCAATACTTGTTTGTAAATTTTTGATTCGTCAAAAAATGTGGGCGTGGCAGGGGGTGGCTTATCAGACTTAGAGAAATCCCAAGAAAAGTCTTAAAAATCAACCATTGGCTCAATTTGAACCAAACTTGGCAGAAATGTTCCTTGGGTGACTCTGTTCAAAATTTGTTCGTGAATTTCTGATTTGTCTGGAAAAGTGGGCGTGGCAGGGCATGACTTACTGGACTTAGAGAAATTCTAAGAAAATTCCTTAAAAATCAACCATTGGCCCAATTTGAACCAAACTTGGCAGAAATGTTCCTTTGGTGACTGTCTTCAAAATTTGTTCGTGATTTTTAGCTCCACTGGCCTTTCAGGCCAGCGGGCTATTGTCATGGCGGTGTGTCCGTCGTGCGTCCGTCCGTCCGTCCGTCCGTCCGTGCGTCCGTAAACTTTTTCTTTAAAAATCTTCTTCTCAAAAACTACTGAATGGATTTCAACCAAACTTCACAGGAATGATCCTTAGGTGACTCTCTCTCAGATTCCTTCAAAGAATATGGATTGAACCAGAATAACCTGAGTTATCTGCCCTTGAATATCAAAAATAGCAGGTTTTGACTTTAGTTTTCTTCTAAAATTTACAAATATTGAACAATCAAGACAAAACTTTGGCAGAATGATGCTGACTACAAGATCTTGCCTTCGTAAAATTTTCAGCTTGATCTGAATTTTACATCATGAGTTATGTGCCCTTGAAATTGACAGAATTGCCATTTTCGTCTGTATTTTGACTTTGTTTTCTCTCTAGCAACTACAAATATTGACTAAACAGGACAAAACTTTGACAGAATGATGCTGACTATAAGATCTTGCCTTGGTACAATTTTCAGCTTGATCTGGATTTTATAGCATGAGTTATGTGCCCTTGAAATTGCCAAAAATTGTCATTTTTGGCTCTATTTTGCTGGTTTTGACTTTATTTTTTCTCTAAAATCTACAATTATTGACCAATCAAGACAGGACTTGGACAGAATATATATAAGCATTATATGCTGTCTGGGTGTAATTTTCAGCTTGATCAGAATCTTACATCATGAGTTATGTGCCCTTGAATTTGACAAAATTGCCATTTTCGACTTTGTTTTCACTCTAACAACCACAAATGTTAACCAATCAAGATGATACGTGGAAAGAATCTTGTTGACAACAAGATCTTGCTTATGTGTAATTTTCAACATGATCACACTGTTACAATCTGAGTTATTTGCCCTTGAAATTGACAAAATTTCAGTTTTTCAACACTTTTTCCACTCTTGAAGCCACAAATATTGACTAATATAGACAAAATTTGAACTGAACGATAGTGACCTTAAGATCTTGCATGTGTTTAATTTTTTATTTGATTTTAAATATACAGACTGAATTATGTGTCCTTGAATTTGGCAAAATCACAGTTTTCAATTTTATTATCGCTCTAACATCCCTAAAATATTAGTCAATCATTTACTTTCTTTTTGCATTGACCACATGATTGCTGCTTTTGACTTTGTTTTTGCTGTAAGAACCACAAGTATTCAAAAATCTAGTCAAAACTTGGATTTGATATTAAAAGAAATTCAGGCCTGTGGAGCGACTCAAGACCTTCAGGTCTTTCTAGTTTAGCTCCACTGGCCTTTCAGGCCAGCGGGCTATTGTCATGGCGATGTGTCCGTCGTGCGTCAGTGCGTCAGTGCGTCCGTGCGTGCGTGCGTCCGTAAACTTTTTCTTTAAAAATCTTCTCCTCAGAAACTACTGGATGAATTTCAACCAAACTTCACAGGAATGATCCTTGGGTGACCCTCTCTCAGATTCCTTCAAAGAATTTTGATCGAACTAGAATAACCTGAGTTATCTGCCCTTGAATGTCAAAAATAGCTGGTTTTGACTTTATTTTTACTCTAAAATCTACAAATATCAACCAATCAAGACAAAACTTGGACAGATTATATATAAGCATAATATCATGCCTGGGTGTTATTTTCAGCTTGATCGGAATTTTATATCATGAGTTATGTGCCCTTGAATTTGACAAAATTGCCATTTTTGACTCTATTTTGACTTTGATTTCACTCTAGCAACTACAAATATTGACTAATTGAAGACAAAACTTGTACATAATCTTGATGACTATAAGACCTTGCCTTGGTGTAATTTTCAGCTTGATCTGAATTTTACATCATGAGTTATGTGCCCTTGAAATTGACAAAATTGCCATTTTCGGCTCTATTTTGACATGTTTTCACTCTAGCAACTACAAATATTGGCAAATCTAGACAAAACTTTGACAAAATGTTGGTGACTATAAGATCTTGCCTTGGTGTTATTTTCAGCTTGATCTTAATTTTAAATCATGAGTTATGTGCCCTTGAAATTGACAAAATTACCATTTTCGGCTCTATTTTTACTTTGTTTTCACTCTAGCAACTACAAATACTGATAAATCTAGACAAAACTTGTACAGAATATTGGTGATCATAAGACCTTGTCTTGGTATAATTTTCAGCTTGATCTTAATTTTATATCATGAGTTATGTGCCCTTGAAATTGACAAAATTGCCCTTTTTGGCTCTATTTTGACTTTGATTTCACTCTAGCATCTACAAATATGGACTAATCAAGACAAAACTAGAACAGAATGTTGGTGACGATAAGATATTGCCTTTGTGATTTTCAGCTTGATCCATAAGAAATTCAGGCCTGTGGAGCGACTCAAGACCTTCAGGTCTTTCTAGTTTATTTTGTCAGAAAAAATGGGTGTGGCAGGGCGTGGCTTCTCAGACTTAGAGAAATTCTAAGAAAATTCCTTAAAAATCAACTGTTGGCCCAATTTGAACCAAACTTGGCAGTAATGTTCCCTGGGTAACTCTTTTCAAAACTTGTTCGCAATTTTTTGATTCGTCAGATAAACCGGGCGTGGCAGGGCGTGGCTTACCGAAATTAGAGACACCCTAAGAAAATCCTTAAAAAAACGCATTGGGCCAATTTGAACGAAAATTAGCAAGAATTTTCCTTGAGTGACTTTTAAAAATGCTTACACAAATTTTCTTTGTCGTTTAAAAATGTGGATGTGGCAGGGCAGGGTTATCAGACTTAGAGAAATCATAAAAAAACTCTTTAAAAATCACTCGCATTGGGCCAATTTGAACCAAACTTGGCAACAATGTTCCTTGAGTGACCCTTTTCAAAATTTGTTCACAAATTTTTGATTCGTAAAAAAAGTGGGGGTGTCACAAACTTCTTTCAGGTGAGCGATATAGGGCCATTCTGGCCCTCTTGTAAATGTTTTGCAGAGGGCTCTTTCCAAAATGGCACAAATTTAGATTGTTCCAATTTGAAAACTGCTACAAACTACAAAAAAGAATGTTAATGAATATGGTGTTTATGTATAAAGTAGTACAGAAAATACTGTGGCAAAAGGAGAAAATGCTGTTAATCAGCGTTTTCTTCTTTTGCCTCAAAGTTTTATCCAAGCATTTTAAGCATTAGGCTTTAGCCATAGGGATATCAAAACTTGGTCTTATTTGTGCTCTAGCAAATGTTTGTAAACTTTTCATTAACCCTTTGCAGAACAGTATCTAGTTTTGACGACCACAATGATTAACCCTTTCCCAAACGGCAAAAATTAAGACTGCTCCAATTTTAAACATGCTGCAGACAACAAAATGAATGTGGATACAAAGGAATTGTGTAAAATATAGCTCAGAAAATTTAGAGACAAAAGGAGAAACTGCTGGTTCTTTTGTCTCAATGTTTTCCAAAGCATCTTCTATTAGAGCTGTCAAAACCAGGTATTGTTTGGGAAAGGGTTAATGGAGGCAGCCTTGGGAAGCATTGTACAGAGAAAAGTAGAAAGTGATGGTTTAAACATTTCAGCATTATCTTCTTTTCTGTTGGTGATTTCTGTGCTGTAAGGGCAACTCATATTTCCCCTCCTTGATAATTACATTTTGTGAGTAAATGGCGCATTTAGTACCATAGATACTTTGATTCTCGTGTAGAAATTACACAAAGCCATTTCTCACTGCACCGCCTTTAAAGTTTTTGAAAGCTAGAACGTCAGGTTTGAAGAAAATTTCTTTGCGTACAAGTAATTCCTGCACAGTTTCGAATGGTAAAGGTTGTCTGTTACGTTTCTGCAAGTAAACGTGAATTTATCTCTTTGTAACCGTCATCTAAATACTGTCCTCATTCTAAATTTCCGAGAAATTAAACCGAAAGTAGGTTTCCGTTTGATTTAGCCTGGACTTTTCTGAACTAATTCAACTACAACTCAACTTCACCACTGAAAGTTTTCCAAGTGAATCAATTCTCGCATGTTAAGCATTTTTCTGTGATCATTCTTGTGTGTTTTTGGTTACATTTGAACCCTCCCCCCCCGCACACCCCCCCCCCCCCCTGGGGGGTTGGATATTTCATGGGCATATAAAGAGGGGATTGGATATAAAAAAAAAAAAAAACCTTCTCTGTTGCTTGATTTTTATACGCCTGAAGGTTGTCCATCTGTCCTTCCATCTGTCTGTCCATAGCAATTTCTACTAGGTTTTTCTTGAAAAGCAACAATGTATTGCATCTCTGTTGGAATCAAATTTTTCTCCACAATCGTTGTGGCTGGACCAAATTGCGTGAAACTTCATGTATAAATTCCTTATGATAGTATGCCTATGCATTTCTTTGGGGCTTTTGAATATCAAGCCGCAGGGATAAAGACTGACAATTTTGATGTAGGGGTCCAGCTTGCCTAATATTCAATATTTGACATTGGAGATAAAAGCAATTTCTCCAGAGATTCAGGGGCCCAGCCCAAAAATAAGGGGCCATGTGCGACTTGGTCCCAGTTTTAGTCTTTATCATGGAAAAGGGGATTTCTTGTAGAAATTACTTGTCCAGATCATAACTTATAATATTCAATTGAAATTGTCAACTGTATCATATTTCAAACCATGTTCAAGTTCAATGTCATATCAAAAAGTCATGTCTTGCTTTTAAACAGGAAACAAAGATTTGAAGATGTTCAGCATACTTGGAAAAGCCTTGGGATATATTTGGAGCTCTGATGAAAATGAAAGAGAACAAGTCCCTGCAGGTAATCAGAGCAACAGATAATCTCGAAAGGGTTAACCCTTTCCCAAACAAGACCTGGTTTTTCCCTACTTGATATGGCTTGGGAAAACATTGAGACAAAAGAAGAAACTGCTGATAACCAGCAGTTTCTCCTTTTGTCTCAATATTTTCTGTGCTAAAATATACACAAATTCTGTGTTTATCCACAACTATTTGTCGTCTGTGGCAGCTTTGAATTTGGACCACCCTAAAATTTTGCCGTTTGGGAAAGGGTTAATAATTCTCATATTTGTTATTTTAAATGCAAACCCTATGTTATGGGTACTCATTTGAATTGCCTTGAGACGATTCCAATGAGTACCCAATGGGCCATAACATAGGGTTTGGTATGCAATAAAAGAAAATTATTATTGCTTTTTGAAAAGCAAAACAAAGTCCCTCTTATCTGTAGCTCTGAGGAAATGAACTAATACACGGTGGATAATCATGTGATACAATATTTTCAGAAAATCTTCAATAATTTTGTAAATACTGGACTGATTTGAATTCGGTTTGAAGCAGAAAATGTGGACAGACGTCACGCATTAGATGGACATGGTTGTTTTTTGAAAAATCAACTAAAAAAAAGTGGTTTATCTTCAATAATTTTTTTATCAGTTGATTTTTCAAAAATCCAACACGTCCTGCTTATGCCTGGCATTTTCCCACCTTCTCTGCTTCAAACCGAATTCTGATTGGTCATGTATTAAAAAAGATATTAAAGATTATCGGAAATTCTGAGTCACATGATTATTAACCATGTTATATTCCATTATCATTCATGGCAAAGGACTGCCAGACATGTCTAATACTTCCCTTCGGCTGACATTTCTCTTCATCCAGTCAACCATGTTGACAATAATTTTGCAAGATAGTAATTGAATTGCAGTTTAGTCTTGCAAAAGCTGCCGTATGTTTCTAAAAGGTTTCTTGATAGAAAATGGTACATAAAAAATGTACATGTAGCATGAAAGTATCTGTACTTTCTGCCATGTAGTGCCACTTTTACCTTGTAGATGTCCAGCATGAAGAAAAAGGATCAAACATTGCACAATCCAAGAGAGAATTCGAGGGTACAGTGAGCCACATCTTCAACAGTCATGGTCTGATAGACAGTGAGATTTATTTCTCATTTGACAATGTACTGGGCGGAGAAAAACCTCGAGTTGGAGATGCGGTCAGTGTAGTTGCATGTAGAGAAAATGCAGAGGGTGGATGGCATGCTGAACGAGTTTCAATACTGGAAAACTGGGGAGAAAATAAAACTAATTCAAACGGTAATGATAATACTAATAGTCAAGACGCCCAGGAGGAAAGTGTCGGCTATGTGACATACTGCTCCAGGCAGACAGGCTTTATAAACAACAATATCTATTATAACTTGGACGACCTTGAAGCAGGAGACTTTGTACCTCAGAAAGGTGACTGGGTCAAGGTCACGACTGTTCAAAGCCCTGATGACGGAACCAGTCAAGTAGCAGTTACCATGGAACCCCTCAGGTTAAAGGTTGCGGAGGGGGTCATCACCGGGGAGATGGGTGACCATGGTTATGTGGATGAGGAAGTTTTCTATATGCAGGAGGTGCTGGTAGATGGTTACACACCACGAAAATGGGATCCTGTACAGTATACTGCAGTGGAGAGTTTTCAGGGGAGATGTTCGTGGCGGGCCATCAAAATACAGCATTCAAAACAAGCACCTGCAACACAGTAGGTATTTAACCATTTCCCAAACGACAAGATTTAAGGTGGTCCAAATTGAAAAGTTACGACAAAAATGATGTTGATTAGCATTGGATTGTGTGGATAATATAGCATAGAAAATATTGAGGCGAAAGAAGAAAATGCTGATCAGCATTTTCTCCTTTTGCCTCAATGTTTTCCAAATCTGTTCCTGTCAGGGACGTCGAAACCAGGTCTTGTTTTGGAGGTTCTGGTAGATGGTTACACACCACTAAAATGGGATCCTGTACAGTATACTGCGGTGGAGAGTTTTCAGGGGAGATGTTCATGGAGGGCCATCAAAATACAGCCTTCAAAACAAGCACCTGCCACACAGTAGGTATTTCTGTAGTGCTAAATTGCAATTAGGGACCTTCTATGCGCTCCAGTCAATTAATTATTTGTCAAAAATGATTTTAAGATTGACCCATTGTCAAACAAGACCTGTTAACCCATTACCAAACAACACAATTTTAAACTGGTCCCAATTCAAAGATGTTGCAGACGACAATTTCAAGTGAATGAAATTTAAAGTTTGATGGTCTTTTTAAATAGAAAACATTGTGGGAAATGAAGAAATTGCTTGTCACAAGCAATTTCTTCATTTTCCATGATGTTTTCCAAAGCTATTATAGCGTTGGGAGTCAAAAGGAGTCACTGTGTGGTAATGGGTTAACACTTTCTCAAATGACAAATTGTTGGTAGTGCATCAGACTCTGGCTCATGAGGTCCTTGGTTCTGTCCCTTGGCTGCCTCAAGCATCTTTTCTGACATTTGTCTCTTCCCAGTGTTGGAATTGTTGGATAGTTGTAAACCTATCAGTATCTTGGCAAGCAGTTGAAGGCTCAGTAAGGATGTGATAGTATTGGTGAGAGAAATGACAGAAGTCCATGATTAGGTGCTCCAGCAACAGTGATATGACCCTAGTAGTTTTTTGAAGAGCCTTTATGTCTTTAGTAACATTGAGTCCAGTCAAGAAGCTAAGATGATCGGTGTTTATTATTATTCTTTTTATAGATTGAAGTTGATACAAGGTCCATTACAAAAGTCATTTACTGAGGAGCTTCTATCTGACAAAGAGGGGATCCATGTTACAAAAGAGACTGATTTTGGATCGGTTCCCAAAGGAAGTAAGAAATCCCTGACTGTGTGGATAAAGAATGCTGGAAACCAGCTTAAAACTTTCTGTAGATGCCACTTAGCGGCATCTAGCACACAGCTACAGATTAAAGATGTTAAACTTATGAAGGTAATATTTTGGAAAATTCATAGAGTGTATCCTTTTATATTATGTCCCAAACAGACAAATATTTGTTTGACCCCTTCCCAAACAATTTCTGATTTGACAACATCAGTCAATATTAGAAGCTTGTCTTAGGGATGCATCATTGTACATGCATTCTATTTAGAACATCCATGATAACAACTGCATCTGCATGCATGCACTTATTGAGTTTTGGCAACTGTATTTTATATCATTGCCTCTTTTTGGAGTGAAATAGAAAATATAAACAGCATGTATATTATTTTGCTTTATGACAAATTCTATTTTACAAATTTGAAATATTTTGTACAGGATCACCAGCTACACACAAAGGCCAACAACTCTATGGACAGCAAGACAACTGGTAACATAACCTTGTATCCAAATATGATGATGTATGTCACAGTGGAAATTACTGCTAGGTAAATTGAAAAAATCATTCTATATATCTAAAATTTATGGCAAAGTTATTACATACAAAGCTCAGTAGACTGCAAGATGACTGGTAGCATAACCTTTTATCCAAATATGATGATGTTTATTACAGTGGATCATCTGCAAGTTAACATTAACTCTTTCACGAATGAGCCCTGGTTTTGATGTTCCTTATCAAACAGATTGATGTATGTTACAGTGGAAATCACTGCTAGGTAGGATTAAAAGTTCATTTCAAGCATCTAAATGTTAATGTTTCACAAAAATGCTCGTTTCTATAGATATGTTCATAATAGCTCATTTGTAGAAGAAATGGCATCCATTAGAAAAGCATTGATGAGTCTATCTTGTTAATAGTTTATCGGGGTAAGACAGCAAAAACACATGTACAAACAAATACAGAAAGAAGTAAACAAGTTTTCTGATATTGTAGGACAGAAGGCAATGAGAGACAACTAATGGTGCTGACATTTGATGGGTTTAAGATAGGCCGGTATATAACAGCGGTTGTCCAAGACTCCATGCTGGACACATACCAATACAACAACACTTATGTTAAAGGTCAGAGACAGGGTTATAGAAGATACAGACAGACACATGAAACACAGACTAATACATGGATGGTGCCAGGTCAGAGACCAAACAGGTCTGTATAACCATTTCCCAATCAACATGATTATACCTACCAAAATTCTATTTGGGGGTATATAGGAATCAGCTTGTCTGTTGATTTGTCCATCCATCAATTGGTCTGTCAGTAGCTTTTTTGTCCGCTCTATGCCTCATGAACTGCTGGCCAATATTCATTTAAACTTCACATGTAGAGTCATTACCAATCGGAAATATGCATATCATTTTTATACCCCCCACAACAAAGTTTTATACCCCCCACAACAAAGTTATGGGGGGGTATACTGGAATCAGGTTGTCCATCCGTCTGTCAGTCCGTCTGTCTGTCCGTCCGTCTGTGGACATAATCTTGTGTCCTCTTCTCCTCCCACAGTTTTTGACCAATTTTTCTGAAATTTTATTAGGATGTTTCCTATCATATGAAGTTGTGCACCTGCAATTTTCATCTTGATCCAGTGATTAGTTTTAGAGTTATGCCGATTTGAACTTTTTAAGGGGGGGGGGGAAGTAGTCAAAATTACGGGAAGTAGTCAAAATTTACAATTTCGTTTCTGTGTTCTAACTCAAGAACCATTTGACCTAGGATCATGAAACTTTACACAGTTGTTCGCCATGACCCAAGGAGGTGCCCTATCGTTTTGGGGTCACCAAGGTCAAAGGTCAAGGTCACAGTTGGACTTTGTTTAAAATCCGTTTCCATGCTCTAAGTCAAGAACCATTTGACCGATAGCACTTTTTCAGTGACAAGGCTTTAGTGGGGGGTATTCGTCCGCTTTGCGACAGTTCTAGTTTGATTATAGTTCAATGATTTTAATAGAGTTATTGCCCTTGTTGAAAATTGGCATTTTTTGCAACATAAAAATATTTTGGGACAAGGAGCTGTTGGGGGTGGGGGTGCAGTATGATCATATTCAGTGATTGCACTAGTTTAAGATTGGTGATTGTCAGCTATAAAGGACATATCATAGAAAAAGAGTTGTATCAGGGGCATTTTGTGTTTCACTAACATAGTTATGTTGTTTTTTAAAGGAACAAAAGGACAACTCAGTTTCCAAACAGACTGCCAAAATATGAAGTACCAGAGGACATTCGAGAAGCAACTCTTTACCCTGACACACTCACTCAGGACATTCCATTGTTAACTCAGGTAAAATCACAATTTGATATGCAGCCGTAAAGTAGGTGATATGCTGGAACGTAGATCATATGCTAGAACTTTGACAAGGTAATGTCATGTCAAAAGAGCAACTCGTGTGACAAAAATGGATGTCTAGAAATTCATTGTTACATAGTGAAAAAGTTCATTTTAGTTTCCGTATATTTTCATGTTATTACATAGGTATATTTTCTTTTCATGAATTGAATCCACTCTCCAGTACCCAAATTGATTAAAGCTCTGACTCCATAGTCTGAGTTTTTCCCTCATATCAAAAGATTTTCAAGTATTATTGTCTGTCTGACTTAATGAATTCAAAATTATCATTTGCCTGTCTTTATCTTGCAGGAATTATCATTTGATAACTATAGTGATAAATTCAAGCATCTGTTGTACCTTGAGGAGATACAGATGGATATAGACATCAGGGAATTTGATCTGTCTAGGGTTAGTTGGTGGTTTATCCCTTTCTCAAATGGCAAAATTTTAGGGTGGTCCAATTTGAAAGCTTCTACAGACTACAAAATGGATGTTGATAAAGATAAGATTTATGCAAAATATAGCTGAGAAAATATTGAGACAAAAGGAGAAATTACTGATTATCAGCAATTTCTTCTTTTGTCTCAATATTTTCCCAAGCATTTCATGTTAGGGATGTCAAAAGCAGGTCTTGTTTGGGAAAGGGTTTATTAAATCTCATGAATGACTCTTTCAGAAAAGTGTAGCTGTAATAATTTACAGCTGTTGTTCTACATAATACAAAAACAATTAATAAAAGAAGTCTAAGAATTAGTATAAAATGTGTATGTAAAATTTTAGCTTAACTATTTTTGATAGAAAGAAATCATGCCTTGTGCACTTGCCCTCTATTTGTTCCACATAATGTAAAATCTTTACAAATTGTTCAAGACTTCTGCTTCCTTTCAATAATCTGTAAAACTACTTCAACATTTAAAGTTTTAAACAGCTACCCATATGACAAAGGCAGACCATAGTTTTATATGATTCTGAATTCCCAACAGTCAAATGTTACACTGGCAAGCCCTGTCCTTGTTTACTTTCAGGTATGTTTGAGACGTGTAGGAGAGTATCTAGGTCTATCTGTACCAGGGCTGGCAGAAGGACGACCCTCCGTGTTGATCGGAGATAAAGTCATGTTGACTGACCCTGGCGATCCACAGGGTCCTGCGTATGAAGGGTTTGTTCATGAGGTGAGTAGAGGCTTGGATAAAATAATTATAGGTCCAGATAAATGACCGGGCAGAGCATCTCTAGTTAATATAGCTAGAGATGCTCTGCCAGGTCATTTATCAAGACCTATACAGTTTGGTAAAGTAGAATGACAACATAAACATTATTCTGGGTATTTTGGAAAGGAATCATCATTCGTGGAATGAGCGTTTATTACTGTAAACCAGGATAAGTTCGCGTCAAGAAATGTTCGCGTTTTCATGCACTCGGGCTTGTTCGCGGCGTTTTACGTTCGCGGATCAATGCTGTCCGCGAATTGCGCGAAACAAAACACGCTATGGGGGAATTGAAAAATTGATATGTTGAATAATATGGGGAATCGGATAATCGGATAATTACATATTGAATTATGACTGTATTTATGATATTTTAGTCGCCATTGACAGTTTGGTCGAAGTAAGTTTCAATCGACCCATTGTTTTATTTCACACTTTATATATAGTATACTGGATTACAGTTTGTAACACTATGCATAGAATGTGAGCGTTACATTAACTTCACACCTATTTACCTATAGTGTCGAGAAGCTATAATGACAGTTTTATTCAATATCATCGAAGAACGATTCAAACCTCGTAGCTGTGGCTAATTTCAAACTACAGTTACAAGGTTTTAAACGTCAATCGACGTTTGCTATCATACTCGGCATTCAAATGTCAAACGACCCCTTTTCTCAATTTCAGGCAGGTATATCTAGTTGAATAAGTTGTTTTTTCTTTCAATGTCATGTTTTTCAATATGTCACAATATCTTTGTATTTTTGGATTAAAACGAAAATAGTCTGAAATAAAGAAAATTTTTCACTTACATCTTGTTATGAAAAAACTTTTTCCCTTGTTTACATAGTAACAAATACGTCTAGTGTAAATAAAACATCTCCCCAAAGGTTTTCCCGAAACAAAAACTATCAGAGCGATTAAAGTTCGCGTTTTTATTGAAAGTAGCCTATTCGCGGCGTTTTAGGTTCGCGGATCACACCACCCGCGAAAGACGCTAACTTAAAAAGCGCGAAATAATTTCCTGGTTTACAGTATGCCCCCATATTGAAAGATCAGGGCATATTATTTTACTTGTGTCTGTCTGTCTGAAAATTTTAAATTGGCCATTTTGGGGGCATTCAGGCTTCAAAAACACCTCCTGATTTTATTTTTGAGTGTTTTGATATGAGGTGAGCAAAGATTATGACAGTGATTAGTGCTTCCTCACAAAAGACTTTAAAGTACATTATATTGCAATGGGGGTTTTAAAGACATGTTGTAGTTATGTTTTAGTGTAATGATTTTGAATTGACAAGAGAAAATCTTCCAAAAGTAAACAAACTTACTATTTTGGTCAGCGTTGCCATGAAGTGTGATGAATTTTATCCTTTTCCACAGATACTGAGAGATGAAGTATTACTGAAGTTTAATCCAGAATTCCAGTCCAGTTATTCTGGCCAGGATTATGATGTTGTCTTCACATTTAACAGGTACTGAAAATATTTAATCCTTTCCCAAACGACAAAACTTTAGGGTGATCCACTTCTAGAACTGACACAAATGACAAGATAGAAGTGATTAAAGATAGAATTTGTGTCAAATTTGGTACAGAAAATATTGAGACAAAAGGAGAAACTGCTGGTTATCAGCAGTTTCTTCTTTTGTTTCAATGTTTTCCCAAGCCTTTTCTATTATGGAAGTCAAAACCAGGTCTTGTTTGGGAAAGGGTTAATCTTTATTATAAGAAAGCTATGGTGACCCATTCTCACATTATGATGCTTTTTAACACCTCACAAGATAAAGGTTTACGAAAATAGTGTGAAAAATGAAGAAAATTCTTGGGACAGGCAATGTTTTCTTCTTAGAAGGACCTTTATATGTACAATTTCATTCACTTGAAGTTGTTGTCTGAATCATCCTTGAATTTGGATCAGTGACAGTCTAAAGCTTTGCTATTTGGTAATAAGTTAAGCTCCCACTTTTGGCATGACATTGGCCTAGCAATTAGATGAATTTCAAAAATGTTGTATATCTCTTGTGTAGTTATGTTCGGAATTTCATTTAACAATCTTTTGTGAGTTTGTTTTGTGTAAAATAAATGCTTAAGGAAAACTCAAGCTTTCTGCATGCAACAAGAATAATTTTTCTTTCAGTGTGCTCATTCAACTGCTTTACATATGTTCCAATGAACTTTTTGAAGTTTTCCCACACATGAATTTGTTCTGAAGTCCCAAGCTAGAAAAACGTTGGGATAACATTGAGGCAAATGAAGAAAATGCTAATGAATTATGATCACCATTTTCTCCTTTTGCCTCCGTATTTTCTGGACTATATTGCACACAAATTGTATCCTAATTATTACCATCTACAGCAGCTTTCAAATTGGACAGCCCTAAAATTCTGTTTTGAAGGGGTTAAGCCCTTTAATATCTTTATGCTACCATATTCTTTCTTACAGAGGTCCTCTCAGAAAATGTCACAAAGCTGTGGAATTAGCCAAGCAGCTAGGAGAAAATGGTTTGGACTTTACTATAAAGGGGGTGTCTCAGACTTTACTATAAAGGGGGTGTCTCAAATCTGCCCACGCATGAATTTTCTTTTAATTCTGCATGGTGATAGAGGACCATATACAAGCTATGAAAATGCATTTAGTTTCTTAGATAATCCAAACTGGATTCCAAAAAGCCACCTTGACTTATTCCCACTATGACATGAAACATGGCCCCTTTTTCATGTGTCGCAAAACTTTAGTTTTGTGTATTTTCAAGATCTGTCAATTGAATTTGATCCGAGACACATAAGGCATTACATTCATACCAGAAAAGGTATTTGAGGAAATTATTATGAATGTTTTTTATTGAATTAATCATGAAAAAATGCATATTTTTCAGCAAAATTTTGGAAAAGAGTAAAATTGAATTTCAAAGTTAAGTATGTTGGAGTCTTTGTCAAGATTCCATATCATCACAAAAACATGCTACATATTTCCTCTTACTTTGAGCCAAATTATATAGAAATCCAAAACCGGTAACAATGTCATATAATACATATTATTGATGAAGGTGATGTTTTGGTCCAAAACTTGTATTCAGTAGAAATTTGATTGTGCTCCTAAAAACATTTTTATATTCAGTAAAATCAACTGTAGCATACAGTACAAACCTACAGCAATATTCATGCCCAAAAAACTCATTGGAAAAAACATAGAATTTATATAAATATTACTTATATTTACAAAATAACATGTATGGAAGCCAAGATAGGCATATATATATACACATTGCAAGTTTTCTTTACTATTTGGTCACATTGTCTATGCACCAGTTTTAGTGAGACTATGACATACAATAAATGTCAATCCAAATGTTATGAAATTGAAAAGACGCTTAGAACCGGTACGGTAAAGCATCAAAAGGTGCCCTTCCGGGTAACCAATAAATAACCAAATATTTTTGCTCTAAGCGCCCCTAATGAACTAACATGATATGGAAGGCCCCCTTTGATTCAGTAAAAGACTGTTACGGCATTATATCTTTTCATTTACACAGTTGAAAATGTGTTTGTTTACATCAAAACGTGGCCCTATTGGGATAAAACAGGGTGCAATTATTTCTTCAAATTATTTTTCTGACCATAGCTTAACCTGTATTGATAAACAATTTATACACATTTCAATGATGTCATATGATTAACATGTTGTTTAGCCACCAATAGCCCTTAATAGTCACATGGGACCTGGATTATCTGTTTCTTCTGCATCACAACAATATTTTCACTTTTGCACGATTGTCAAATGCCATCAGAGAAATCGGTGCTTTTTCTTATTTGCTTTCTCATGTTTCAAAAGATCTATAAATAACTCTTGCTGTTAGCTTTCATGAATCACGGCTGACTTGAATAATTTAAAATGATTTTTTTAGACAATTTCCTCTCTTTTTTGCAAAGTAGGTACACCTGGGACAAGATCTAATGTGACCCTGGACAAAAATATTGTAACCAACTTTGAAGTCTACCCCTAAGCAAACTTGCATACAAAATTTAAAACCTCATGGCTGTGTAAAGCTTTACAAAAAGAGCTTATTTTTATTATATGAAATGTTTCCCCTTTTATGCTGCCACAGCAACAAAAGTTTATGACAAAAAGAAATTCTAATACACAGAGTTGTACTCCTTTAACCCGAGGATACTTTTTATCAAGTATCAAAAAGATTTACATATCAGATTGGGAGAAAAAAGAATTTTTGAGAAAATGCCAACAGACAGACAGACACACATGGGCAAGTTTAAAAAAAATGTGACCATTCATTATTTTAATGCCTGTGCCTTTCAAAATGAACTGATTCCCTGAAATTTATTCCTATATTTTGTGATTTGGTACCCATAAACAGGTTGCCAAATTTGAAGAAAAACGCTTGACTACAAAGAAAGATATATCGTAAAAACCACCCAAAAATGTCAGGAGTGAAACGCTTTTTGTGTGACACTTAATTACAATAGCAAATTTCAAAGCACTAATATAATAAACACAGGCACAGCACAAGAGCTAAAATGGTTTTATTTCATGGATGTACATGTCCTAAAGAGGAAAAAAAGAGAATGGTCCCTTTAAAAACGACGGCTATGTAAAATATTGACCATCACATAGACATGCCCTTTCAAAAAATTAACATACAAAAAACGAGCTATCTTTCTAATATGATTTACTACACTTTGCCAATATATCTAAAAATTGATTTAAATGTGTAATAATACCTATACACATGTAACCCGTGCATTGGAACGCATTTTGTCATCATGTCTGCACTGATTACAGGTATGTAAACGTTTTTTCATTAGAACCCATTGTTGTCAGGAGTGAAACGCACTGCTTTAAATATGTCACTATGTTAGCATTTTTAGGGATATATCTATCAAATGTTATTTTTCAGGAAGGTACTCCCTTGCCACATATTTGGCAATAACTGTTTAGTGCATATAGGTTTTAATATTTATCACATGGTCAATTATGTTGTGTCAGGAGTGAAACGCTAATCTAAATAGAAAATTGTAGTGTTTGTTTGTCTTTAATAATGATATATCATTAGCTCACATGAACACAGCGTGTTCAGTATGAGTTATTGTGGTCACCCAACGTATGTATGTGTGTCAGTCCTTCCGTCTGTCGGTCTGTCTGTCCGTCCGTCCATTCATTCACAGTTTCTTAAAACATCATTTCTGCCTTAACAACTGGGCCAATTTAGACCAAACTTGACCTGAATGTTTCTTGTATGACCCCTTACAAAATCTATTCTTGAATATTGGATTTTCGAGAATTGGGAGGTGGGGGTGGGGGCTCTTGATTGGGGGGGGATCAAACCATGACATATCTCCAGATAATTCTTTGAAAATCATCTTTTAAGCACTAGGCCAAATTTGGCAGGAATATTCCTTGTGTAATGCATTTTCAGAGCATGTTCCTGAATGTTTGACTTAGCAAGGAATGGGTGAATGGCTTATCAGACTTAGGAAAATCACGGGATATTTTTAATGAAAAATCATGTTCTCCTTTATCATTGAATCAATTCAGTCTAAACTTGGCAGAACTGTTCATTTGAGTAACACTTTTAAACAAAGCAAAATTATTCAGGTGAGCGAAATAGAACCATTTTGCACTCTTGTTTGAATTAAGCTCGACTGATCATACATACAAATGTAAATAATTATGCGTGTCTGTTTTTAATCATTTTAAGCAATGTTTACGATCTATTTTTATGCATCCGTATCGTAAGATTATTAGCTCACCTGAGCACGAAGTGCTCAAGGTGAGCTATTGTGGTCACTCAATGTCCGTCGTCCGTCCGTCCGTCCGTCCGTCCGTCTGTCCGTCCGTCCGTCTGTCCGTCTGTCAACAATTTGGTGTTAACACTCTAGCATCCACAAAAGTTGGCCAATCTTAATCAAACTTGGTCAAAGCAAGTATGGTCATAAGTTCTCGGATGAGTTCGATTATGGGCCTGATCGGACCTGGAAGTCTGGAGTTATTTGCCCTTGAACGTAAAAAATAGCTAGTTTTGACTTTGTTAACACTCTAGCATCTACAATTATTGATCAATCAAGACAAAACTTGGAAATAATGTTGGAGACCATAAGATCTCGGATGAGTTTGATTTTCAGTCTGATCTGACCAGAAAGACGAGAGTTATGTGCCCTTGAATTTGACAAAATTGCCATTTTCGGCAGTTTTCGACCTTGTTTACACTCTAGAATCTACTATTATTTATCAAACAAGACAAAATTTGGACACAATGTTGGGGACCATAAGATCTTGGATGAGTTTAATTTTCAGTCTGATCTGAACAGAAAGTCCAGAGTTACATGCCCTTGAATTTGACAAAATTGCCATTTTTGGCTGGTTTCGACCTTGTTAACACTCTAGAATCTACAATTATTAATAAATGAAGACAAAACTTGGACACAATGTTTGGAATCATAAGATCTTGGATGAGCTAGATTTTCAGTCTGATCTGATCAGAAAGTCCAGAGTTATGTGCCCTTGAACTTGACAAAATTGCCGTTTTCGGCAGTTTTCGACCTTGTTTACACTCTAGAATCTACAATTATTGACCAATCAAGACAAATTTTGGACACAATGTTGGAGACCATAAGATCTCTGATAAGTTTGATTTACAGTCTGATCTGACCGGAAAGACGAGAGTTATGTGCCCTTGAATTTGATAAAATTGCCATTTTCGGCTGTTTTCGACCTTGTTTACACTTTAGAATCTACAATTATGAATTAATAAAGACAAAACTTGGACACAATGTTTGGGACCATAAGATATCAGATGAGTTTGATTTTCAGTCTGATCTGATCAGGAAGTCGAGTGTTATGTGCCCTTGAATTTGAAAAAACTGCTGTTTTCGGCTGCTTTCGACCTTGTTTATACTCTAGAATCTACAACTATTTATCAATCAAGACAAAACTTGGACACAATGTTCACAGTTGGGCACCATAAGATCTCGTATAAGTTTGATTTTCACAATGCTATTGACCATGAGTTCGTTCTCAGTCTTAAAGTCATAAATATTAATTGAGTTGAACAAAAGAGTTGCTCATATCATTTTGGTTCAGGTGAGCGATATAGGACCATCATGGTCCTCTTGTTGGTATATTGTTTTTGTCATGTCCGTTTGTCTATCTGTCTGTTTGTCGGTCCGTATGTAATTCCGTCTGTCTGAAAACTCAACATTGGCCATTTAGTGGGTATTCATGTTTCACAAACACATTTGGGTTTTATGTTTCAAATTTGAACTGAAGGCCCCTTCGAGATATTATTATAGAGAGAATGTCCACTCCAGAACGTCTATCTCGAAGGGGGCTTCAGTTCAAATTTGACTTAAGGTATCCAACCCCTCAAAGGCACCAAAGAGCCAGAGGCAAAATTTGAAAAGTGCACAAAATTCCTAAACTGTGGTATATTTCCATTACAAATACAAAAATAAACATTTTTCACCGTTTAGAATTTTGAATTAATGCATACTTATGAAAATATTTGACAAAAATGTTAAAAATTACCTCCCTTGCATATGAATAAAGAGTAAAATAATATATATGAATTATTTTCTTCTTGAAGCATAATCTTGAAATCCGGCACAGTGAATCAACTTATGTGAAGTGTATTTACAAGTGTGTGAAATTTGGTTCATTTCGTACGGCTAGAAAGTGTAGATTTTTTCAGGGTCTGTAAACCTTAAGAGAATTGAATTTGTGCAAAGCAAAACTTTAAACGTGTATTTCTTTACTAGTTATGAACTGACTAAATGAGGTTGCATCTGAACCTATTACCGCATAATGACACCTTTTTGTTGACACCCCATAAGATAATGCCTTTGTAAAACGTTGTGGAAAATGAAGAAATTGATTGTGACAAGCAATTTCTTCATTTCCCACAAAGTTTTCTTTGTAAAACGTTAAAGAAAATGAAGAAATTGATTGTGACAAACAATTTCTTCATTTTCCACAAAGTTTTATTCAAGAAAATACCCAAAACGTAAAGTTCCTTTTATTTGATATTGTCGTCTGCAACGTCTTTGAATAAGGGCCATTTTGAAATTTTGTTGTCTGATAATGGGTTAATATACTACAAACAAGGACACTAGTTAACCCTTTCCAAAACAAGACCTGGTTTTGACGTCCCTGATAGAAATGGCGTGGGAAAACATTGAGACAAAAGAAGAAAATGCTGATGATCAGCATTTTCTTCTTTTGTCTCAATATTTTCTCTACTGTATTGTACACAATTCCTGCTCTCATTAACATCCATTATGGGGTCTACAGCAGCTTTTGAATTAGACAACCCTAAATTTTTGCCGTTTGGGAAAGGGTTAAGTTGTAATGGGAATTTTCCTTTTTAACTTGACCCTTTCTGCTGTATAAAGTGAAGTTAGAACTACTTTTTGAGAAAATTGTATTTTGGCATTTCGTGTCAGGAGTGCAACATTTTTCATTGTTTCACTTATCATTCAAGTTTTACATCGTTCTTGCATTGTATTCATTTCTGTTAATTGAAATAGCTGACAAAGTTCATTGTCAAAAATTGTATTGTAATTATTGAATACTTTCTTATAGTCATATAATGTCGTCCATGTAGGTTCCGGTTGAAGATGCTGGTCAAATGCTTAGTTTTCTTTTCGAGAACACTGTGCACAATTCACCATACAGGCCCGTAGGAAGCAATTTCATATTGGGGGGGGGGCTAAAGCCATTGTCCTGAATATTGGGGGGGGCTAATTTGGATTTTCCCAAAATTTTCAGTGTAAAATTTGGCATTTTTGGCCAACATTAGGGGGGGGGGGGGGCTTAGCCACCCCCCCCCTAGCCCCCCACCCCCACCCCCCCCACCCCACCCCTGTTCCTACGGGCCTGCCATAATGATCATTATGGTTTCAGTTTCATAAACTGTGTGTTACAAAAAATGACCAAATAGTCCCGAATATTTCAAACATTTATCAAATCTAATTCAAAATATCAACAAACTATCACAGGTCAGGAGTGAAACACTTCTGTCCTTTCCATGATATGTGTAGGTAACACACTAATGTTACGACAAACTGTTGCAATTCAAGTTTTGCAATTACTTTCATTTTTTAAAACAATTATTTTACAACATTTTAAAAGCATTTTTACAACCTATTGTCACCCTTTTTTCCCAAAATGTCTGAGTTGCCATTCTTGAGGTATTTTTCTGCGCTGTAAATCATTATGAAAGGTTGATACCTTCACGAGTTTTATCCGGGATGGAATTTTGCTATGGAATGGTCATCCAGGAAAAGTATGAAAATGTTTTAGATTGTTGCTTGTTAACAGAAGAACTGTAATATTATTTTGAAATAAAGAGCTGTAAATGTCAGGAGTGAAACATTTTCCTCAAAAATCTTTTGCTTTTTATAACATCCACCACTGGAAAAGTACTAGATCAATTTAAAATTGGTTTATATTTTCTTTTTCTGTTTTCCCAAAAGTTTCAGAATTACTATACTTTGTTTAGATTTTTGCTATATTTTCCGAAATATGAAAACTTCTAGCTCTAGCAATTTAAAAATCCTAACCAAAAGTATTGAAAATTGCCTACATTTTCATAATTATGACATTAGCGTATATTGAATTGGCTTAAAAACACTTAAAAACAAATACCCCATGATAAAATGTAGAAATTAACATACATAAGGCCTTAGATCATTAGTCCATGAGCCAGGACCCGAATTTTGGCCGATTATTACCACTCGGAGGGAGTAATTCTTTTTGCATTTTTTGGTTAGTCTGATATCTAAACTTTATGTTTCAGTATGATAGCAATGCCAGAATGGTAGCTTATGCCTCGAAAAACCCTTGTTTTCAGAGGTACCCTTTACTCACATAGTTTTCTTCTGATTTCTGACGAAATAAAATATGCTTTGGTTCAGCCCCGAACATTACTCTTTTTGCAAAATTCCTGGTTTATATTTTGGATAAAGGATAGGGCAGCACATTGAGAAGGTTTACATTGGTCTAAACTGTCATTTATAGCATTCTTTTAGTGTACGCAGAGAACCTCGTACTTGGACTCGAATTCTAAGGGAAAATTGGCAAATAATACTGCTTTTTGGACACATAAAGCCATTTTTAAATCTGTTTGCACTCTTTTATTTGCCTAATATCTACGGGCAGTGTCTCGCTATGATATCAATGTCAGTATGGTAGCTTTTGTCCCAGAAAACACTTGTTTTAAAGGGTACCCTTTACTCACAAAATTTTCTTCTGTCCTCTGCTGAAACAAAACATGCATTGGTTTAGCCCTGAACATTACTACTTCTGCAAAGCTCTTGATTATAATCGTGATAAAGGATGGGCAGTGCAATGAGAAGTTTTGCAGTAGTCTAAAATGAAATTTGTTTAATGCATTTGGTGTACGCAGAGAACTAGTTATTTAGGACTGGAATTCCCAAGGAAAAAGCAAATAAATAAATAGTGCACATTGAACAAATTAAGCCAGTTTTGTATCTTTTTGCAATTTCTGAATTGTCTGTTATGTAAGGACATTGTTTCCTTGTTATATCAATGTCAGAATGGTAGCTAATACCCAACCTATATGTAGGGGTAATGAAACAAAACAAGCTTATGTTCGACCCTTTATATTAAATCTCTTGCAAATTTCTTGATTCTAAATGAACATAAGGACTGGAGAAGCATATTGAGAAGTTTTACATTTGTCTTAAATGACATTTGTTGTGTGATTCTAGTGTACACAGAGAACTATTACTTACACTCGAATTTTCAGAAAAATAAACAAAGAATATTGCTTTTTGCACAAGTAAAGCAAGATTTGTTATCCAAATGAATTTTAAATTAGCACAGTTATCAGATTATATTATATGAGCATGATTTTAATTAACTGTAAGCGTTAACGTAAACAATTGTATAATATTATAATGTAGCGTTATTTTTTATATTTTTTTCTCTAGAAAAGGCTTCTACGCCGAAATATTGAGATAGAGCAATCTTTTAAGATTCGTTATATATATTCCATTAGGAATACCATTTAGAAATTTAAATTGATATGAAGTGAGGAAAATGATACAAAGAAAGCAATGCTGATGTTTTGCATTCGAAGCAAACTATTGAAATGCCGTATCATGGCATTTGGCAGCAATTACAACGTTGGATTTTACTATTACACATGATCAACCCTTCCAAAAAGGCTTAAGGCTACCCATGCATTAATGCATGTAATAAAATAATATAAAGTCACATATGTAAAGCATTGGAACGATTGGTATTCTTGAAAAAAGCTTCATGTTGATATAACGGGGAGGGGAAATGTCGTCTGAAATACATGGCAATGAACTATACTGAAAAGCAAAAGAAACTCTAAACCTTAATATCATTTGAATTTATCAAAACTAATCACATCTCGTGAAATTAATTGTATTATAGATAAACGTTTACCATTTGGCATTACAAAATATGGATTAGAAGAGAGTTTTCATATTTTCTTGATGTAAGTATTACCGTGTCATTTATAACGGGGTCAAGTTGAAAAATCCAGGTAATGTTCTATCCCCTTTATTCGAATAAAGATGATCAGAATTTGTTATAAACTTTATCTAAAGTCAATATTTGTGTGTCCCTAGTTGAAGAATCGACTGAAGGAAAGCTTTCTCATATGGATAAGATCAGCCGTCTGATCTTGAATTATTGAATTATGACACAATCATCCAGTGAAGAATTCTCCAATTTATACACGTTATTCTATACACACGCCTTAAACAGCTTACGAAACTTACAAGAAACTGTTTCCCGTCATAAAAGTGGGGGTTACTTTGTGTCAAACTTGTGACATATTGGTCAAATTTGAGTGACAACGTCATGTTCGTCTAGCACTGACGGCTTCAGGCTGTCAGACGCCTAGCACCGAGGCTAATGTTTCCAATTACATGTAGCAGTTGAACGGTTCTGAATTTAGAATAACGATCTCGCGTGCCTTTCCTGTAGCTGTCTGGACAACGTTATGTTACATCACGTTAGTGTCAAACACGAATTTATTGGTCTTGTCTATGGTGCGTCCCTTTTTCTCACATTTTAAGCTCTGTAAGTGTACCCAGTTTTTGCCGACGTCAATGGGCTTACCTTTTTTCGGAAATTGGAATATAACTCTGATTTATCATATGCTTAGCAACGAAGACTACACATGCATAAAAATGTCAATATCTTGATTACCGTTTTGTGGGTGGTGTATTTTAATGAATTTAAGGATATGCAGGTGAACATGGCTGTTTGGCCAGTAAAACGGACATATTCATTTATTACATTGAAAACTAGATGTGAAAATTTATAGTCGTGAAAAATATATACGTTTGCTATGAAATACCCGGTATGAAAAATAAACTTAATCTAAAACTGTATAGTTTCTTTTGTTGTTCAGTATACTTTTGTCATTCTTCAGCACTTGACAGTTATTGCTATCAGGAATGTTAAGTGCTTGCCAGAATTATTTTATCCCACCATTCATTTCTTTGTAAAGTTTCTTACTTTTATTAGGATAAAACCAAATTACTAGTGGTCTTAGTTTCATTTATGATAGCATATGTTCATTCATACATAATTCTAAGTGTTCAAAGCACACACTCGGCAAATCTGTCTATAATGCCGTTTACCGAAGCTATACAGATATTTATTAGAAAGAGCACATCACTCTGAATAAGTTAAATCGTTTGAAAAAGAATAGCAGATTTAGACAGATTGTACCTGGGAAAGACATTTTCAAGCATTCAAAAAGTTGTTTTTACGATTATATGTGGTTATATCCACTGTATGAATAAACTTTTATTTGGAGTTGGAACCAAAATCAGAATAGTTTCCCTACGATAATCAAGGTTGATGTAAGTATATGCACAAGTCCGAACACTCACGTGATATTGTCGACATGTCAACGTTATCAAATGACCAAGAAACATAGAACGCTGTCGAGGTTTTTTTTTTCATTTCTTGTTATCGTGCAAAAATTACTTTATTTTGCAACACTTGATAAAAGCTACCAAGTCGAAATGCTTTTTAAAGAATAAAAAAAAAGATTATGTTGAAGTACTACTTCAGTACTACTTTAAATAATGCATCTCAATTTAGCATTTATATACCTGTCTTGGATTGTATTGGAATATGTAGTTGTACATGAAACTGGGGGACAATGGAAGGACTTTCATTCTTTCTCTGTCCCCGTCCTCTAATGGAAATCACACAATTAGAGCTAACATAATCACGAGGGCAACTCTACAAATAATTCTTAAGGAGATTTTTCAATAAAACGTGCGTAGATATGATAAATCTACTCGTAGATTTACATGTATGCTTTATCATGCAGAAGGATGATTGCCTGAGCAGTCCTACCATTAGTATAAAACTATTTTGCAATCTCTTTGCTGTGAATATTTTTGTGGTGATGGTAATAATGAATATTAATATGAAACAGAGGGTAGATTGGAGCGATATTTGGTATCTAAGATTTCAGACTGCAGACAGTTTAAAGACTGTGTTGATGAAGAGATTTTATCTGTGTGTTTTTGTTTTTTTTAATCCGTGCCAAATCAATATAATAGACAAAAAGATAACATATTTTATCTGTACAAGTCAAACACGCACTATACATACTAAATGGCTTGTCAGTGAAAGTAAATGAATTAAATTCATTAACAGGTACCTCAGAAACCAATGACTATCTTGAAACAAACTACAATCGATACCATCGACACTATTACTATAGATCGTATGCTATAGTTAATGTAGGAAGAGCTGAGATGACAATAATTTACTTACAGACAGACAGAGAGACATGTAGATACGCGGCAATTTGATACAATGTAATACGACCATTGGGTTTAAAAATTGCTCTTCTTTTCACATGTCCAGACTCAGACTCAATATAAAATGTACAATAAATAAAACATCTACGAACATTCTTTTTTAAAATATACAAGACGTTTGTTTGTTTTTGTTGTGTTTTTGTGGTTTTTGCATCAAATCATAAACAATGTCATATATTCAAGACAAATTAGAAATAGACGATTCGTAGATTTAACAAAGAAATGTTTTCTCTGTGTACACTCTAAAAAAATTTTTTTCACTTACAAACATTAATCTTATTGTTGAAAAATGAAAAAAATACCCATTTTTACAGTATTCTAATCTTTTAAGAAATAGATGTTATATCTGCGTAAGAATACGCTCAGACTTAGTGTGTCCAGATAATATAAATGTGTAAAACGTAATACAAATCATCAATTAATTATATCAATCACAGGCTATAATTCAAAGCAAATGACACTTTCTTTGAATGCCCATTTATTAAAAGAATGATGTTTTAGGTCTAAACTTAGAAATAAATCAACGAGGTTTTTAGTATATATAATGCACAATTATGAGGTTAAATATAGGTTGGTGTATTGACATAAGATTTTGTCGCCTTGTATAATTACACTAGAATTACCCCCCCCCCCCCCTTTCCCCATTAAAATCTATTAAGGTAGAATAATTCTAATGCATCTTTACTATTGTCGTACATTTTCGACACATGTCGACAGTTTCCGTATCTATTTTTAGCAACAATATTGCTAAATATTACTTCCATTTGTAAATAAAATTCCCCGGTATGATTCTCCGTTTAACATCAATTTTTCAAAGACATTTTTCGTGTAATTTTATATGATTTTGATTGATATCACCAGTTTGTATGTGATTAGAAACTTTAATACTTAATGAAACTTCCTATTTAGGAAACAAATTGTAGTATACATGTATAAAACTCGTTTCTTCCCTCGATACTGGTTGGCTCAATATACCGAGAAACCCTACAGAAGAAGACACATACGTGTATTCTAATTAAATATATGATGTGGTGATCAAACGCCTATCGTTTGAGAACGACGCGTGGATGAGATCATCATTGTTCAGATATTCGCACTCGATTTTCATCACTTCTTCACCGGCGATCCTTATTTAAATGTGCAAACTCGTTGTAAGTTAATTGTAACGTGGTTTGATCCATGATTTGATCCTTTTTAGCTCACCTGAGCACAAAGTGCTCAAGGTGAGCTATTGTGGTCACTCAATGTCCGTCGTCCGTCCGTCCGTCCGTCCGTCTGTCCGTCCGTCCGTCTGTCCGTCCGTCCGTCTGTCTGTCAACAATTTGGTGTTAACACTCTAGCATCCAGAAAAGTTGGCCAATCTTAATCAAACTTGGTCAAAGCAAGTATGGTCATAAGTTCTCGGACGAGTTCGATTATAGGCCTGATTGGACTTGGAAGTCTGGAGTTATTTGCCCTTGAACATAAAAAATAGCTAGTTTTGACCTTGTTAACACTCTAGCATCTACAATTATTGATCAATCAAGACAAAACTTGGACATATTGTTGGAAACTATAAGATCTCGGATGAGTTCAATTTTCAGTCTGATCTGACTAGAAAGACGAGAGTTATGTGCCCTTGAATTTGACAAAATTGCCATTTTTGGCAGTTTTCGACCTTGTTTACACTCTAGTTTAATGATTGTTTTTCCATTTAAGTCCTTAGATTCAATATGCAATCTAGAAGAAGGGGTATAAGGAAGCTGTACATAATAGCCTATAAAAAAGATTAAGTACAATTTTGTCTTTAGAATTTGCATTACATTTTACAAATAGCGATGTTCAATCGGTTACTAGGTAAAGGGTTAAAATGGTGAAAGTCATACGAAATCACAACTGATATGTTGTCAGTTGCCAACTTCTGAAAGTCTTGTACAACGTTTGGGTTTTAGTTATAAGCATATCATTAGATATGGGGCTACGGTTCCCTTCATTTGGGGCATTGACTTCTTTTGGTAAGAAATAGAGCGTTCGAAAGTATGAGGGCACTAAGAATTACCTTTAGATATTTTCAAATTTTGGCGGATAAAATGTACATATGTGGGTTTTATCGTATTCCTACACATATAAGAATAATTTTGATATCCGTTTTAGAGAGTGCGTGAACTTATTTCTGGCACTGTCAACATTTGTTTCAAAGGCATAAATTTCAAACTAGGAAATAAAGAGGCTTTATTTTTTAATAAGCACGCAGTAATTTAACAAAACATCTCTCCTATGCGCACAAGGGTTATACCATTTCACATCAGACGATGGGTAAACATGTTTTTGATAATAAAAACCAAAATCTACACACATTTGATGTGTTTATGTCCAAAATTCAGATACTTTTTTGCTTTGAGTGGTGGCCGCCATATTGGAATTTTGTAAGTTGGGGATGGGATAAGGGAAAATCAAATGTCTAGTAAACCTCTGGACGAATTTCTGTCATATTGCACATATAGATGTCTAATATAATGTTTTATCAGACAGAAGTGTTTGTCACCCCCAATTTCTAAAGTTGCCAGTAGGCGTATTCTACCTTAATTTGGTTGCGAACGACATAGTTCATATAATTGTATGACATTTATTTCATAACAAATATATGATTTTCTAGTGTAGAACTTCTAATATATATTAAATCAGTTGTTCATTGTTAAATTAAGTTAAAATAAACGTCATGTGATTTAAGTTTTGTTTAGTACATGTAATGTAAAATCCCATTTTGACTGAATTCTTAATACTTGTACACAAAACGACTACCTAATGCTCTATACAAAGTTTTGGAATAAATTGGGAACACTGGCAATGCATAAGGACCAGCTTTAACAGCTTAAAACGCTGAGAATCCGTATTCAAATGTAGGTACGAACATATCAGGGTACGAATCAGCCATATTTTCTTCGGTCTCTCGGGACTCTTTACAAGGTTTTTGTGCCATGAATCGGGCTTGAATCAATTACTAGATATCACAAATTATATTTGTGAGTCCTAATATGTAGCATGATGCATTTTGGCTTCTGAAAAGTGAAAAACTGTCAAACAAAAATGCGCGTATTACGTTCGACGAAGGGGCCGGTATATTGTTTTCTGAATTATAGTCTAGAAGGACAATATAACTAAGTTTTGATATAATGAGACTGAAACTAAGTTCCCAAAGATTGTTTGGACATAGAAAAAATACAGGAACAACTTTTTAATTCATCATACACGCCCGAAAGAAATCTCATCAACTTTTTCATTTTTGACAGGGTAGAAATGGGGTGGGTTCAGAAAGTGGCGATTTTCTCGGCATAAGCTACCAATTTCGAACTGCTATCATACCAATTAGTTAACTACACATATCAAACTACTCAGAAAGTGCAAAAAGAATTACTCCCTCCAAGTGGTAATAAAAAGTTGTCTGGCTCATGGACTACATTGTTTGATGAGTATGAATAAGATGGTATGTATTGTATGAAAAAGACCACCGAGGCCTGCGTTCTAAGGTCTGGCAAAAGAAAACTAAGAATAGCAGAAATGAAATACTTAAGAAATGTTAATTTCAACATATATCAAGCCTTATGGAAAAACAAAAATAGCTCTAATACGATGTTTATTTTTGACCCCCAATGTCACACTTTGGTCACATTTTTTTTAAACTTGCCCACATACAGATGACAGAAAACAACCGAAAAAATGCTTTGCATCTTGATTTATCCACAGGTAAACTAAAATAACCAAAAAAGTAAATGAAACATTTGAAAAAAGTCATTTTTAAACAATCTTAATTTTGTCCATTCTTGGAAATGTGCACTATTCAGGGGGAAATTCCAAAAGCAACATTTTACCGGTTTTATTTTTTCTCGATATTTCACGATAATCATCAGTATATTTGTGCGCAACTTTTACATAATTTTCAAATCTTGACAAAAACTGGAACAAAGAAAATTTTTGAACAGAATTTACTTAAAATATTTAAAAACAATGAATTTTTGAGTTACCCCCTTACACCAGTTGATATAAAACAATTTTTTTGTACATAACTATATATATTTTTGTTTCATACAGGATCACGGACTACTGGGCATTATTTTTAGAATAAATTACGCGATGAAACCAACAACCAGAACGCTTGCACACTGTTTTAATCAGGGTACCCTCTTTTTTCATGGTGAAAACTTAAAATTCCGAGAAAATTGTTTTCTGGAATGTTCGATTTGAAACATTTCATGAATATGAACCGTTATCTAGTGTTCTAACTTCACGCCAAATTTCATTAAATTCCGAGCGTGGGCAGACTCCCATGTTATTTTTCCTATTCGTGAGACACCCCCTTTCGCCTCTTAAAAGATATATTTTAGCCATGAATATTTTTGCCTTTTGAATAAGCTGCTTGGTACTTTATACCATTCAAGTTAAGAAATAGATTCTTTGTATCTAGTATGCTAGTGAAATGGAGAGCATTGTAACCAAGCCACACTAAGCTTTTAAATTTCTTCGAACTTTGAATAACCACACTTAAACCTTTGCCAAACTGCAAGATTTATACTGTTCCAATTTGAAAGCTGCTGCTGATGGCAAAGTGGATGCTGATAGAAAAAATGGTGTATGTACAATAAAGGATTGGAAATATTGAATCAAAAGTAGAAAATGATGACTATTTAAAACATTTTCCTCTTTCGCCACATTTTCTCCCAAACTTTTTCCATTCAAGATGTCAAAACCAGCTTTTCTTTGGTATGAGGTTAAAATAACCTTACTTGACCCTCTTTTAATCAAGAGACTTCATTCCAAGAAGTGAGCTTGGATATTGTAAAGGGGTCCTTATTGGAATAGAGACATGATTGATCCAAATCAGACTGTGTATACCAATGCTGATCTCTTACACTTTCTACAAAAACTTCATAGCAACTTGTTTTAAGCTGTAATTACAAGGTTTTAGAAGAAAAGCTACAATATGACAGAGAAATTTAAAGAGAAGAAAATGGATGTTGATCAAATTGTGCATAATTGTGTGCCTGGTTTGGATCCATGTTTTTCTCAAATGCCATAATGGTCATTTTGTCAAGATTCCAGGTAATGTATTTACACTTTAAAGGTCTTGATAATTTACAAGAACATCTTATAACTGACATCAATTTTTTTGGCAGTTTTGTTCCCAAAGTCACTCACCCCAAGACCACCTAAGTTGTCACAATTGACCAAGATGTTACAATCATCAGAGAGATTTTTCTTCAACAAGAAACTAAACAGTCGACAAAAATCAGCTGTTATTCGTATACTACAGGGACAAGGCAGACCACTCCCCTATATATTGTTTGGACCCCCAGGTAAATTCTTGACTGATTATAATTCAAATCAGATTTTGGGTATTCAAAACACATTAAGGAACTTAATTAACCCTTTCCCAAATGGCAAAATTTTAGACTGGTCCAATTTGAAAGCTGCTTCAGACGACTATATAAATGATCATAAAAGGCCAAAATGTTTATGTTACACCCAGAAAATATTAAGGCAAAAGGAGAAACTGCTGGTTATCAGCAGTTTCTTCTTTTGTCTAAATGTTTTCCCAAGCCAAATCTACTAGGGACGTTAAAACCATGCATTGTTTGGGAAAGGGTTAACAGCAGACAAAAATCAGCTGTTATTCGTATACTACAGGGACAAGGCAGACCACTCCCCTATATACTTTTTGGACCTCCAGGTAGTATTATCACTTTTCATTGGTCAATCACTTTTCATTGGTCATCTTAATTTAATCCGGGCATATTGTTTTACCCATGTCCAACCGTCCATCTGTCTGAAAACTTAACATTTTACTTTTCTCCAAAAATAATGGACATACAAAGCTCAAATTTGGTATGCAACTTTATTTTATTGATATCCATATGTTCCATGCAACATGACCTTTCTCAAGGTAATCTGTTAACCCTTATCAAGGTTTTTGAAATATTGAAGCAAAAGAAAAATGCTAATAACCAGCATTTACGCCTTATGACATAAAATTTTCTGTGCTTTTTTGTACACGAATCCCTTATTTATCAATATAAATTAAGTGGTCAGAAGCATCTTTGAAATTGGACCACCCTCCTATTTTGATGTTTTTGAAAAGTCGCATATACTTTTTCAGGTACAGGTAAAACAATAACAGTTGTAGAAGCCATACTCCAGGTACTAAAGAAGGTTCCTTCCAGTAGAATTATAGCTTGTACTCCATCTAATAGTGCTGCTGACTTACTGGTATGTTTTTAGCGAGCCGGGAATGCCTTGGTTAACTTTATTCTATCAGGTACAGGTAAAACAGTACAGTTGTAGAAGCTATACTCCAGGTTCTAAAGAAGATTCCCTCCAGTAGAATTATAGCTTGTACTCCATCTAATAGTGCTGCTGATTTACTGGTATGTTTTTACTGTACTAACCCATTACCAAACGACTAATTATACCCCCCACAACAAAGTTATGGGGGGTATACTGGATTCAGTTCGTCCGTCCGTCCGTCTGTCCGTCCGTCCGTCCGTGGACATAATTTTGTGTCCTCTTCTCCTCCCACAGTTTTTAACCGATTTTGTTGAAATTTTAGCAGGTTGTTTCCTATCATATGAAGTTGTGCACCTGCAATTTTCATCTTGATCCAGGCAGTAGTTTCAGAGTTATGCCACTTTGAACTTTAGCACTTTTTCAGTGACAATGTGCTAGTGGTGGGTATTTGTCCGCTTTGCGACAGTTCTAGTTTTGGACTGTTCCAAAATTAAAAATGTTGCAGACAGTGAAATTTAAAATCTGTTGGTCTTTTCTGGTAGAAATCATGGTGGGAAATGAAGAAATTGCTTGTCACAAGCAATTTCTTCATATTCCACTATGTTTTCCAAAGCTTTTATCTTTTTGGGCGTCTTAAAGTATAAACGTGTGGTAATGTGTTAAAGTACTAATTTGGCAGTTTTGAGGGTAAAATGAGGTATTGTCATAGCCCTTTGTCATATTTTACTGTTGTCCAAACACAAGTTGAAATTATTGATAATATTTGTGTTTCATAGTGCATCGATATATACCAGGGTTTACTTTATCCTCATGTGCAAAGTCGGATAGCAGAGCATCTTTAACCTTTTCCCAAACAAGACCTGGTTTTGACGTCCCGTATAGAAATTGCTTGGGAAAACATTGAGACAAAAGAAGAAACTGCTGATAACCAACAGTTTCTCCTTTTGTCTCAATATTTTCTATGCCATATTTTACACAAATTTTACCTTTTTATGACTCCCGTTTTGTCATTTTTGGCAGTTTTTGAAGTGGACCACGCTAAAATTATGCGGTTTGGGAAAGGGTTAAACAAAGTCAAAGTAGGGTCCTTTCATATGCAAATGTCCAGGGTTAATGTTGGTGCACTATATCTGCATACCCTTGTTACATTTATGACTTTACTTTGCATGAAATACCTGCATGGTCTGCATTTGTCTAATATTCTGTATCTCCTTTTAACCCATTACCAAACGACAAAATCTTAGACCGCTCCAAATTCAAAGATTTTGCAGACGACAATTTCAAGTGAATGAAATTTAAAAAAGATGGGTCATTTAGGGTAGAAAACATTGTGAGAAATGAAGAAATTGCTTGTCACAAACAATTTCTTCATTTTCCACAATGTTTTCCAAAGCCATTAACTTGTAGGGAGTTAAAAGAGTCATTGTGTGGTAATGAGTTCATACCTTATTATATATAATAAGCAATTGTTATGCAAGATATATGAGATGATGTGCATTTGAGACTGGTTGATAAATACTACCCCTAACCAGGACTATTTGTCTTGTTTGAAGAGCAAAACTAAACCTCATTACAAATCCTCTATTTACTATATAGGCACAGAGACTGCATGAGAGTGGGCTTGTTACAAAGACAGATATGGTCAGATTGAATGCCCTGCAGAGAGATGGTGAGGTATGGTCTACATTTTTCTGTTTTGCTTGAAGATATCCATCCCTTTAACCCCTTCAATACCGTACATAAGTGCATACTATATGCCGGGGAATTGTATGACTATTTGATGCTTGTTCACACGACAGTTATATAGTTGACTCTAACTGTAAAAGTACTTTATAGATTTACACCAATTTTAGTATGTTTGTTTTATCCCCTATAATCCTTACAGATTGTGCAATGGTATCTGGTCATAAAAAGTTTTTTCAGCGTTTTGAATTGTTTAGAATTGTTAGTTTTTAGTAAATTTTCTATCCCATAAAGCTGCCATGACCAACAGGGGAAAGGGTTGAAGAATTTTGCAATTTTTATGCCAATTCTCTATTTTTTTTTATTTAGAATTTGAAAATTAATCATTATCACTGCTATTGAAAGCTTTTTTTACAGTTTTACTGTAACATATCAGCTAGCAAAAACATGATATTGTACCCCTATCAGCATTTGTCACCATTCAAATTCTTTCTAGACTTAACTTTGTTGACACAAAAAGCAGCAAAAATAATATTGATTTCCCTCAGTATGCCAAAAAATATTAGAGAGCGTAAGCTTTTTATATAGAAAATGGAAATTCATAAAAAGAAAATCCTTTCTTATGATTATTTGGTTTTAATATGGGATATAATTTACCCCGAGCCACACTCGGGGTATAGGCACACAGGAAGCAATTTTTACCGCGAGTGACACTCGGGGTAAGGCAGTGAAGGGGTTAAGGGAGCTGGGACTTTTATATCCGGGGGCAGCTATTGTCACTGATCAGGTGTTGGCATCAGGCCGGTTAATAACACTAACCTTGTTTAAATCTTGTACACTATTAGAGATACATCCTTGATATTTCACACTTGGATACTTCCCACCAAGCCTTTTAATTTGGGACCTTGAAGTTTAACCTAGTGACCTTGAACTTTGGGTTTAACCTACATTTCAAAACATTTAACCTGGCCTAAATTTCATGCACTATTATTGATAGAGCCCTGATTTTTCACATAAGGATACATCCTGCTAAGACCTTTTGTTTGGGACCATGACCTTGTGTCCTTGACCTTGGAGTAAGGCTTACAAATCCTGGTTTATTTTTGTTTTTCAGAGTATACCAGAGTGTATTCTACCTTACTGTAAGGTTGGTGATGACCTTGACCTGGCCTGTAGATACAGAATCCTGATATCTACATGTGTTAGTGTGGGTGTACTCTACTCACTGGGAATCAAACTCGGACATTTTACACATGTATTCATCGATGAGGTAATATTTTATCACAAGTGTCCATGTTGAAATCATATGTTCAAAGAATAAAAAGAATACTACATTTCTAGTAGGGTTTGGTTGAAACTTTCACAGAATATTTTTGTTTTTACCTAACCTAGCTCACATTGTTGGAATTTTGCAATAATAGACTACTTCATACAAAAACTTTTTCCTGCGACTTTAATGTGTTTTGTGACAAGAAATTGGAAGGTATCAGTAACGGATCCAGAGGGGGTTTATAGAGAGGTTTCAAATGAATCCACCTCTGTTGCCTGGTTATTTCATTTTTATGCAAAATTCAGTCAAAATTGTGTAACACTAGCAAAACTAACACACAAGGAATGTCCACATTTAGTGTGAGCTCAAACTCTTGTTTTTTTTCTACAGGCAGGTCAATCTACAGAGCCAGAGTCTATGATTTCTGCTTGCTTGATATCTGGGACAGATGGACAGGTTAGGGAAAATTGCTTTTTGTTACCTATATAAGAATATTCCAAGGAAGAATCATCTCCGCAAGCCAAGGGTGACATCTACGACGTAACGTCGTTTCTGTATTCACCCTTGGCATATTTAGTCCGATTTTCTTGGTGTCCTGGAAAGCGGTTTCATTTGTTCCAGCGAGTCCTCGCTGGAACCAATCAGATTGTCGATTAATACATTTGTTATGAGTAACCAATTCATGACAACGGGCGGGAAAAAGCATTACATTTGCAACTCAAAAACGCGAAGATGGGCGATTTTTCCTAAGAATTTCACTGCAATAGACAGTTATTCCCTATCTTTAATCAACGAATTATTATATTTTCGACAACTCGACTAAAGAAGCAGCTAACTTTTACCTAATCCGCAAGACGTACATGGCGTGAAAGACAACGCGCGTTAATGACGCAATCAATAATGGACGAAATAACGTAAACAACCAGCAAGACAACCGCTAGGCGACGCTTTGCGATTTCAAGAAAATCGGACTAAATCCGTCAAAGGTGAATACAAACATAGGTGGGTTGAACCTTGGCTAGCGAAGATGAGGAAGAATTAGTGTCTGTAAAAATGATTGAAATTTTTAATGAGTTATTTCCAAATACCTATTTTTAGAGCAAATTTATCTTCATTTCACAAATTTTGACCTGTCTGAATTTTTTATATAAAATCTTTTTAATGACTTTTTTAGTCCTAACATTTTTCCAAAAAGTAAAAGTTTGGACTAATCCAATTTTAAAACTGCTGCAAATGACAAAACTGATGTTGATAAAGATAAAATTTGTATACAAAATATCTCAGAAAATATTTAGGTTATCAGCATTTTGCATTTAGTTGTCTGCAGGAGCTTTCAATTTGATCAGTCTGAAATGCTGTTATTATGCCCCCTTTCGAAGAAAATGGGGATATATTGTTTTGCAAGTGTCAGTCGGTCGGTCGGAAGGTAGGTCGGTCCGTAGGTTGGTCCGTAGGTCGGTCGGTCTGTCCGTAGACCAAACCTTGTCCGGAGCATAACTCGAAAAGTATTAAAGGTAGAATCATGAAACTTCATAGGTGGATAGATGTCATTATGGAGAGGTGCAGTGCACAAGAACCGTAACTCTGGCGATCAAATTTACTGAGTTATTGCCCTTTGTTGATGTTATAACTTGATTCTTGTCCGGAGCATAACTCAAAAAGTATGTAAGGTACAATCATGAAACTTTACAGGTGGATAGATCTCATTATGGAGAGTAGCAGTGCAAAAGAATGTAACTCTGCTGATCAAATTTTTTGAGTTATTGCCCTTTGTTGATTTTCAAACTTGATTCTTGTCCGGAGCATAACTCAAAAACTATGTTAGGTAGAATCATGAAACTTTACAGGTGAATAGATTTCATTATGGAGAGGTGCAGTGCACAAGAACCATAACTCTGCCAATCAAATTCTTGGAGTTATTGCCCTTTGTTGATTTTTATCCTTAATTCTTAACCTTGCCTATATCTTGTGTCCTTTTACACATACAGCCTTGATATCTCACTCATAGATACCTCCTATCAACATGGTTCACATTTAACCATGACCTTGGACCTTGTGATCTTGACCTTGGAGTTTGACCTACTTTAAAAAAATTAAACCCGGCATATATCTCATGACCTTTTACAAATACAGCCTTGATATTTTACACATGGACACATCTTACCAAGACCTTTTACAATTGGCCGAGCCCGGATAGCTCAGTCGGTTACGTCGGAGTCTGTCAATCCAGGGGTCTCGAGTTCGAACCCCGGCTCGGCCAGTATCCATTCTGACATTTGACAAAAGTCATTTGTCTCTCACCAATGGGTGTGAATCATCTATGTGAGAGAGCAGCTGGAGGCTCGGTTTGGATATGTGGTTGTACTGGTGCGAGAAATACCAGGAACCCACAGTTAGGTGCTCCAGCCGCCGCGATATGACCCTGGTAGTTGAAAACGGCGTAAAACCCCAATAAACTCAAACCCTTTTACAATTGACCTTGGAGTTTGACCTACTTTAAAAAAATTAAACCTGGCATATATCTCATGACCTTTTACAAATACAGCCTTGATATTTTACACATGGACGCATCTTACCAAGACCTTTTACAATTGACCATGACCTTGGACTTTGTGACCTTGACCTTGACCTTTGACCTACTTTAAAAAAAACTTTAACCTAGCTGATATATCAATTCCTTTAACACATACAGCCTTGATATTTGACACATGGACGGCTACGACCAAGACCTTTCACATTTGACCATGACCTTGTGACATTGACCTTGGTGTTTGACCTACTTTAACAATACATTAACCTGGCCTATTTTTCATGTCATTTTACATATACAGCCTTGATATTTCACACATGGTCACTTCCAACCAAGATATTTCACTTTTGACCATGACCTTGGACCTTGACCTTGGAGTTTGACCTACTTTTAAAAAACTTAAACTAGGCATATATCTCATGTCCTGTTACCTATATAGTCTCAATATTTTACAAATGGACACCTCCTACCAAGACCTTTCACATTTGACCATGACCTCAGCCTGTGTGACCTTGACCTTAATCTAGCCTTTATCTTATGTCCTATTACACCTACAGCCTTGATATTTCACACATAGACACCTCCTACCAAGACCTTTCACATTTTACCATGACCTTGAATATTGCAACCTTGACCTTGGAGTTTGACCTACTTTTAAAAAGACTGAAACCAGGCATATATATCATGTCCTTTTACACCTACAGCCTTGATATTTCACACATGGACACCTCCAACCAAGACCTTTCACATTTGACCATGACCTTGGCATTTGGCCTACTTTTAAAAACTTTAACCTGGCCTATGTTTCATTTTACTTTTACATATACAGCTTTGATATTTCACACATAGACACCTCCTACCAAGACCTTTAATATTTGACTATGACCTTGGACCTTGTTAACTTGACCTTGACCTACATCAAATGTAGGCCCTTGAGGGGGCATATATGTTTTACAAACATCTCTTGTTAGATATCGGGTTAAACAAGTATGATTTTTATGCCCCCGATAGGGAGGCATCATAAATTTGACTTGTCCGTCCATCCGTCTGTCCGTCCGTCTGTCTGTCCGTCCGGGTTTACAGGAGAGCATTTATTGGCTTCAGTTTATGTTCATTGTGCTTTTGTTGGCTACTTTTGTTGTTATTGGCTATACCCAACAGTACAACTCGGTAGGAAGTACAGTCCAAGAGATATTGGCTTAACCCACGTTGGAAGCCAATACACGTTTGGACACTCATTTTGTCCAATTATTCATTATGGACTTCGGACTGCCCATTTGAATGAAGAAAAAATTTGCGCAGTTTAACAACCAATCAGCTACTTTTATTTAATATACCAGGCTCCTCAGCCAATCAGATCAGTTTTTACTGTATCGATAAATGCCGAGTACTCCGAAGTTACCGAGTGAACCAAGTACACATGGACCGAAGACCCCTTGAACCGATGTTGAGTGGATTTTAAACTGTAAGTATTATCTGTATCATTTACTTGTTGTCCAAACATTTATTTCCAAAACATAGTTAAGTGATTTATTTCAGATAAATAATTGGTCATTTTGTAGAGAAAGCTGATTTATTCTCTGAAAGTTGATCGTCAGTAAAGCCATGTAGATCTAATGGGTTTTCGCGATGTCAATATTATTGTTGATCGCCCGGTTATGAACTATCCTACTTTCTCACTTCTCCGCTCTTTCTCATTAACCCGTTCATCTCTTATTTTTTGCTTATGAGATTTTTTTTATATCTGAATTCTATTCTATTTCTATTCTAGAAAATACCACCGACCCTAAAGTTTTTTTCGTCAGTCCCCAAGAAAAAAAAAATCGGGGATGTCCTTTTGGGAAATTCCATGCGCTAAAAATAGAATTCTGTACTCGGTTGTAATCGTGACCCTGCCGGAAAATTACGAGAAATCGCGAATGCAATTCGTTCATGGGAGATCAATAACTCTTAACTTCAGGCTCTTGCCAGTAATACCCGAAAGGGGAGTTAGGCAGAATATATAGATAGATAGGCTCGCCAACCGTTAGATACGAGATTTGTTTTCTCTGACTAAAAAATTCCTTTGTTCGTATAACTCCGCGACCGGAAACCGTTAATTGGATTACTCGGCGTTATTCCTTCATTGTGTACAGCGGTTGACCTTGACCTCACAATAATTTTCGGGTGCGTTCCATTCGGCTGTTCGGAACTGTTCTAAATGTTCTTTGCAAGTCATGCCGAATGGAATGCTCCCGGAACAGAACACGTGGGGGATTGTCTAAAACGCAGACAAAACTCTGCAGGCCGGTCTAAAAATAAACCTTGACCACCTGCTGATTGTCGTTTATTTGTCATTTATGGTCTTAAAATGGATAATTTACTAATATTTGCTGAAATAATTTGATTTTTATTATACGGTTTGATTAGAAACGTTAATTTATTTCAATACGCCGCAGTTGAAATCGAAAGGAACCATGCTAGTGACGTCACTGTTCTGCTTGCACCACCTTTTCTCCGGGAACATGCAGAACATGTTCTGAACATTGTTCTGTGCCATTCCATTGAGTACCGGACTGTTCGGCACACTCGGAACAGCCAATGGAACGCACCCTTCAACTCAGTAAGTTTTTGAGACACAGGTTGGATATTTATCGAAACTTTATCAGAAAATTGAAACAATCGGATGCTTATGGTGTTGTAAAAAAACTAATTTGATTTAAGTCAGGCTGTTAACTACCGATGAAATTGAAGAATCTCCGCGGAGCGTTTTTTCAAAACGAAAGTAGACATACTTCTCTCTCCGAGCCAGTAAAAACGGCGAGCGATTTAGAAAATAATAAATAAAATCGAAGACCAAAAGCAAAATTAGGGTTGAACTATATGAAAAAATTGTTGCTGACAGGATTTTCTCAGATGCGTCCTGAATATCATGGCTAGAAATTGTCTGTAAGCAAGGATACAAGGGTTGCTAGGGCCATTTTGATTGTCTTGAGTCACACTTTTTTTACAATTTACATGTGATAAGCTAATTATTGTCTCCTACTGTGCAAACTAAAACCTATCTATTTGGGTGAATCTCAAAATATTTCAGTTTTCACAATCAAATGTGTGGACCCAAATGTCAAAACTTACTAACTTACCACTTCTATTATAACAACTTCCAAGTTAAGGAAGGGGTAATCCGAGTCTTCTCTGATGTAAATACGCTTTTTGATATTTTGATTTTTCGCTATTTTTCGTAAATAGCGAAAAATCAAAATATCAAAAAGCGTATTTACATCAGAGAAGACTCGGATTAAGGAAGGGGTAAATGCAATAACTGAGATGTTAGATATTCCCCATTTTTATTATACGCCCGAAGGGTCGTATTATGTTATGGCCCTGCTCATCTGTCTGTCTGTCCGTCTGTCCGTCCGTCCGTCCGTTAGCAATTTCTTGTGTGCGCAACTCCTCCTACAGTTTTGATCGGAATTTGATCAAACTTGCCACAATGAATCTCCATGGTGTCTAGTTGTGCATCCCGCTTACGGAATTTAATTAACTCTTTTCGTTCTTGAATTATCTGCCCTTGAATTAAAAAAATACCCATTTTCTTGTGTGCGCAACTCCTCCTACAGTTTTGATCAGAATTTGATCAAACTTGCCACAATGAATCTCCATGGTGTCTAGTTGTGCACACCGCTTACGGAATTTAGATAACTGTTTTCATTCTTGAATTATCTGCCCTTGAATTTAAGAAAAAATGCCCATTTTCTCAAAAATGTCCATTTTCTCTTGTGTGCAACTCCTATTGTTTCAACCAGAATTTAATCAAACTAGCCACAATGAATCTCTAGGGTGTCTTGTTTTGCAAACAAAATTTTGATAACTTTTCATGTTTGAATTAACTGCCCTTGAATCGAAAAAATGACCAATTTTACTGACAAGCCCCTCTCGGGCGTATATGCGCCGCTTTGCGAAGCTCTTGTAGCATTATACAATTGTCCCCAAACTTAGGGTTGGGCATGATTTATACGCTTTCTACCAACATCCTTTGTCTGTCGCTTTATTCCCTGCGATACTTGTAAAATAAAGTTGGGAACTCGCTGTCTTGGGCTGGGACTCATTGTTTCAAACCTACTTCAGATTTCAAAATGAAACACTGTATTTCCATTTTCTTTTTTGTTTCTTTATAATACTCAAGTATAACTACAAACTGAAGTGAACATCAAGTATAACTACAAACTGAAGAGAACAAACATTGCATATTACATGTTGTTTTAATGCAAATGCATTCATTACAATATAGATCTATCATCAGTGGCGGATCCAGGATTTCTAATGAGGGGGGACTGGGTTCAGATTATATGCAAATAGGGGGGTTCGTTTTTCTAGTGTTGCACAATTTTGACTGAAATTCTGCATGAAAATGAAATAATCAGGCTACGGAGGGGGGTTCGTTCGAAACCCCCCCCCCCCCCCCCCCCCCCCCCTGGATCCGACACTGATCATTCACCAAAACAAAGGATAAAACAAAAAAAATGCCTACCTACCCTACCTAGAATTTTTCAGAGTGAAACCCTGAACACAGCTATTTTTTATTTGGCAAAATAAAAGTCAAACAAAGCGAGGAAATGTACAAATATTTATGAGACGGATTTATAATTTGTTTTGTTGTTGGGTTCTTTTAATTTGGGTAAGATCAGACTTTCCAATAAGGGTTCATTTTGAAAACACGACAGAACAAGAATTATAATACACCATGAGTTGAAATAATTTCGTTAATCTATACATAATGACATTGAAATTAAGATGCTCAGGTATATAAGTCGGGAGTTGATCCTGCTCTTATTTTAAATCATGCCCTACGCATTGACAAGGCTGTAATTGTAAATTATTTTTTCTGTACCTTACAAAACTTCTTAACCTTGGACGTTATGTCCAAGTCATAGCTAGCTAGCTTCATTTAAAAAAAATGTTAAAGTGTTAGTAATCAAGAAAAACTTTGACATTATGTCCATTTAACTGCTGGTTACTGTAAGTGTCTATATGTATATTCAAGTAACCAAGAAGAAGTTGGACATTGTGTCCAAGTCATAGTTGGCTTAAGAATTTGTCTTAATTTTAAAAAAAAGATAAAAAACTGCTCGTAATCAAGAAAAACTTGGACATTACCCGGTATGTCCATGTCGCTGCTGGTTACTGACTTTGTCTATATATTCAAATAACCAAGAAGAAGTTGGACATTGTGTCCAAGTCATAGTTGGCTTAAGAATTTGTCTTCAATTTAAGAAAAGGTTAGAAGATGCTAGTAACCAAGAAAAACTTGGACATTTATTATAATGTCCTTTTCACTGCTGGCTACTGCTTTTTATCTGCGAGCGACTTTGTCGATCGCTAGGTCTAGCAGTCGCCAGGGTTGTTTTAAGCTAAATGGAATTTACAGTTGTAAACAAATGTTTTACAAGTTGTCATTGTTTTCCCGTTATATTTACCCGTTTTCGTTCTTTTTACCTGTGATACATTATAAAAACTGCTTAGGAAACATGAAATAGAAAATTCAAGGTGTTACCTTCATAATGGTATATAAGTTAATAACATGGCTATAATATACTACAACTCTGTCCATAGATAGGCCTGTAAACAAAACAACTATATCCAATGAAATACTCGGCTCACAGCACTGGCTACTGATTTTGTCTATGTACTTATAAGGTATATTCAAGTAACCAAGAAGTAGTAGGACATTGTGTCCAAGTCATAACTGGCTTAAGAATTTGTCTACATATTAAAATAAGTAGTATGAAGATGCTTGTAACCAAGAAAAACTTGGACAGTGTGTCCATTTCACTGCTGGCTACTGATTTTGTCTATATAGTTATAAGGTATATTCAAGTAACCAAGAAGGATTAGGACATTGTGTCCAAGTCATAACTGGCTTAAGATTTTGTCTCCATATTAAAATGAAAAGTCTGAAAATGCTGGTAACCAAGAAAAACTTGGACAGTACCTATGTCCAATTCACTGCTGGCTACTGATTTTGTCTATATATTTATAAGGTATATTCAAGTAACCAGGAAGTAGTAGGACATTGTGTCCAAGTCACAACTGGCTTAAGAGTTTGTATATGTATATTAGAATAAATAGTATGAAGATGTTAGTAACCAAGAAAAACTTGGACAGTACCTATGTCCAATTCACTGCTGGCTACTGATTTTGTCTATATATTTATAAGGTATATTCAAGTAACCAAGAATGAGTAGGACATTGTGTCCAAGTCATAACAAGCTTAAGAATTTGTCTTTAAGTTCATATTAAAATAATATCATATTTAGTGACTTCATTTAATTTCCGTCGTTTTGATCTGGCAATATTTTTCATTCATAACTTGATGAATGAAATTTTGTTAAATGACATCAGTATTATTTCTTTGGTTTTACTGTGCAATCTAGTTCGTGTACAAAATGTCACGTTTTTCTTGAATTACTTGTATTTATATTCCCATGGACATATTAAATTATAAGAAATGAAGAAAATTGTTTTTAAATTTATGGAGGTATAAGAAAATGTCGAATCACACTTCTGTATGAACCGCTTCACGGATTCATACAGTGTGATAAGACTTTAGTTCATAGCTCCATGAATTTGAAATTAAATTATATCTGTATTCCTTAAATGAATAGTCTGAAAATGCTAGTAACCAAGAAAAACTTGGACAGTATGTCCATTTCACTGCTGGCTACTGATTTTGTCTATACATTTATAAGGTATATTTAAGTAACCAAGAAGGCGTAGGACATTGTGTCCAAGTCACAACTGGCTTAAGAGTTTGTCTCCATATTAAAATAAATAGTCTGAAAACGCTGGTAACCAAGAAAAACTTGGACAGTGTGTCCATTTCACTGCTGGCTACTGATTTTGTTTATACATTTATAAGGTATATTCAAGTAACCAAGAAGGAGTAGGACATTGTGTCCAAGTTATAATTGGCTTAAGAGTTGTGTCCATGTTACTGCTGGCTAATGATTTCTGTCCATATATTTGTTATATTATAGTTATCAATAAGAACTTGGACATTTCGTCCAAGTCTCAGTTGGTATAATTTGTAAATAAATGAATAAGCTAAAATGTGTCCAATTCCTTTAATGGCTGGCCCTAACAATTCATCTTTGAACAATATGATTTGAACAATATGAATAAAAAATGAAAGTTACTGTTACCCATATCACTCGACTTAAAATTTCCACAGATATGCATTACCAGTTTTTTTCTATTTCAGCTGCATTGAAGAAGGAAAAGGAGACAAAATTCCAGTTCCTCTGCGATATAGAATGGGCAAATGGTATGTTAGCTTTAATGACCTGATAGGGCTAATGTAATCATTTAACATTTTAAATATTATTTTGAAATTAATTTATTACTATCTCGGCCCATTTGGCATTGAGTAGATATATATTAATGGTTATTGAAAATATATATCATGTAATTTAGGGCAGGGGCCTTGTAGACGATCTTTCCGCTAAATTTGGTGGTATTTTTGCTATTATTATTATTATCATTATTATTATAAAATACTGTATTTATATAGCGCTTTTATCATACAGGTGTACGTTCAAAAGGACAAAATGTGCTAACTGCATTTGGTAGTTGTTGTTTAATGTATTTGTCCTGTAAATAAGCAATCTGATTGTGTTACCTGAATGGGAAAGGACCTCTATGAATGTGACGAGAAATCTCCCTAAAAGGCTCAGCTGGATGGGTCAATTTTCAAAACTTGCAAATTGATAAACAAAATGAAGATTTATGGTTAGGTAGATAAACAAATGAAATGAATACCGATTTTATGCCATTTAAAAAGTTAAATAGGTGCAGATAATTCATGATTTTTGTACCCACCCAAATGGTTTCATTTTATTACACTACTGGTATTCATAGACGTAAAATGAAGTTCCTTTTTGTTTTACTTCTAATTTATTTTCTACAGATGCAAGGATAAATGGCGTTGACATCATATGGCAGCTTTGATTTTGTCCGTTTTGTGCATGCGCATCATTGAAACAACTTTAAAAGCAAACTTTCCCACCATCCTTCCCTTGGCTGGTGAACATCGTTCCCCCTGTTGACCCAGCTTCCCATTGACATATGTTGTGTCACTTGAACATAGGCTTCCTTGGTAAAAAAGTTTTGCTGGGTCACGGGGTGGAACATACTTTTATATTGAAAATAGTGTTCATATAGCAAATGCCATATTTTTGGCGGGAAGATTTCGCCTTTAAACTCATTTCAATGATGCGCATGCGCATTAAGGACAAAACGAAAACTGATTTGTGATTTCAACACCAATCGTCCTTACATTAACAGAAATAATTTTGCTAATAAAATAATAGAAAACGTAATTCTGGTTAAATGAATACCGGTGGGGTAAGAAAATGTAATTTTGGGGGTAGGTACAGAAACCAAGAGTTATCTGTACATGTCGAATCATTTTGGTTGTACAAAATCAATTTTCGTATGATTTAGGTATATATCTATCCATACAGCTCGAAATAATTATCAATTTGCATGCTTTGAAAATTGACTTTCCATTTGAGCCTTTTAGGGAGATTTCTCGCCTTATCCATAGAGGTCTTTTATAGGTCATCGAGTCTTCTATGACGGTTTGTCTCCCTCCTATGAGTTAAAGCTACTATTTCCCAGATTTGGACCCAAAATTTGTCAAAAACAAACGAAATGTACACTTGTTAAGCTTTATATGACCTGATTTTATGATTACGACAAACTATTGAAGCAACGACTCATTTTTTCGCAATTTGATACCAAATTCATGAAGCGATATCGAAAGTAGGTAAAAAACCGTAGGACATGCAACTTTCTTAAATGACGTCACAACATACAGGATGACGTCACATTGAAATTCAAGTATGAATCTCGTTTGAATCTTGGTCCGCGCTGTATGCGCATGCGTAACAGTTAAAAAATAAAATCAACTGCATCTGTGACGGGGTTGAATTTGGGTTTGGATTCTCCCTAAATTCGGCTATCTCTCTTATAATTTCGGCTCAATCTCTGTCTGAATCGCATATTATTAACCATTCTGAGGTGGCCAACACAAAAGTTCTGCATATTCTTTCGAAAAATTTCATTTTTTGCAATTAGACCATCTGTTACCCTTCTGCTTTAAATAGAACAGTTAGTTATGCTTTTAAAAACAAATAATTTGGTGAATCTGAGTGTTGTTCAACTTGTACATTACTTTTAATTTTGTATTTCAGAAGCCCTGAAGCAATGGAGTGCGTCACATTCACTACTGCCAGAGTCCAGTCATGCGTTTCCAAATGAAGTGAAGCCATTGTAGAAGATACACGATATTTACCGACCATCTACGACTAGAATAGGATAAACTTGATCTGTTCGTGTAAAGGTCTGGTAGCAGACCATTACAGGTCGAGTATCGATCGTGTAGGACTCTAATATAGGACGAGGTGATCGACATAAAATCGGACAAATGGTTGGGCTGCGAATGAGAAAAGGTCTACAGTGCTCGTGTAGGTGTCTAGTATGATCGACTAGAGATCGAGAAGAAGTCGTGTACATACATTTGGTTGGGTTAGATCGGGGAAATTAGGTGACTGAGTTAAGGTATCCAATCCCTCAAAAGCACCAAAGACCCAGATGCGAAATTTGAAAAGTGCCTATAATTCCTAAACTGCGTTACTTTTCCATTCCAAATACAAACATAATCATTTTGAACGGTTTAGAATTTTGAATCAATGCATACTTATGGAAATATTTAACAAAAATGTTCCAAATTACCTCCCTTGCATATGAATAAAGAATGAAATAATATGTGTAAATTATTTTCTTCGTGAAGCATAATGCTGAAATCCAACACAGTGAATCAACTTATTTTAAGTGTATTTACAAGCGTGCGTAATTTGGTGCATTTCGCATGGCTAGAAAACGGTGATTTTTTGAGGGTCTGACTGTAAACCTTAATTGATCGGCAGTGGGAACATAGCATTAAACACTCATTATGAGGTCAACTATTTTTTTCTGATTTGTTGCAAGATTTCTTTGGTAATGCACTAATATGCAGGCCTGCGTTTACTCTATGGTATTCTTAATACAGTCAATATTTTGTAAAAATATCTTTAGTTTTCCTGGCCGAATGAACAGTAGCCATTAAATGTGTCCAATGAACAGTAGCCATCAAATGTGCGTTTTTAAGATCACTTTTCATAAGCCAGGAAATGCTTTCAAGTAGCCAAGAAATGGTACCCACTAACAGATCTGATGGACTACCCATCAAGTACCCTAATGTGGGTACGTCCGTCTGTCCGTCATTCCGTCCAAAATCTTTAACATTGGCCATAACTTCCTTATTACTTAACATATTCGCTTCATACTTTACCACAACATTCCTTGGTACATTACCTTTCTGTTGGCACATACTTTGGTGACCTTGACCCCTGGATGACCTTGACCTTGAACATAGATTGGCCATAATTTAAAATCAAAGCGGTGTCGGGGGCATTGTCATCTTACAGTGACAGCTCTTGTTGATATATTATTTTCAGTTAGTACTAGCAGGCGACCCTCAACAATTAGGTCCAGTATTGATGTCTAAATACAGCAAAATGTTTGGCCTCGAGATGTCACTATTAGAGAGACTCATCAACACATCACTGTATGACAGAAATGAGAAATTGTTTGCTGATCATGGATGCTATGATCCTTACCTGGTAAAATCTGTTTAACATTATGACTTGAAAGGAAGATTTTCATAAGTACTGCTACATGATTAGTCTACAACTTTTGCAATTCTATCTTACCACAGTTGAAGTTTTTACTACAAGTAGATCTAGATTGATTTGCAATTGTTCATTTGTTTATTTGCTGAAAAAAACATTTTACACAGATAAAGATCAAGTTTTGTATGAAACATAATTTTAATGATACATATTTGCTTCATGCAATATGACCTTCCTGATGGTCACCCTTTGACTCTTATCAATCTTTAACATGCAACTTAAAGTGAAAACATGTTGCGTCTTCTGTCATCTAAAGTGTTTTCCCAAGTCTTTTCTATGTCAAAACCAGTTCTTGTTTCTGAAAGGGTTAAAATATTGTCTTATTGAGATTCTCTTTACCCCTTGTAGGTGACCAAACTTGTCGATAACTACAGATGTCATTACAACATTTTATCCCTACCATCACAATTATTTTATCACAATGAGTTAGTGGAGAAAGCTGACAAGGGTCTCACACATACATGTGTACGCTGGAAAGATTTGCCAACTAAAGATGTCCCCGTCATCTTTCATGGAATCCGGGTAAGATCATGAATATGAAGGGTTAAAGTGACATTTCACAATTATTTTTACATAAATTTAACTGTTTTTCTATCTGAAAGAGCATGTTTTCTTATGAAAATTCTGAAAATTTCAGGCCAAAATATTGAACCGTTTCCAAGAAATATACATTTTGGTGCTAAAATTAAACAAATTGTTGTGGACAACAGTTCAGATTTATATAGAGTATGTCGTTTCTGTCTCAACTTTAAAGGCGTTTTTTTCGCTTATGAATAACAACTTCAAAAAACTGATAGCATTTCTACGCATTAGAATAAACGATCTTTGCACCAAGACATACTTTTGAAATTGAAATAAATGTGAAATGTCACTTTAAGAGCAAAGCTATTGTAAGTAAATAATCATCGATGCTTTTCAACAAAAACCTGGTAACTGCAGCTGTTTTAAGCTGCAGTTACTAGGATTTTGTTGAAAAGTGAAATAATACACACAATAATTCTGCACTAAATGATTTATCAGTAATATTTACTAGGTAGTACCATTCATACATGTGAACGCTGGAAAGATTTACCAATGAAAGATGTCGCAGTCCTATTTCATGGAATCAAAGTAGGAATGGCGATCGTATCTACCAACATTTTCTTTGGTGTCTGTTACATTTTAACCCTTTTCCAAACGGTTAATCTTTTGGGTTTCTGTCCTGAAAGCGGGTGCAGATATTAAAATGAATGTTGATGAAGAAAGTATTTGCATAAAACAGAAAATATTGAGGCAAAAGGGGAAACTGCTGGTTATCAGCAGTTTTTAAGTCGCTGAGCGCTCGCGCTGCGACTTATTGGTGCCGTACGAGTTTTCTGGACAGGTCAAATAAGGTCAAAGACGGACCTCTTAACTTCTTCTGTATTTCTGTTTTGAGACAAAGTAGATCTCTGATTTCTTGTCCACACTTTGATTTAATATTGAAATTCGACTTTCTACAATTTCTAAACTGACATGCCAAATAATCATTGTTGAACGAGGAAATTATATGTTTTATGTAGAACTACTTTTTTGGCGGAGAAAATTTATCGCGCGCAATAATTCCGTTTTCTGAGGTATATTGGTCTAAGGGAAATAACCAGGTTTAAATTAGACAGTTTTCATGAAAGAGTTACTTCCCTTAGATAGTCAATATTCAATACTGTATATCTTCGGCTATAAGTCAAGGAAAAAAACTATTCAGAATGTGGGGGAAATAGACATCGACTTTATGACTCGGCGACAATAAACATACGACAACGACGGAATACTCATTTGCTCGATTCTTTTTATAATAATAAATTCCATTTTAACAAGGTGTCTTGCTTGATATGCATCGTTCTGCCATTTCAAGCGTGTAATCTCGCAATCAATATGCCCTAAATTAACACACGACATAATTGTACACAACAAGCAGTCGTCACTTTTCTTCGAAAACCTCGTAACTGCATATTGTTTTAATCTGCAATTACTTGGTGATGACAATAGTTTAAAAAATCGTGTGATCAAATTTGCCGAAAATTCGAAAAACTGTGCGGCTGAGAGTGATTTCGGCATCAGTGGAAAGCTAGTGAGAGACTGGCGAAAAAACAAGACAAAGATCTGTGATTGTCCAAAATCGCAGAAATGGAGGGTTATTCGGATCAGTCCCTATGAGCCACAGGAAAATGATCTGAATGATTGGATTTTGGAGTTACGGGCAAGTGGCTATGTTGTAAGTAGGATCGGGATTCGCGTCAAGGCCCTTCAACTCGACAAGGACCAAAATACAAAATCCAGGGCGAGTTCAAAGCTTTCTTCTGGGTAGTGTTGCAGGTTCATGAATATTTTAGTCAATACCGGGAAGACCAGAAAAAAAAAACCATTTTATTACACACCTGGACAGCTTATCAATGGGAAAACCTACGGGACCACATTAAAGAAACGAGACTTAACTACTCGGCTGGTTCCGTGATGTTGACGATCCCGAAATATGCAAGATGTGCATATCCGACGATTACTTTAAACAAAGGGTTTTACGTCGCCGGATTTACGGAAATGAAATTGTTGATTTGCAGGGTTGAATCTCGCGACCGGTAGGCGATCATAGACGGCACAAAAGCAGCTTTGCAAGTCACGGGCATTTTGTATGATACGGTTCCCCCGAAAGATCGCAGGTAAAACCTTACCTTCGTTTCAGATCAGAATAAATATTTCAGCCCACACGTTTTGATTTTTGTGTATGTGTGGATAATCGTTAGCCCCAAAGTGTAATTCATGGATATTTACATTCATGTTCAATTTTCGTCATTTTGTTTACCCCAAAACAGAAATATTTTTTAGACTGCTCCATTTTGAAAGCTGTTGCATGCATACGACATAACTTCTTAAAAAAGATTGAATTACATCATGGAAAGTATCTCGGGTGAACGGAGAAATGGCTAGTTATCGACAATTTCTTCTTTTCAATGTTTTCCAATATTTTTGTTCCCATGATTGTCGTCGGAATCAAGTCTTGTTTGTGAAAGGATTTAAGAGATAGGTTATATAGACGAACGTCGGCAAGTATTACTCTCCAAAGCCGATGTCTATTGATTAGATCATCAAAATACATTACTAATTACATATCATTTCATAAGAGGTAATGTACTGTACTTTGTTTTAAGAGAGTAGCAAGTATAAGCACGAGTCATGTAGATCTACATCTGCAAGAAATTTTCTTTTCACTAAATACACTGAAATAGTCTACCCTTTGAATTTCGTTCTTCTTTTGAAAACTCTTAATGAAGTTAAACTGTCTCTTAAATCTATCTACTCTAAAATTTAAAAATGTAGAGGTCAACACTCTAATAAATATTCACTAAAATGTGACCGATTAAGGGAGAGACTCGGGGTAAAGCTTCTTTTCTGACGATTGCCCTTTAAGTTCTAGATCTTTTATGAAGCAATGCTTGTAAAATTTATAGACCTACAGATTGGTTGAAAAAGAGAATTGTCCCCGCCCATTCATTGACTTACTAGTTGATTGACATGCTTCTCAGATGAATAAGCACGTGATACAGTCGGATCCATTTTGTTAAAAAAAACAATATGACGTCTTGATGACGTAGCGTCCACTCAATCTGGGCTGGAATAGTGACTTCAAAAACACCGCCAACACCTGCTCAGTTATTTCGGAAACTGTTTCAAAATATGTTAGTTGGATTATTACCGGTGAATTTTTGGTTTGGATAGTAGACTAACAGGTATCATTTTCTTCGTATCATCATGACATTATCGCTTGCCGACCAAAAACAAAATAACCTTCTAAACCTAGATGTATAATTTTCTACTTTACATCATAAAATCTGCATGAATTACCATTTAAATTAATTTGTCGAGTGTCCGTCGATTCAGTCGACGTTTCTGCGATTAAATTTCTTATCATTAATCACCGAATAATCAACGTGAAATAAAATAGTTTTTGTGAAGAGAGGGGAAGTTAATTCGTGAATAAACCATTATTGGAGGCTCAAATTATCGATTAATCACGACTTTAGGCTTGCCGCAATAAACAGTTCTAGAGATTATTCATTTCTGTGACTGTAAAATTTTGCGTACCTAAATGATATCAATCTTGAGAAATATCACGGTCACCATTGCATACTAGAACGTATAAGTTCTTATTTCGAAATTGAAAAAAAAAATGATGTAAAAAAGTGCATCATATTGAGTTATAATTTTAAACTGAGTGATAAATGATTTGGAAAACTTGCATCAAAAGATGGTAGAATTCATAGTGTCACGAACGCCTTCCTGAGGGTTGAAAACGCTATTTCTCAAGAGCTCCCGGGTGGCTCTGGCCCCGTGGACCCCTGGCCAGGGCGTTTCCATAGACCCATCGGGGGCCCTGTGGTCCATGGCCCCCCAGCTGTAAAATTCAGTATTTTGAAAGTATCTAACTTTCACCCAGGGTCGATGTTTTAAATGAAATAGTTTGATTTTGAGGGGTTTTAGTTAAGTGAGGAATGCGTTATGAAGTATAGATCTATTTTATTCAATGAATTTCTGTGACATCTTCTGAAATTGGGAAATCTGAATAGAACAAAATGGGTAAATATTTCATTTAAAACATCGTTCTTACCCAGAATTTAGTTTAGTATCAATTCCAGTCAATTTACGGGACATGCAGCCAAAACATCACAACTACAGATTAAAGGGGGACCTGCTAGGCTGTCGAAAATGCAAATGGCACAAAAATTACAAACCAGATATAAACGTATGAAATTACAAACCTGAAGGGGTCCATTGTTAGCACTCATTGAGCTTTATCAAGTATAAAAATCCAAGTCAATGAATAACGTGCAGATCCGCATTTTATTAGCTCACCTGAGCACGAAGTGCTCAAGGTGAGCTATTGTGGTCGCTTTTTGTCCGGCGTCCGTCTGTCCGTCCGTCTGTCCGTCCGTCTGTCCGTCCGTCCGTCCGTCTGTCCACAATTTGTTGTTACCACTCTAGCATCCACAAATATTGACCAATCTTGACCAAACTTAGTCAAAACATGTATGACTATAAGTTCTCGGATGAGTTCGATTTTGAGTCAGATCGGACCAGGAAGTCCAGAGTTATGTGCCCTTGAACGTCAAAAATGGCTAGTTTTGACTTTGTTACCACTCTAGTATCTACAAATATTGACCAATCTTGACCAAACTTGGTCAAAACATGTATGACTATAAGTTCTCGGATGAGTTCGATTTTGAGTCAGATCAGACAAGGAAGTCTGGAGTTATGTGCCCTTGAATGTCATAAAATGGCTAGTTTTGACTTTGTTACCACTCTAGTATCTACAAATATTGACCAATCTTAATCAAACCTGGTGAAAACATGTATGACCCTAAGTTCTTGGATGAGTTCGATTTTGAGTCAGATCGGACTTGGAAGTCCGGAGTTATGTGCCCTTGAACGTCAAAAAAGGCTAGTTTTGACTTTGTTACCACTCTAGTATCTACAAATATTGACCAATATTAGCCAAACTTGGTCAAATCATGTATGACCATATGTTCTCGTATGAGTTCGATTTTGAGTCAGATCGAACTTGGAAGTCCGGAGTTATGTGCCCTTGAACATAAAAAATGGCTAGTTTTGACTTTGTTACCACTCTAGCATCTACAAATATTTACCGATGAAGACAAAACTTTGCCACAATGTTGGTAACTATAAGATCTTGGATGAATTTGATTTTCAGTGTGATAGGAGCAGGAAGTCTGGAATTATGTGCCCTTGAATTTGACAAAATTGCTGTTTTCGACTTTGTTTACACTGTAGCATCTACATTTATTGACTAATCAAGGCAAAACTTGGCCACAATGTTGGTGACCATAAGGTCCTTGATGAATTAAATTTTCAGCTTGATTTGATTAGAAAAACAAGAGTTATTGGCCCTTGAATTTAACAAAATTACTGTTTTCGACTTTATTTTCTTTCTAGCAAACACAAATATGGACCAATCAAGACACAACTTGGTCACAATGTTGGTGACCATAAGATCTTGATTGTTTTAATTCGTTCGATTGATCGGACTAAAAAAACCCAGAGTTGTTCGCCCTTGATGGCTACAAAATTGCCACTTTCGACTTTGTTTTCTCTCAAACAGCAATAAATATTAACCAATAAAAAAACTTGGACATGAGTTATGTGCCCTTGACTGTGACAAAATTGTTGTTTTCTTCCACTTTGTTTTTACTGTAACAGCTACAAATATTGATCATTCAAGATTATGAAAGCAGTTTTCAGCTTGATAAACATCTCGCATCTTAAATTATGTGCTCTTGAACTTGACAACCTTACGACTTTCATTCTATCTAGGTGCAGGTGAGCGATCAAGGACCATCATGGTCCTCTTGTTGTCCTTGGTTTTTGTTTTTAAACGGTTACACATGCCCCACCTTCAAAAGGCAATTACGTCAGAGGTACGTCATCTGTGCTCAGCGAGATTCAACACACCGTACAACCGGCTGCGTCGTCAACGAAGACAGATTCGGCATCTGATGTCAGGTGCATGGTAGGTCAAATTAATTTACTTTTATGAATAAACGAAAGGATCTTTGGTATTCTATAGTTGATAAATACGTGTATAAATGTTCAGTGCTAACTGCTTCTACAAAATAAACCTTTCCACGCATCCCTCGCAAATAAGGTCACAGTCATCGACGCAGCCGGTTGTACAGTGTGTTAATACTGCTGGGGATGTGTCTCGTTGACCTTGACCTTGTCTCGTTTCGAAGTAAAAATAGAATCTGTAAACACGCTTGTAAAGGATTGATCTATAGCAAAGGAAAGATGGATATTCGCCGTGATTGAGGTTTTTATGCATTGCAAATTGTTTTTCCATGTACAAATATGAGTTCCCGAATAGTTCAGAAGCACAAAAACGTAGCATGGGCCCCTTTCAGAAATCTGTAGTTACGATGTTTTTACTCCCAATCACTAAACACCCCAAAATTACCTACAAATTGGACCAATCTAACATTTTGAAAATAGATCTAGCTTCCACTGCTTTTCATATGTAGCATTCATTTTAACGATATAATTATCTATGGATTTGCTGTAGCCTATGGTATTATGAATTTGTATATATAGATATGGATAAAAATAAAGCTGTGTTTCTCTGTAAATATTCTATAACTTGTTTTGTCTTTCATTTTACTATTGTTTTTTTTTTTTTTTTTTTTTCAATTTGTTTCTAAAGAATGTGATCTAATCACGAGTTCGGTCATCGTTTATAAACTTTATCGTCATTTTGACAAGATATATTTTGCGTACTTAAAATGGAGATCTAGGTCTTGTTTACATTGCATAAAACTTCATAGGTAAGAATTGATACTCTGTCAATCATATTTTTGGGGTTTTGCCCTTTGTTGATTTTCATATTTAATTGTTTGTCAAGAGCATTACTAAAAATTATGCGAGGTAGATTCGTGCAACTTCATAGGTGGATGGTGTCATTATGTAGAAGTGTATTGTACAAAAATATAACTCTGCTGATAATGTTCGTGGAGTTATTGCCAATTTTCCCTTTTCATTCTTGATGTAAATTAATACTACAATTGCACTACTTCAATTGTTAAAGGTTTACCCTTGTGGGGGCATACATACATTTCATTCAATACTTCAAAGCATTCTCTGATAGGAGCATGAAAAGCAAATCTTGTTTTACAAATAATTCTGTTGTAGCGACTTTCAGGCCCTTCAGGGCTTTGATTAGCTCCACTGGCCTTTCAGGCCAGCGGGCTATTGTCATGGCGGTGTGTCCGTCGTGCGTGCGTGCGTGCGTCCGTAAACTTTTTCTTTAAAAATCTTCTTCTAAAACTACTGGATGGATTTCAACCAAACTTCACAGGAATGATCATTGGGTGACCCTCTCTCAGATTCCTCGATATAATTCAGATTGAACAAGAAAGTCTGGAGTTATCTGCCCTTTAATATCAAAATGTCAGTTTTGGCTTTTTATCACTCTAGCAACAACAAATATTGACCAATCAATAGAAAATTTGGACAGAATGTTGGTGACTGGTAGATCTTACATGAGTGTATATTTCAGTTTGATCAGAATTTCACTGCCTGAGTTAAGAGCTCATTTATATGGCATAAACTCAGCCAGGTAATGAGTAAAGTGTGAAATAGGTGGAAGGGTTTCTGCTAGCAGTATATTTATCTTAGAGGTATGAGGGGTGTATTTGGAAGTGCAGAGAGGGTCACCAAAGGGTCATTCCGGATTTTCGTAATTCCGTCGTGACAGAGTTGTCGTTCATGCGGGACGGTATGCCGTCTTCCGGTGTCAATGTAAACAAGCGCTATCAGTGGGAATTGAGAACCGCTACTGCATTTATGTATGCCATAATTTTGCGGATAGAATTGGAAATTTTGAACTGCACAAACGTTATCGAAAGAAGCAAATACAAGACGAGCTTCGATTCGTGTAATAAGTCGCAATAATTAGAACCAAACATCGTATAGATATGGCCTAGGCCTACCCGAGTCTGAGAGACAGTACTTAGGCTATTGGCCGAAACGCGTAGATCGTTGGGAGATTACAACAGAGGAACCTAAGCGGAGAGAAGAAAGAGAAATCCCATCGCAACATAGTCACAACACACTAAAGGCTTACATATCAAAGTAGATCTAGTTTATTGAGACAGAAGGAGAAAATGCTTGTTATCAGGATGCTCTTAAATTTTGCCAAACTGTATCCCAAAGTATTTTCTCTTAAGTAATATTCATCAAAACCAGGCCTTGTTTGGGAACGCTTTAATAAACAAACAATGAATTACACAGATCTTCTTGAACGAAATAGCAAAGTTTTGAGAGAAAAGAAAAACACGCTGACTTTGCTTTTCCCTCAATATTTCTTATTCTACAATCTACACCAAACTGTTCCTCTTAGTACTAGATCTACGTATTATAGTCTACAGCCTGCTTCAAATTTGAATTAGAATCTAAAGAAATTATGGTTAATAATGTTAGTTATATAACCCTTTCCTAACAAATTCTTTGTTTTGATGCCCACAAATAGCAAAATCAGAATCATTCTGACAATTAGCATGACTTTATTTGGAAAGGACCATATTTTTCGGCACATTTAAAAACGAATTTTTCAATTTCCTAAACCTTTTTCTTAATATTAAAGTCCCGTTTTTGACACAGTAGATTGTTTGGAAAAACATTGAGAAAAAGGAAGACATTTGATGATAGTCAGAAATATCGCCTCTTAACTCAATATTTTCTTTGCTTTAACATTCACTTATTCTATTTTCGATATTAATCGTTTTCCGACAGTGAAAAACCGTGTGGAGCGGAATGTTCTTACAAATAATTTGGGAAAAACTCGCTCACTGCGTACATGTGTATATACATGTATCTTTTTTCCCAAAAGTTTCCCCTCTTTTTATTTCTATGACGTCATATTACTAGAGTAGGCAACGAAAAGTCATAACGTCACAAATCGACACTGGCCTGATTTGAGGCACACCACGGGGAAAAATATTTTCATTGATAACCTATCATCGGATTGTGGGAGATACCTTTTGATATAGATCTCCGAATGGTTTAAAAATTATTGAGGGTGCAGAGGTATTATTAGATTCCATTATTAAGTTTTAATAAAAATTATTTTCATTTAATTACTCATTGATTTGATGAAAATATTTAAGTTGCCGCTTGTCCTACAGGCAAATGGAAGTAAACATACCGTCCCGCAGGAACGACAACTCTGTAATACCGGAATTACGAAAAGACCCAATAGTGAAGTGATAACCCATTAGCAGATGGCAAATTTTTAGGCTGGGTAAATTCAAAGACCTTAACAGTGAATGGAATTTCACCCTTTCCCAATGGCAAAACATTTATTAGAAATATGGTATATTTAGGAAGATCTACAATTCATAAGTAAATTTAGATCTATTTGGCACAAGGAAGATTTTCATTACCAGTATCATCCTAAACTGGAATTATCTCCCATTTCATTCAACCCTTTCCGAAATGGCAATTATCTGGTTAGAAACATAGGATATTAAGGAGTAATAGAATCAGTCGGCATGACGTCATAGCCTCACTTTCATTTTTTCATCGAGGGTACTTCCTCTGTCTTTATCGTTATGGGATACCATTTTTGAGGCAGCATATTTCAAAAATCCATCGTTAAATTTCATCAACAAAATTCTTTCTTTAAAGAATGTGATTTAAACTTTCTAACTACCAACGCATTGTTAATAATCAGGCTCAGTCGTCGAGATATTAATGCTGAAAGTTGGTAATGCTTTAACGAAAAAGACCAAAGCTTTCACCTCCACCGAATGAGTGCATGTCAGCACTTTATGACTGACGACATTTTTGATTGGCTGAAGGGATTGTGCCGACCGAATCAATTGATAAATAAATTTAGATCTGTTTGGAAGAAGGAAAATATTCATTGCTAATATGGACCTAAGCTGGAATTTCCTTCAACCCTTTCCCAAGTATTTAACATTTAGTTTTACATTCTTCTTGCTCTAAGAACCACAGGTATTGAACATTCTAATCAAGATTTAGATTAAATATTAAATGAAGCTCAGGCCTGTGGAGCGACTCAAGACCTTCAGGTCTTTCTAGTTTCTTTTGTCTCAATTTTTTCCCAAACCTTTTCTATTAGGGACGTCAAAACCAGGTCTTGTTTGGGAAAGGGTTAAGGCTGTATTTATCAACATTTCTATTAAGTCACATGAATTTGAATTATTCAACAAGCCATCTGATTGGACAAAACATATTTTTTGGTCAATTTGATTGTTGTGTAGTTTCAAAAGTATAATTAGAACTTGACTTGTTGTGAATACCATGCCCGAAACTTTTAGTTACCAGTATCTTAGATTTCTTGTATAATAATATAAGGTAAGTTTGGACTCCGGGGTTACTTTTTATCCGCCCAATAATTTTTCTATATTTGTACATATGTTGTAAAGTAACATTTCCTGAACAAAATATAAAAAAATCAGGGTATGTTTCCTGACTTGTTTTCGTGTCAGATTTTTCTGCCCTTGACTAGTAATGACCGTTTTCGCAAAATTACCCTGATGTTTTAAAGTCATATAGCAAGTTATTCTGATTGGATAATTTCAAATGTTATATAAATTTAGAGACTTAACATATGCACAAATGTGATGAAATGATTGAAAGAAATATTTATGACCATTTTCTGGAAAAAATTATGGGAAAAGTTGAAAAATCACATTTTTTTAGAAAATTTTGCAACTTTTTTTTTTAATAGGGGTTTGTCAAGCAAATAACGCGCATGCGCACAAGCCGTAATTCAACTATCGGTTTCCCTCGAGGGGGCAAGTCGATAATCATTCTGTAATGGGATAATAAGCGTGACGGATTAATCTGCTACTGTGATTCGTTAAATCGAAAAAATGGGCGGACACGATCATTGTTGCGTGTATGGGTGTGATCATAGACGGAATAAACTGTCAAATAATTGTAGATTCTTCACTTTTCCAAAAAATCCGGCATTAAAAATGCGATGGATTCATGCGTCGGGTAGACAGAACTTGCCTTAAAAAAACACTTACAAATAACGTGAAAGTTTATGGATGCCACTTTATTTTGGGAAAGCCAGACAGAACTGATAAAAACAATCCTGACTATGTACCAAATAGAAATATACCAAGTATTTTGACTAAGAAACCCACCAGACAATCTAAAACGAGTAAAAAATCGTTGGAATATACCATGACTCTAGAAGGAGCCGAACAAAGTTCAACCATAGTTTTTTGAATTGCAAAGAGAAATCGACGACAATTATCACTCTCCCAAATCCCCAGTCCCTCCAATGAGATCGAGATATCTTCCGAAGTAAGTATTATTCATTTATAACTACATGTATTAAGTTTTATTATGTCCGTCATTCAAAGGCCGGAGAAGATTTGGAGATACGGAAATAACGAGAAAACTCCATAAAAGAAATCTAGATTGACTCCGTATTGGATTAACATTTTGGAAAAGAAAATTTATAATGGTCTGTTAATATACTTATATATAAATCAGTTCACCGTAAGGATCCTGTTCAAATATTGATAGGCCTACCGATGATCTGTCTCATTACCGTATTGCTATTAATTTCGGTTGTTCTATTTTTTCCTTCGAATTCCGTTCAATGACAATTTCGTCTGATTTGTCACATATCTTTGATTGGTGTCCAAAATTATCGTTTTTACAGCTTGATTAAAGATTAAAGTACATTTCGATTGTCAATATTGATGGGATCAGTATTGTCAATGCAAAGGGTTTTGCAGATAGGCCTACTGGTATATCACGCGTTTGACAGTCTCGTCGGTACAGCACTTTAATATCGCCTTATCAGTATTATCACAATCAACGTTATCGGCTTTTCAACAGCAGCAAAAAAACCTGTCATTCCAGAACCCTTTCCTCACCGATATGTTCCAAAGAAACGTGCAAATGTGAATATTAAATCTTGAGAATAAAAAAGAAAGAAAAAAGAAGGCTCTTAAGAACAGGGGCCGGTCGTTCATCGATCAAGCCATCGTTTATAACGCTGAAGCAAAGGGGAAATGCTTAACATCATCGTTTTATTCTTTTGTCACAATGTTTTCACGAGTCAGGGATCGACCGTCAGGTTTAGCAAATATTATGCATAATACCAAGTGGGGTTTGTTCATAGTGGCGGATCCAGAGTCGTTTCGGGGGGATCAAATGTCCCCACACCCTGTAGTGTAATTTATTCTTTTTTTTTTTTTTTTTAAAAAAACTTGTTGAACTATTTCCAAGACAGCAAATATTGAGATTGTTTGACATGTGAATTGACATGTTTTACTTTAGAAATCAACAATTTTATAGCCCGTAACTCTTTTTGAAAATTGTTCCAGCCTTAACCCTTTCCCAAACGTCTAAATTGGGTGATCCACTTCCATAACTGCCAAAAATGACAAAATGGATATTTTTAACGATATGATTTGTGTAAAATATGACAAAGAAAATATTGAGACAAAAGGAGAAACTGCTGGTTATCAGCAGTTTCTTCTTTTGTTTCAATGTTTTTCAAAGCCTTTAATATTAGGGACTTCAAAACCAGGTCTTGTTTGGGAAAGGGTTAAATTCAGTCGTTGGAGAAAGGGTAAAATCTCTCCGAAAAAATCGCCTTTAATGGCAAAAACATCGTAAAAGTTGATTTGATAATTCGTTGTTACAATGTTCTGTCTTCTCAATAACGAAATGTCGTTGACTGAATGGTTAGAACTACTATGTTGGAATATGCCAATCGCCGGTGTTATTGCAAAACCTCGTAACTGCAGTTTGATTTAAGCTGTAATAACAAGATTTTAAAATACCACGGTAGATATAGGAGTCGACATATACCAACTATTCATCTCACCAAAATGTGTGCGCAGACATGTGAACGGGCTTCGTGGTCATTATGAAAATATGACAATAGGGATAAAAAAAGAAACCGATAGAAATAATGAATTACATCTATTTATTTTCAATTTTGACCAATTTTGACATCTTGGAGTATAAGTGATTCATCTCGCACACAATTCGATGTATAATCATGCTTAAATGTGTAAATAAACTTAGTTTTTAAACGTGTATTCTACAAACAAAATAGAGCGATAATTATGCCCCCTTTCGAAGAAAATGGGGGTATATTGTTTTGCAAGTGTCGGTCGGTCGGTCGGTCGGTCGGTCGGAAGGTCGGTCGGTCGGTCGGTCGGTCGGTCGGTCGGTCGGTCTGTCCGTAGACCAAACCTTGTCCGGAGCATAACTCAAAAAGTATTCAAGGTAGAGTCATGAAACTTCATAGGTGGATAGATCTCATTATGGAGAGGTGCAGTGCACAAGAACCGTAACTCTGCCGATCATTTTTTTTGAGTTATTGCCCTTTGTTGATTTTATAACTTGATTCTTGTCCGGAGCATAACTCAAAAAGTATGTAAGGTACAATCATGAAACTTTACAGGTGGATAGATCTCATTATGGAGAGGTGCAGTGCACAAGAACCGTAACTCTGCTGATCAAATTTTTTGAGTTATTGCCCTTTGTTGATTTTATAACTTGATTCTTGTCCGGAGCATAACTCAAAAACTATGTTAGGTAGAATAATGAAACTTTACAGGTGGATAGATCTCATTATGGAGAGGTGCAGTGCACAAGAACCGTAACTCTGCTGATCATATCTTTTGGGTTATTGCCCTTTGTTGATTTTCAAACTTGATTATTGTCCGGTGCATAACTCAAAAAGTATGTAAGGTAGAATTATGAAACTTTACAGGTGGATAGATCTCATTATGGAGAGGTGCAGTGCACAAGAACCGTAACTCTGCTGATCAACTTTTGTGAGTTATTGCCCTTTGTTGATTTTATAACTTGATTCTTGTCCGGAGCACATGTAAGGTAGAATCATGAAACTTTACAGGTGAATAGATTTCATTATGGAGAGGTGCAGTGCACAAGAACCGTAACTCTGCCAATCAAATTCTTGGAGTTATTGCCCTTTGTTGATTTTTACACTTAATTCTTAACCTTGCCTATATCTCGTGTCCTTTTACACATACAGCCTTGATATCTCACACATAGATACCTCCTATCAACATCGTTCACATTTAAACATGACCTTGGACCTTGTGACCTTGACCTTGGAGTTTGACCTACTTTAAAAAAAATTAAACCCGGCATATATCTCATGACCTTTTACAAATACAGCCTTGATATTTCACACATGGACACATCTTACCAAGACCTTTCACAATTGACCATGACCTTGGACTTTGTGACCTTGACCTTGGAGTTTGACCTACTTTTAAAAAAAACTTTAACCTGGCCGATATATCATGTCCATTTACACATACAGCCTTGATATTTGACAAATGGAAACCTCCGACTTAGACCTATCACATACGACTATGACCTTGGACCATGTGGCCTTGACCTTGGAGTTTGACCTACTTTTAAAAAAAATAAACTGGGCCTATATCTTATGTGCTATTACACATACAGCCTTGGTATTTCACACATGGACACATCTTACCAAGACGTTTCACATTTGACCATGACCTTGGACCTTGTGACCTTGACCTTGGACTTTGACCTACTTTAAAAAGAACTTTAACCTACCTGATATATCATGTCCTTTTACACATACAGCCTTGATATTTGACACATGGACACCTACGACCAAGACCTTTCACATTTGACCATGACCTTGGACCTTGTGACCTTGACCTTGGTGTTTGACCTACTTTTATAATACATTAACCTGGCCTATATTTCATGTCATTTTACATATACAGCCTTGATATTTCACACATGGTCACTTCCAACCAAGATATTTCACTTTGACCATGACCTTGGACCTTGACCTTGGAGTTTGACCTACTTTTAGAAATATCTAACCTAGCCTTTATCTTATGTCCTATTACACATACAGCCTTGATATTTCACACATAGACACCTCCTACCAAGACCTTTCACATTTGACCATGACCTTGAATATTGCAACCTTTACCTTGGAGTTTGACCTACTTTTAAAAAGACTGAAACCAAGCATATATATCATGTCCTTTTACACCTACAGCCTTGATATTTCACACATGGACACCTCCAACCAAGACCTTTCACATTTGACCATGACCTTGACCTTGGCATTTGGCCTACTTTTAAAAACTTTAACTGGCCTATGTTTCATTTTACTTTTACATATACAGCTTTAATATTTCACACATAGACACCTCCTACCAAGACCTTTCATATTTGACCATGACCTTGGACCTTGTTAACTTGACCTTGGACTTTGACCTACATCAAATGTAGGCCCTTGAGGGGGCATATATGTTTTACAAACATCTCTTGTTTACCAGAAGTAAAAAGTGCCCCCACAGGAACACCGGAAGTACATTTTTAATTTTCTTTGTGAAGAGTTTCGCAAGGGAAATAACTCTTTGACAAACCTCTATTCGCCAAAAATTTAGATCTACCCATTGAATATTTTTTGTTTTTTGATATTTTGAAGATAATACCTAAGATAGCTATTTTTGCACAAAAAAATCAACACACCTTTCCATGCAATTAAAAAAAGATATTTGACTTTATCTTACCCCATCCGCCCTGTTTTAGCCTAATTATGACAAAATTATCGATATTTTCAAAAAAATACTAAATGATTAAATTCACCTTTTTAAAAATCGAGCTATTCCAAGCATTTCAGTGTAATGCATTGGTTGAAGTTTTGAGTGACCATTTCTTGCTCAACATATAGTTTACTTCTATATTGCACAAAAGCTAACTTTTACCTTATTTTGTTTACCAGAGCAACAGATAAGAGAGGATGAAGGCATTCTTATTTTGTCATTTCAAATCGAAATCCAATGTTGTTGGTACTCATTTGAATTATTTCTCACAACATCAGGTTTTATGAACAATAAATGAAATATTGCATTTTGAAAAGCCTTCACCCCCTCTTATCTGCAGCTGTTTAACCCTTTCACAAACGACAAAATGAGAGGGTGGTCCACTTCGAAAGCTGCTGCAGACGACAAAATGGATGTTAATAAAGATTGGAATTGAGAGTGATATAGCCAAGAAAATATTGAGGCAAAAGGAGAAACTGCTGGTTATCAGCAGTTTCTTCTTTTGTCTCAATGTTTTCACAAGCCTATTCTATTACAGACTTCAAAACCAGGTCTTGTTTGGGAAAGGGTTAAACTTATTTTGTTTACAATACAGGGACAGGACATGAGAGAGGGTAACAGTCCATCCTGGTTTAATCCTATGGAAGCTGTACAAGTTGTCACATATCTACAGAGTATATTGAACAGTGATGAACTAAATATACAGCCTTGTGATATAGGGATTATTACACCTTATAGAAAACAGGTATACAGTCGACACTCGTTGTGTCGAAGTCGGAGGGGCCGCCAAAATACCTCGACATATCCGAAGTTCGACTCATCCGATTTTGTTCGGCTTCGAGACATTTGATATTTGACCGTTTTTGAAACTTATCAAGAACGATTTTTTTTTAAATATAGTAGAAAAAGGAAAGAAATTGCTTGTGTTGAGCAATTTCTATCCTTTTCCTACTATATTTCAATGGCTATATTCAGTTTGAAATTATTTTGTTTTGAAAAAAATTACGTCAATAGATGAGGACGGGACTAGATTTGAACTTTGACTTAAGCGAAATTCGACTTTCCCGATGTCGACATAACGAGTGTCCCGACTGTATTTATATTCCTCCTCCAAAACAAGACTTGGTTTTCTTATTCCATGTCTTTCACTCATGAGTTCCTAGGTTTGATTACGGAAAGTAGCAAACATCTTTTCTGACACTTTCTTCCACCAATGGTGGGATAATTGTGAACCTGTGTGGATGAGCAGCTGGAGACTTTGTAAGGATGTTGGCCATGTTGTGGTAGTACTGTTGTGAGAAATGGCAGAAATCTATGCTTAGTAACTCCAGCCACTGTGATATGACAATAGCTGTTGAAAGATGTGTTGAACCCATTTAAAACCCATTCAATGATAGTCTATGTCCATCCATAGGAAAAAGGTTTCTAGCATCAAGTCTTGTGTAGGAGAAACTATATATAAATATCTAGTTTGCCTAAATTGCATAATTTAGTCTTGAGTCTCTATCTTCACTCATTAATTTATTGATATCCATCTGTCTATCATTAACAACCTTTTATTTTTTTAAAACAACATCAATTATTTATTTCGATATATTTCAGGTAGAACATATCAGGCTATTCATAGACAGACTTGGTATTGGCACAATTAAAGTGGGATCTGTAGAGGAGTTTCAGGGCCAGGAAAGACAAGTCATCATTATATCTACTGTAAGTAATGTTACATCGAGCCCAGATAGCTCAGTTGGTAACATGGAAGTCTGTAAATACAGTGGTTGTTGTTTTGAACCCAGGCTCGGCTAAAATCTTTTCTTACTTTATACGAGGGACAGTCGGAAAGTAGTTGGACTGTTTGTGCTACTGTCTCTCCATTTGCAACTGTATAAACACATTATATATTGGTGGAATCTACATCCATTTGCCAATATTGTGGTCAGTTTATTTTCAAAGATATTTGCATATATACAATATTCTGTCCACTTATATGTGACAGGTGTTTTGTGTATCATAGGTTATTCGTTAGAGGAACAATAAGGGTAACCAAAACAAAAGAACATTCTAGTCATTTTAATCGCGAAGAAGTTAAGCTTTTGAATTACATTATCACTGAAGATTAAATAAGGGTCCATAATTCCAGACTTGGGTTAAAAGAATCAGTCAAAGCAGTCTTGGAAAAGAGGTGGTTCACCACCCATGAAAAGATTCAGCTGTTACCCTCGGTTGGTAGTCATGTTTGTTGCTTTTGGTAATTCACGAGGATTGATAGTTACTCATTTCATGTCAAATGGTAAAAACTGTCATCGCCAAGTACAATTCTGAAGTAATTCAGAAAAATATAAGAATAAGTGCTGAAATAAACGCGTCCCAGATAAGCAAAGAAAAATGTTTTCTACTTCATGATTACGCATGCTCCCATATCACCGCATCTACAGTGGAGATTATCAACTATTACACATGACAAAAGTTGTTTTACTCTTTTTATAGCCCAGACCTTGCCCCATGTGACTTTTATTTGTGTCTAGAACTGAAGTAAATGCTTGCTGGGAAGAAATTTGAGACCATGGCGCCTTTGATACCGGATGTTACACTGTACCAAATACAGTGGGTCTGTGTCGTGGTTAATATTGGGAATAATAAAGCTCCTACGAATATGGCAAAAATGCATAGACATAGATGGACAATTTGTTCAAACAGTGTAGAAAGAATTTTGTTAAAAAGTTGAATGGTCTTAGAGAACTAGTCAAGAGTCCAACTACTTTCCGACCGTCCCTCATACACATGTCATTTGCCTCCTACTAATGAATAGATTGTTCATGAATCATCTAAATGAGGTGAGCAGCTGATGGCTAGGATTCATTGCTGCGAGAAATTCCAGGAAAACATCATAAGGGACACCAACTGCTGCAATATAATTGGAAAATTGTTGAATGTTACGATAAATTCAATTCAATCCAGTAAGTAATGTTGCTATTTCCCAAACAATGTTGTTTCTACTGACAAGACAAAATAGGTGCTTCTAAATGTAAAAAATCTTTCTTTATCATGTAGCATGGAATGCATTTAAGAATATAATATGAAAAGAAGGTCTTGTTTGGAAAAGGATCAATTTAGTTGTGACTTAACCCTTTCCCAAACAAGACCTGGTTTTGACGTCTCTAATAGAAAAGGCTTGGGAAAACATTGAAACAAAAGAAGAAACTGCTGAAAACCAGCAGTTTCTCCTTTTGTCTCCATATTTTCTGTGCCATATTTAACACAAATTCTATCTATAAATTACATCCATTTTGTGCAGTTTTTTAAATGGATCACCCTAATATTTTGTCGTTTGGGAAAGAGTTAATGAAGATTTACTGTATTTTAGGTGCGAGCCAACGAAGACCTGGTTGGTTTTGACCAGCGACATTGTCTGGGCTTTCTGAGTAACCCCAAGAGGTTTAATGTATCTATAACCAGGGCACAGGCTCTACTTATTGTTATAGGGAATCCTTATATACTGGTTCAGGTAAGATGTTTATGTATACAGTTGACACTCATTATCTAGACATTGTCTGGGCTTTCTGAGTAACCCCAAGAGGTTTAATGTATCTATAACCAGGGCACAGGCTCTACTTATTGTTATAGGGAATCCTTATATACTGGTCCAGGTAAGATGTTTATGTATACAGTTGACACTCATTATCTAGACATTGTCTGGGCTTTCTGAGTAACCCCAAGAGGTTTAATGTATCTATAACCAGGGCACAGGCTCTCCTCATTGTCATAGGGAATCCTTATATACTGGTCCAGGTAAGATGTTTATGTATACAGTTGACACTCATTATCTAGACATTGTCTGGGCTTTCTGAGTAACCCCAAGAGGTTTAATGTATCTATAACTCGAGCACAAGCTCTACTTATTGTCATAGGGAATCCTTACATACTTGTGCAGGTAAGATGTTTATGTATACAGTTGACACTCATTATCTAGACATTGTCTGGGCTTTCTGAGTAACCCCAAGAGATTTAATGTATCTATAACCCGGGCACAGGCTCTACTTATTGTTATAGGGAATCCTTATATACTGGTCCAGGTAAGATGTTTATGTATACAGTTGACACTCATTATCTAGACATTGTCTGGGCTTTCTGAGTAACCCCAAAAGGTTTAATGTATCTATAACCCGGGCACAGGCTCTACTTATTGTTATAGGGAATCCTTATATACTGGTCCAGGTAAGATGTTTATGTATACAGTTGACACTCATTATCTAGACATTGTCTGGGCTTTCTGAGTAACCCCAAGAGGTTTAATGTATCTATAACCCGGGCACAGGCTCTACTTATTGTTATAGGGAATCCTTATATACTTGTGCAGGTAAGATGTTTATGTATACAGTTGACACTCATTATCTAGACATTGTCTGGGCTTTCTGAGTAACCCCAAGAGATTTAATGTATCAATAACCAGGGCACAAGCTCTACTTATTGTCATAGGGAATCCTTATATACTGGTCCAGGTAAGATGTTTATGTATACAGTTGACACTCATTATCTAGACATTGTCTGGGCTTTCTAAGTAACCCCAAGAGATTTAATGTATCTATAACCCGGGCACAGGCTCTACTTATTGTCATAGGGAATCCTTGCATACTGGTTCAGGTAAGATGTTTATGTATACAGTTGACACTCATTATCTAGACATTGTCTGGGCTTTCTGAGTAATCCCAAGAGATTTAATGTATCTATAACCCGGGCACAGGCTCTACTTATTGTCATAGGGAATCCTTATATACTGGTCCAGGTAAGATGTTTATGTATACAGTTGACACTCATTATCTAGACATTGTCTGGGCTTTCTGAGTAATCCCAAGAGATTTAATGTATCTATAACCCGGGCACAGGCTCTACTTATTGTCATAGGGAATCCTTGCATACTGGTTCAGGTAAGATGTTTATGTATACAGTTGACACTCATTATCTAGACATTGTCTGGGCTTTCTGAGTAATCCCAAGAGGTTTAATGTATCTATAACCAGGGCACAAGCTCTACTTATTGTCATAGGGAATCCTTGCATACTGGTCCAGGTAAGATGTTTATGTATACAGTTGACACTCATTATCTAGACATTGTCTGGGCTTTCTGAGTAATCCCAAGAGGTTTAATGTATCTATAACCAGGGCACAAGCTCTACTTATTGTTATAGGGAATCCTTACATACTTGTGCAGGTAAGATGTTTATGTATACAGTTGACACTCATTATCTAGACATTGTCTGGGCTTTCTGAGTAATCCCAAGAGGTTTAATGTATCTATAACCCGGGCACAGGCTCTACTTATTGTTATAGGGAATCCTTATATACTGGTCCAGGTAAGATGTTTATGTATACAGTTGACACTCATTATCTAGACATTGTCTGGGCTTTCTGAGTAACCCCAAGAGGTTTAATGTATCTATAACCCGGGCACAGGCTCTCCTCATTGTCATTGGAAATCCTTATATACTTGTGCAGGTAAGATGTTTATGTATACAGTTGACACTCATTATCTAGACATTGTCTGGGCTTTCTGAGTAATCCCAAGAGGTTTAATGTATCTATAACCCGGGCACAGGCTCTACTTATTGTTATAGGGAATCCTTATATACTTGTGCAGGTAAGATGTTTATGTATACAGTTGACACTCATTATCTAGACATTGTCTGGGCTTTCTGAGTAATCCCAAGAGGTTTAATGTATCTATAACCCGGGCACAGGCTCTACTTATTGTTATAGGGAATCCTTATATACTTGTGCAGGTAAGATGTTTATGTATACAGTTGACACTCATTATCTAGGCATTGTCTGGGCTTTCTGAGTAATCCCAAGAGATTTAATGTATCTATAACCCGAGCACAAGCTCTCCTCATTGTCATAGGGAATCCTTATATACTTGTGCAGGTAAGATGTTTATGTATACAGTTGACACTCATTATCTAGACATTGTCTGGGCTTTCTGAGTAATCCCAAGAGATTTAATGTATCTATAACCCGAGCACAAGCTCTCCTCATTGTCATAGGGAATCCTTATATACTTGTGCAGGTAAGATGTTTATGTATACAGTTGACACTCATTATCTAGACATTGTCTGGGCTTTCTGAGTAATCCCAAGAGGTTTAATGTATCTATAACCCGGGCACAGGCTCTACTTATTGTTATAGGGAATCCTTATATACTTGTGCAGGTAAGATGTTTATGTATACAGTTGACACTCATTATCTAGGCATTGTCTGGGCTTTCTGAGTAATCCCAAGAGGTTTAATGTATCTATAACCCGGGCACAGGCTCTACTTATTGTTATAGGGAATCCTTATATACTGGTCCAGGTAAGATGCTTTGCTAATATAAGGCAGGGCTCCTTTTCACTCTGCTGTGTGTAGATATTTTCAAATCAAGACTAAACTTTGACTAAATATAGGGTCCATAAGATATTGGATCAGTATGATATTCAGTCTTGTCATAGTCTGGTAAACTTTACAAAATCGCTATTCATAAATTTGTTCATTACTGTATTAGCATGCATGAATTTTGATCATTCAAAACCAAATGAAAACAATATGTTTGTGACCATCTGAATGTACCGGTATTAATTTCAATAAGGTCTTGGATGAGTATGATTATACCCCCCACCTACGAAGTAGAGGGGGGTATATTGGTTTCACCATGTCTGTCTGTCCGTCCGTCCGTCTGTCCGTCCATCCGTCTGTCCGTCCATCCGTCCGTCCGTAGACTTTTTCGTTTCCGTGCTCTAAGTCAAGAACCGGTTGACCTAGGATCATGAAACTTTACACAGTTGTTGCCCATGACCCAAGGAGGTGCCCTATTGTTTTCGGGTCACCAAGGTCAAAGGTCAAGGTCACAATTGGACTTTGTTTAACCCTCATCCTACCAACTGGGGTCAATCTGACCCCACGCCTCATTTTTTGCGAGTCATATTTTTACCGCATGCACCTTGGTGTCCAAATTTTAGGAGTTTGTTGGTCTACCACAACCTTCTTCATGTCGAGCATTTTCAGATTTTAGCATAATTTGAGTTTTTAATATTGATTTTTTGCTGGGGTCCGTTTGGACCCCATTATAATTACTCTTTATTACAACTATTTAAACTTATTTAAACTTTTTTGTTAAAAAAATCTTCATCTAAAAAAACACTGAATGCATTTCAACCAAACTTCACAGGAATAATCCTTGGGCAACCCTCTCTGAGATTCCTTCAAGGAATTATGATTTGATAAAATATACCCGAGTTATCTGCCCTTGATTGCCTACAATTACGGTTTAGACTAATTAGTCCCCTACCGGTGTTCACACCGGAGGGGACTATAGGTTTGCCGTCTGTCCGTCAGTCAGTCCGTCCGTCCGTCTGTCCATCAGTCTGTCCGTCCGTCTGTCCGCTCAAATCTGGATCCCGCGATAACTTAATAACTAAGCAAGCGTTTTTGATGAAAGTTGGTATATGACTAGATGGCAATGTGTAGATTATGCACATCATTTTATTTTTGTTTTTCGACTTAAATTGAGGTTGCTATGGTTACAGAAATAGTGAAAATATGGCCAAAAATGGGATCCTGCGATAAGATAATAACTAAGCAAGCTAGTTTGATGAGACTTGGTATATGACTATATGGCAATGTGTAGATTATGCACATCATTTTATTTTTGTTTTTAGACTAAAATTGTTGTTGCTATGGTTACGGAAATCGTGAAAATATGGCAAAAAATATTGGATCCTGCAATAAGTTAATAAGTAAGCAAGCTAATTTGATGAGACTTGGTATATGACTAGATGGCAATGTGTAGATTATGCACATCATTTTATCTTTGTTCTTTGACGAAAAGTGCGGTTGCTATGGTAACAGAAATAGTGAAAATATGGCAAAAATGGATCCTGCAACTTAATCTATTATTGATTACCATATTGAGTCAATGTGAAGCCGGTAGGGGACTTTATGTGTTGCATACAACACCAGATACTTGTTTTCTTACTATTTTTACTCCCACATCAACAAATTTTGACTAGTCAAAACAAAACGTGAACAGAATGTTGGTGACTAGAATATCTTTCCTGTGTGCAATTTTCAGCTTGATCGAAATCTTAGATCATGAGTTATGTGCCCTTGAATTTTATGAAAAAATTGCATGAAATAGTAAAATAAAAACAGGCCTACGGAGCAATTCAATCCCTTTAGGGCCTTCTAGTTTTTCATTATACCCCCCACCTACGAAGTAGAGGGGGGTATATTGGTTTCACCATGTCTGTCTGTCTGTCCGTCCGTCCGTCCGTCCGTCCATCCGTCCGGCCGTAGACTTTTTCGTTTCCGTGCTCTAACTCATGAACCGGTTGACCTAGGATCATGAAACTTTACACAGTTGTTGCCCATGACCCAAGGAGGTGCCCTAATGTTTTTGGGTCACGAAGGTCAAAGGTCAAGGTCACAATCGGACTTTGTTATACCCCCCACCTACGAAGTAGAGGGGGTATATTGGTTTCACCATGTCTGTCTGTCTGTCCGTCCGTCCGTCCGTCCATCCGTCCGTCCGTCCGTCCGTCCGTAGACTTTTTCGTTGTTTCCGTGCTCTAAGTCAAGAACCTGTTGACCTAGGATCATGAAACTTTACACAGTTGTTGCCCATGACCCAAGGAGGTGCCCTATTGTTTTTGGGTCACGAAGGTCAAAGGTCAAGGTCACAATCAAACTTTGTTTAAAATCCATTTCCGTGCTGTAAGTCAAGAACCGGTTGACCTAGGATCATGAAACTTTACACAGTTGTTGCCCATGACCCAAGGAGGTGCCCTAATGTTTTTGGGTCACGAAGGTCAAAGGTCAAGGTCACAATCGGACTTTGTTATACCCCCCACCTACGAAGTAGAGGGGGGTATATTGGTTTCACCATGTCTGTCTGTCTGTCCGTCCGTCTGTCCGTCCATCCGTCCGTCCGTCCGTCCGTCCGTAGACTTTTTCGTTGTTTCCGTGCTCTAAGTCAAGAACCTGTTGACCTAGGATCATGAAACTTTACACAGTTGTTGCCCATGACCCAAGGAGGTGCCCTATTGTTTTTGGGTCACGAAGGTCAAAGGTCAAGGTCACAATCAAACTTTGTTTAAAATCCATTTCCGTGCTGTAAGTCAAGAACCGGTTGACCTAGGATCATGAAACTTTACACAGTTGTTGCCCATGACCCAAGGAGGTGCCCTATTGTTTTTGGGTCACCAAGGTCAAAGGTCAAGGTCACAATCAGACTTTGTTTAAAATCCGTTTCCGTGCTCTAAGTCAAGAACCGGTTGACCTAGGATCATGAAACTTTACACAGATGTTGCCCATGACCCAAGGAGGTGCCCTATTATTTTTGGGCCACCAAGGTCAAAGGTCAAGGTCACAATCAGACTTTGTTTAAAATCTGTTTCTGTGTTTTAAGTCAAGAACCGGTTGACCTAGGATCATGAAACTTTACACAGTTGTTGCCCATGACCCAAGGAGGTGCACTATTGTTTTGGGGTCATGAAGGTCAAAGGTCAAGGTCACAATCAGACTTTGTTCAAAATCCGTTTCCGTGCTCTAAGTCATGAACCGGTTGACCTAGGATCATGAAACTTTACACAGTTGTTGCCCATGACTCAAGGAGGTGCCCTATTGTTTTGGGGTCACAAAGGTCAAAGGTCAAGGTCACAATCGGACTTTGTTCAAAATCCGTTTCCGTGCTCTAAGTCATGATTCAGTTGACCTAGGATCATGAAACTTTACACAGTTGTTGCCCATGACCCAAGGAGGTGCCCTATTGTTTTTGGGTCACAAAGGTCAAAGGTCAAGGTCACAATCAGACTTTGTTCAAAATCCGTTTCTGTGCTCTAAGTCATGAACCGGTTGACCTAGGATCATGAAACTTTACACAGTTGTTGCCCATGACCCAAGGAGGTGCCCTATTGTTTTTGGGTCACAAAGGTCAAAGGCCAAGATCTCAATCAGACTTTGTTTAAAATCTGTTTCCGTGCTCTAAGTCATGAACCGGTTGACCTAGGATCATGAAACTTTACACAGTTGTTGCCCATGACCCAAGGAGGTGCCCTATTATTTTTGGGTCACAAAGGTCAAAGGTCAAGGTTACAATTGGACTTTGTTTAAAATCTGTTTCCGTGCTCAAACTAAAGAACCTTTTGACCTATAGCACTTTTTTCAGTGACAAGGCGCTAGTGGGGGGTATTTGTCCGCTTTGCGACAGTTCTAGTTTAAAATCCGTTTCCGTGCTCTAAGTCATGAACCGGTTGACCTAGGATCATGAAACTTTACACAGTTGTTGCCCATGACCCAAGGAGGTGCCCTATTGTTTTTGGGTCACGAAGGTCAAAGGTCAAGGTCACAATCGGACTTTGTTTAAAATCCGTTTCCGTGCTCTAAGTCATGAACCGGTTGACCTAGGATCATGAAACTTTACACAGTTGTTGCTTATGACCCAAGGAGGTGCCCTATTGTTTTTGGGTCACAAATGTCAAAGGTCAAGGTCACAATCGGACTTAGTTTAGAATCCGTTTCCGTGCTCTAAGTCATGAACCGGTTGACCTAGGATCATGAAACTTTACACAGTTGTTGCCCATGACCCAAGAAGGTGCCCTATTGTTTTTGGGTCACGAAGGTCAAAGGTCAAGATCACAATCGGACTTTGTTTAAAATCTGTTTCCATGCTCCAACTAAAGAACATTTTGACCTATAGCACTTTTTTCAGTGACAAGGTGCTAGTGGGGGGTATTTGTCCGCTTTGCGACAGTTCTAGTTTCCGTATGTTTTGGGCTATTATCATTTGTTAGTAAACGATATAACATTTAACCAAAGAATATGTCTTTTGTGAAACTTATTTTTGTCATGAAATTCAAAATTACGTGTGGGGTCCAAATGGACCCCAGTTGGTAGGATGTGTATGTAAAATATGTTGGTAGGATGAGGGTTAAAATCCGTTTCCGTGCTCTAACTGGAGAACCGGTTGACCCAGGGCCACCAAACTTTACACAGTTGTTGCCCATGATCCAAGGAGGTGCCCTATTGTTTTGGGGTCACCAAGGTCAAAGGTCAAGGTCACAATTGGACTTTGTTTAAAATCCGTTTCCGTGCTCTAACTGGAGAACCGGTTGACCCAGGGCCACCAAACTTTACACAGTTGTTGCCCATGACCCAAGGAGGTGCCCTATTGTTTTGGGGTCACCAAGGTCAAAGGTCAAGGTCACAATTGGACTTTGCTTAAAATCCGTTTCCGTGCTCTAACTGGAGAACCGGTTGACCCAGGGCCACCAAACTTTACACAGTTGTTGCCCTTGACCCAAGGAGGTGCCCTATTGTTTTGGGGTCACCAAGGTCAAAGGTCAAGGTCACAATTGGACTTTTTTTAAAATCCGTTTCCGTGCTCTAACTGGAGAACCGGTTGACCCAGGGCCACCAAACTTTACACAGTTGTTGCCCTTGACCCAAGGAGGTGCCCTATCGTTTTGGGGTCACCAAGGTCAAAGGTCAAGGTCACAATTGGACTTTGCTTAAAATCCGTTTCCGTGCTCTAACTGGAGAACCGGTTGACCTAGGGCCACCAAACCTTACACAGTTGTTGCCCTTGACCCAAGGAGGTGCCCTATTGTTTTGGGGTCACAAAGGTCAAGGTCACAATTGGACTTTTTTTAAAATCCGTTTCCGCGTATCATGGCTTCTCGGTTACTTTTCTCGCTTACATTTTTATACCCCCCACCTACGAAGTAGAGGGGGGTATATTGGTTTCACCATGTCTGTCTGTCTGTCCGTCCGTCCGTCCATCCATCCGTCTGTCCGTCCGTAGACTTTTTCGTTTCCGTGCTCTAACTCATGAACCGATTGACCTAGGATCATGAAACTTTACACAGTTGTTGCCCATGACCCAAGGAGGTGCCCTATTGTTTTTGGGTCACGAAGGTCAAAGGTCAAGGTCACAATCGGACTTTGTTTAAAATCCGTTTCCATGCTCTAAGTCATGAATCGGTTGACCTAGGATCATGAAACTTTACACAGTTGTTGCCCATGACCCAAGGAGGTGCCCTATTGTTTTTGGGTCATGAAGGTCAAAGGTCAAGGTCACAATCGGACTTTGTTTAAAATCCGTTTCCGTGCTCTAAGTCATGAACCGGTTGACCTAGGATCATGAAACTTTACACAGTTGTTGTTCATGACCCAAGGAGGTGCCCTATTGTTTTTGGGTCATGAAGGTCAAAGGTCAAGGTCACAATCAGACATTGTTTAAAATCCGTTTCCGTGCTCTAACTCATGAACCGGTTGACCTAGGATCATGAAACTTATAAAACAGTTGTTGCCCATGACCCAAGGAGGTGCCCTATTGTTTTTGGGTCACAAAGGTCAAAGGTCAAGGTCACAATCGGACTTTGTTTAAAATCGGTTTCCGTGCTCTAACTCATGAATCGGTTGACCTAGGATCATGAAACTTTACACAGTTGTTGCCCATGACCCAAGGAGGTGCCATTTTGTTTTTGGGTCACGAAGGTCAAAGGTCAAGGTCACAATCGGACTTTGTTTAAAATCCGTTTCCATGCTCCAACTAAAGAACCTTTTGACCTACAGCACTTTTTTCAGTGACAAGGCGCTTGTGGGGGGTATTTGTCCGCTTTGCGACAGTTCTAGTTTTTTATGCCCTGGTATCGAAAGATCGGGGCATATTGTTTTACCGATGTCTGTCTGCCCGTCCGTCTGTCTGTCCATCCATCCATCCATCCGTCCGTCTGTCTGTCAGTCCGAAACTTAACATTGTCATTTTTAGCTCCACTGGCCTTCAGGCCAGCGGGCTATTGTCATGGCGCTGTGTCCGTCGTGCGTGCGTCCGTGCGTGCGTCCGTCCGTCCGGTCGTCAACTTTTTCTTTAAAAATCTTCTCCTCAGAAACCACATGATGGATTTCAATCAAACTTCACAGGAATGATCCCTAGGTGGTCCTCTATCAGATTCCTAAATTTCATTCTGATTGAACTAGAAAGTCTGGAGTTATCTGCCCTTGAATTAAAAAATGGCTGTTTTGACTTTGTTTTCACTCTAGCCACTACAAATATTCATCAATCAACACAAAACTTGGTCAGAATGTTGGTGCTGATAAGATCTTGCCTGAGTGCAATTTTCAGCATGATCTGAATATTATGTCTTGAGTTATGTGCCCTTGAAATTGGCAAAATTACCATTTTTGACCTTATTTTTACTCAAACAACCATAAATATCCACCAATCAACACAAAACTTTCATGTAATCTTACTGGCCATAAGATCTTGCATGTTTGTAATTTTCAGCTTCATAGGAATCTTAAATCATGATTTTTCTGCCCTTGAATTTGACAAAATTGCTGTTTTCGACTTTGATTTTACACTCTTTACATCCACAAATATTGAACAATCAAGTCAAAACTCAAACAAGATGTAGGTGAAGTTAAGATCTTGCTTTAGTGTGATTCTTAGCTAGATAGGAATATAAAATCCTCAGTTATCTGCCTTTAAATTTGACAAAATTGCTAATTTTGACTTTTTTCTCACTCTAACAGCCAAACTCACTCTATTAAAGACAAAGCTTGGTAACCAATTGATCTTATACGAGTGTGTTTTCAGTTTTCTAGTTACTTTGTAATTGCTTTAAGAGCAACATGTTTTGAAAAATTTAGTCAAAACTTGATATGACAAGAAATTCAGGTTTCATCAGCCATTTGCATTAATTTTGGAATATGGTATTTCCCCAATTCTATTTTTAGCTCAAAATCTATTTTTAGAAATATGAAATATTTTGGAGTAATCAATGGTCTGTCAATTTAGATCTGTTTGGAAGATGGAAAATTTTAATTGCTAGTATCATCCAAAGCTGGAATGTTCTACCATTTCCTTTTACCCTTTCTCAAATGGCAAACATATAGTTTTACTTTCTTTGCTTCAAGAACAAAACATTTTGAACAATCTAGTTTTGTAACTTTCTTTTTGCTCTATGAAACACAAGCATTGAACAATCTAATCTAATCTTGGATTAAATATTACATGAAACTCAGGCCTGTGGAGCGACTCAAGACCTTCAGGTCTTCTAGTCTTGATAACCATTACACATACAAAGCTCAAATTTAGTATGTAAACTTCTTTAAATGATATCTATCTGCTCCATGCAATTTGACCTTCCTAAAGGTCACCGTTTAACCCTTATCAACCCTTAACATGCAACTTAACACAGCAACTTAACGTGACAACTTAACATTGGCCTTACCTTCAAAATTATTCCACATACAAAGCTCAAATTTGGTATGTACTTTTAATAATATCTATCTGCTCCATGCAATTTCACATTCCCCAAGGTCATCCTTTAATCCTTATCAACCCTGAACATGCAACTTAATGCGGCAACTTAACCTGACAACTTAACATGTGCCTTACCTCCAAAATTATTCCACATACAAAGCTTAAATTTGGTATGTAAACTTCTTTTAATGATATCTATCTGCTCCATGCAATTTGACCTTCCTCAAGGTCACCGTTTGACCCTTATCAACCCTTAACATGCAACTTAACACGGCAACTGTATGTAGCCTTCTTTCAATGGTATTAGGTTAGAGGGTCAAGGGCATCCATGTAGGTCAAGGTCAAATATCAATTAAGCCCATAATCTTAGAAAAATGGCCATTACAGGGGCATTTGTGTTTCACCAACACATCTTGTTTGTCATATCATATTAATCAGAATTAATATGTTATGATGTGCCTTTGGATTTGACAAAATTGCTATTTTGAATTGTTTTAACCCTTTCTTAAACAAGAATTCTTTTTTACATCTTTGAAAGAAAAGGTATACAAAAATGTTGAGGCAAAAGAATAAAAGGCTGATAATCAACTTTTTCTCCTTTTGCCTCAATATCTTCTGTGGTATATTGTACGCAAGTCCTATCATTAATGCCATCATCTATAGCGACTTTGGAATTGGACCACCCAAAATTCTTGCCATTTGGGAAAGGGTAAATATTTTAATTTTATGATTTTTAATTACAGGATACATATTGGAGGAGCCTTGTTGAATACTGTATAGAAATAGGAGCCTATACTGGATGTGATCCACCACCTACAGGCATCAGTCTATAGACACGGCAGGGAATCACATGGCATTTCAAATGCAGAAAATCTGGGATAAATCTCTTAATATAATTTATGTGACCAGTTTGAATTCGGGTTGAAGCCTAAAAAGTGAAAAAAAAAATGCAGAGCTACTACTTGTATATGTGTACATCTAAGTGTTGCGATTGAACAACTGGCATACATGTGTACTCCATGAAAGATTTTTTTTTCAGTACATTTTGTGACAAGTCACCAATAGTGCCATATTTATCAGTTCCGAAACAATATTTTGGTTTAGACTACCCCTTACAAAGGAAACATTGATGATTTACAGAAAATGCGGAAAACTAATGTTTTCTCCTTTCTCTTCAATGTATTTTAACCTGTCAAGTAAAAGTTCAATACTATAGAGTATTGAGTTAACTATGCCCCCATATGGAAAAGCAGGGGCATATTGTATTACTTGTGTCTGTCTGTCCATCTGTCTGAAAATTTTAACATTGGCCATGGGGGGGATGCATTGGTGTTTCACAAACACATCTTGTTTCTTCATCCATATTGTTGTTTTTTTTAATTTAACTAGTCTATCAAATACAATAGGGCAATCTTTTTTTAGTTCCTTATCTTTTGTTGATGTCAAAGTTCTTAATGAATAGAATAATTGAATAAATATCAAAGCTTGGTTGAAAGTAAAACATGTCTTAATTAAAACCATTGTCTTTTCTTTCTTGTTCCAAATCATACAATTTGTAAGGAATCATTTACAAGGTTTTTTATAGCCACCGAAGGTCGTCGTATCGGTGCTTTTCTTCGAAAACCTCGTATCTGCAGCTTGGTTTAAGCTGCAGATACGAGGTTTTCGCAGAAAAGCGACAACATATTGGTATCATCTTCTCTCTGTCTGTCCGTCCTTATCTAGTCAATAAAACTCCTACTACACTGAATCCATTCTCACATAATGACTCTTTTTGACTCCCCACAAGATAATGGCTCTGGAAAACATTGTTGCCAATGAAGAAACTGCTTTTGACAAGCAATTACTTCATTTCCTACAATGTTTTCTACACAGAAACACCAAACATTCCAAAATTCCATTCAATTATAGTTGTTGTCTGCAGCATTTTTTAACAGTCTAAGTTTTTCTGTTTGGTAAATGGTTAAGTACTGGTTTGATGAACTTTCATAGTCACCCGACCATGAACATATTACTGGGACTTCGCAAAAAAGTGTATTATGACTTGTTTTACCCTTTCTCAAATGACCAAATATTAGACAGTTCTAATTAGAAAACTGCTGCTGGTGACAAATAAAAACGGATGTTGATAGAGATAGGATTCATTTAAAATGGTAAAAAATTCACCTGGATCTGACAAATATGCAATGAATAATTGTGATGCGAAATAATCAATACTCTCCAGCATTGTACACAGTCAAGTAAAGTCTATAGTTTCTGTAAGCATTGTAAACTTTGTGTCTTGTCAATGTACGACGGACAGGCTGTTGAAGCAGAACTTTCTGACTATACCGCAGAGAATTGATATGAAAGGAGAAAAAAATAATTCTGGTTATCATTATTTCTCTTCTTTTGCTTCAATGTTTTTCTTAACTCTTAGGGAAGACAAAACCAGAGCTTATTTAGGAAAAGGTTACTAAAGGTTACTAAACGACAAAATTTTGGTTGTCATGTTTGTACTTGTGCCAACATTACCAGGAACACATGCTTAGTTGCATCAGCCTCTAAAGGAAAATTTTTGAAGGCTGTGTTAAAATCCATGGTGGATAATCATGTGATACAATATTTTCAGAAAATCTTCAATAATTTTGTAAACACTGGACCTATTTGAATTCGGTTTGAAGCAGAGAATGTAGACAAACGTCACCCATTAGATGGACGTGGTTGATTTTTGAAAATTCAACTGATAAATAAAGTTATTGGAGATAAACCAAAATTTTGGTTTATCTTCAATAACTTTTTTATCAGTTGATTTTTCAAAATCCAACACGTCCAGCTTATTCCTGGCATTTTCCCACCTTCTCTGCTTCAAACAGAATTCTAATTAGTCAAGTATAAAAAAAGATATTGAAGATTATCGGAAATTCTGAGTCATGTGATTATACACCGTGAAATCCTTTTCAAGCAATCTGGTATTGAAATATTTAGAAGATGGACTTGCCTACCACAATTGGCTCTCGGATTTCAATGTGCTTGACCTTGGCGGCAAGTTTTTAGAGAAAATGGCCAATTTACAGTAGGACAAACCAGCCATTGCACAGTGGGGAATCATGTGACATGTCAATTTGGATATTTTTCAATACTTCTGTTGATACATGACAGATTTGAAAACAATATGAAGTGGAAAAGGTGGGAAAACCTCAGGGATTGGGTTGAAGTAGTGGATCTTTTTAAAATCAGCTAATAAAGTTATTACTGACCAACATTTTGGCCGGTTGTCTATAACTTTTTAATCAGCTGATTTAAAAGATATACCACATCTTATCGTTTAGAATAACATTCAGTAGATCTACAAGGGCGGATCCAGGATTTTTTTCCAGGAGGGGGGGTGGGGGTGTTCAAGCCCAAATGATGACTTTACATGGGTTATATTGCCAACGTTATAAGTGAATGTTAGCTGTTATTACAAACGATACAGTAGATCTACCAGTTCTAACACAAATTCGAATTTGCTTTAATTTTTATATGAGTCAAAGTTAAGTTTCAACATATTTTTCAGAGGGGGTCCAGTGAATTCCAGGGGGGTCCAGGCAGATCTCCTGACCCCCCCCCCTCGATTCTCCCATGATCAAGACCATGAAATTAGGCTCTTATGTATGCAACTGCGTGTACTTTAACCCATTATCAAACAACAAAATTTTGATCTATTCCTATTTGAAAGGTGTTTTAGACGATAATGGCAAGTGGATGAAAATCTAAAAATTTTGGGATTTTGGGTTAGAAGACATTGTGGATAATGAAAAAATTGCTTGTCACAAGCAATTTATTCATTTTCCACAAAGTTTTCCCAAGCCTTATTTAGTGTGGCATTAAACAGTGTAAATGAGTGAGAATGCAGGCCGGTAAGATTAGGCGGGCTAACCCCCCCCCCCCCCCCCCCCCCCCAAAAAAAAAAAAAAAAAAAAAAAAAAAAAGATTGGCCAAAAATGTCAAATTTTCATTTTTTCACACTGAAAATTTGGGAAAATCCAAATTAGCCCCCCCCCCCAATATTCAGACACTGAGGCTTTAGGAGTAGATGTGACAAAAGCTTCAAGAAAGAGTGGGTGTACCAGATTTTTAAAAAAGCATACATAATTAATGAAAGAAGCATCAGCTCTTTGCCAAACAATGTCTGTTTTTGTTGCAGTTCTATAATAGAAAATTCTAGAAAACATTAGAAGAAAAGAGAGAAAGAAAATTTGGCTCCTTATACTTTCTCTATTTCCTCAATGTCTTCCCTGTTGTACTAAGATCTAGGAAAATATTTTGTTTCTAGACGATCACTATATTCTGTTGTCAGCAACATCTTTGCAATATAGGACCATCCTGATTTTTTTTCAACAACATATATATGATTTAACCCTTTATCAAACAAGAGCGTCTGCTTTTGATGCTTCCAGTAAAAAAGTAGGCCTAATTAGGGAAAGTTAGACAAAACTTTGAAAAGAAATTTCTTACAGAAAAATCTTAAATTAGCAGTTCTCCTTTTTGCTAAATATGTTATGCTTACCCATTTTCTACATGAATGTCTGTTAAAACCAGAAAGTACACCCAGAAGCAAGTGAGATTCATATAATAGTAAATGGAGTTGAAAAACTACTAAAAACCTAAATGTACATAAAGCCTGTGGACCTGACAATATTAAACCTGTCATCCTAAAAGAAACATCAGCAACTATAGCCCCAATCCTAACAAAAATATTCAAAAAATCACTTAATACTGGAAGCATACCGGAAGATTGGAGGAAAGCCAGAATAACACCGGCCTATAAAAAGGACAAAAATATCTAGCATCAAATTACAGACCAATATCACTTACTTGTATCTGCTGTAAGCTGATGGAACATATAATAACCAGCCACATAATGAAACATGCAGAGACAAACAACATACTTTACCCACTCCAGCATGGATTCAGACGCAAAAGGTCATGCGAAACACAACTAATTGAATGCATTGACGACCTTAGCAAAAATATGTACACAAATATACAAACAGATCTCCTCATTCTTGATTTTTCTAAAGCATTTGACAAAGTCTCTCACAACCTTCTTATACATAAATTGGGCCATTATGGAATCAAAGGCAAAACTCTAAATTGGATAAAAGCATTCTTATCAAACCGCACGCAGGTAGTAGCAGTGGAAGGCGACGAATCTGACTAGGGAAATGTAGAATCAGGAGTACCACAAGGATCGGTGCTAGGGCCAAGCTTATTCCTGTTCTACATAAACGACATCCCAGATAACTTGAAATCCACTGTTCACTTGTTTGCTGATGGCACTCTTGTGTACCTGACGATAACATCAAAATCAGATTGCAAAACGTTACAACAAGATTTAGACAAACTAGCTGAGTGGGAAAAGAGATGGAAAATGGAGTTCTACCCCGACAAATGTTCAGTACTATCCGTCACAACTAAAAAAACCCTTTCATCGCTGATTATACCCTACATGGACACAAGCTGGCACATGAAAAAAGTACTTAATATCTCGGATGTACCATCACTCACGATCTCAACTGGGGAAAGCATATTACCAACATCACGGGCAAAGCAAATCAAACCCTTGGATTCCTACAACGAAATCTGAATGTCTCATCAAAAACGATAAAAGAAAAAGCATATAAAGCACTGGTAAGACCACAAATAGAATACGCCTGTACAGTCTGGGATCCCTACAAACAAAACCAAATTGGTCAATTACAGAAAGTACAAAGGAGGGCCGCCAGATATGTGATGGGTAAATACAGAAATAGATCCAGCGTCGGCAATATGATAAATGAATTAAAATGGCAAGACCTACAAGTACGTAGAAAAAATGCTAGACTTTGTATGCTATACAAAATAACAAACAATAAAGTAGAAATAAATCCAGATAAATATCTAACAAGACCGACTAGACAAGGTAGAAACAAACATTTATATAACAAAAACTTCTCTATTCAAAACGCAAATAAAGATGTTAGGAAATGGTCATTCTTTAACAGAACTGTAATAGACTGGAATTCCCTCCCTCCTGAGTTAGCCGAGGCTGAGACATTCGAGAAATTTAAATCTCGAATGGGCACTCAAGACAAAAAAAAGATCAAAAGAGAGTGGGAGGGGTGGACATATAGGGAGGGGGAGGGGGGGGGGGGAGGATATCAAATTCATCAAAATTTAATAGAAAAAAAAAATAATAAGAAGAAAAAAAAAAAGAAAAGAAAGAAATCCGCTCGTCATAAGCACACAAAACTGGCATAATCTTCAACAAGACGAAGGAGGCCAGATAATGGAAGAAGAAGAAGAAGAAGAAGAAGAAGAAGAAGAAGAAGAAGAAGAAGAAGAAGAAGAAGAAGAACCCATTACCAAACAACAAAATTTTGGAAAGGTCCAAATTCAAAGATGCTGCAGATGACAAATTTGATTGAATGGAATAAAAGTTTTTTCAGTCTTTCTTGGTGGAAAACATTGTGGGAAATGAAGAAAGTGCTTGTCACTTGTAAGCAATATCTTCATTTTCTATGATGTTTTCTAAAGCCTTTATTTTGTGCATGGGGAGTCAAAAGGAGTCACTGTGTGGTAATGGGTTAAGGTTTGCCTATAATATTGATGTTTGGGATAGGTTTGAGTTTTACAAACTATGAAATCTAATTATATTAAATCAAGATATATGTAGAATCTACTTCAAATAGGCTAAAGTAGATGTTACATGGTAGATCTAATGAAGAAATTATAAATAAACGGACAAATCTACTTCAAATAGGCTAAAGTAGATGTTACATGGTAGATCTAATGAAGAAATTATAAATAAACGGACAAATGATGCTAGATATAGATTAATCGTTATTAATTTTTGTCCTTTTATGTCTCAAATGCTTTAAACATCTCTTACAATTTTGATAACATTGTAAACTAATGCAAAATATTGCCGAAGTGCAACACAGTGACATGTCCGGTCGTGTAAGGAGGGGGGGGATAATGGGAGAGTAGTGCGTTTTATACCTATCCGCATGTATACTTCCGGTTTATCTCCATGACAACGTAAACAAAATGGCCGACACTGTAAAGTTTTGATTACTCCAGGCGACAAGAGACATTGATTACGAGTAATCTTCATACGATTTAGAATGTCTCACAGGTAAGAACTGATATTGAAACACTAAATAAACTTTTGGTCATTCAAAAACCGATGTTCTAATACTTTAACTTTTCGAAACTGGCGCAAACTGTTGCGGTCAGGCTCATAGGCACTTGGATCCAGGAATAATAACATTTACATAATTTGTTTTTTTTTAGGTTATTTATCCTCGGTTGCCGGTTGCCCATATGACCGAGTAGTAGACTGGGCGTGCCCAGGAAGGAACTCCCTTCTTTTGACCTGTTTCCAGCTTTGAATGGTGGAGGAAGACCCCAAGTGAGCACCTGGGTAGAACCACCGACGTTCCGCAAGCCAGCTGGATAGCTTCCTCACATGAAAGTTCATACGTCCCTGGCGGGATTCGAACCAACAGAGGTGAGGGGCAGGTGATCCTGAGTCAGCGACTCTAACCACTCGGCCACGGACGCCCCTTCTTACATAATTATAGTCCTGTATAATATAAATATGAGAAGGTCGGACTGCGGCCATTGTTTCAAGTAACGGAAGTAGCTGGTTCCTTGCTCATAGGGGATAAAACTATCCAGTGTGACGGAAACCAGAGGCGCTTGTAACAACATCCGTTACTTGAAACAATGGCCGCTGTCCGACCTTCTCATATTTATATTATACAGGACTATATGTAAGTTATTATTCCTGGATCCAAGTGCCTATGGTCAGGCTACTTTAAAATTTGGGAACACTTCCAGTTTAGCGGTCCCTACCAAAATGGCGTCCATTTACTTTGCCCACTTGAATGTATTTATGGGGGCTACCGCCCCCACACCCCTGCTTAATTTCATTTTAAAATCATTTATGGGGGCTGCCGCCCCCACACCCCCGCTTATTTTCCTTTTTATTGATGGAAAAAATACACTATTTCATCCCTTTACCTCTTAATGTGCGGTAACAGAATGGCGGCCATTTTGTCTGGGGACCGCTAAACTGGAATCTACCCAAAATTTGGGTAGTCTCCGGTTTACCGCAAAAGCAGAAATTTGTACCGACTTTTGTGAAAAATGACTAGCAATTTGGACATACACAATTATATACCCGTCGAAGTACCATGTCTTGAATTACTTACTGGATATAGACATTCTTTACTTTAAATATTTCTTTACAGCACCTACAACAAACAATGGTCGGAGGCCCAGTCGGCCCTGATGGACCTGCTCCAGCAGGAGATGCCTGCAGAGCCTCCAAAACCAGAACGGGTATGTCTTAACTTATAACTCAAAATCAGACAGGATATAATGATCTAGGTTATTGACTTAGAATTACAACCCATTGTTAACTACAAAAGACTTTGTCCATCTTTGGGTGTCATCCGTCCCTTCCCCAAACTGCAAAATTTAAGACCAGTCCTTTTTGGAAGCTAGACAAGAAAACAAAATGCTTGAAGAAAATGAGGATTAGAGCAAACTAAAGCCCTAGAAAATATTAAGACAAAAGGAGAAAATGCTGATCATCAGCATTTTCTTCTTTTGTCTCCATGTTTTCCCAAGCACTTTCTAACTGTGATGTCAAAACCAGGTCTTGTTTGGGAAAGGTTTAAGAATATTCAGACTGGACTGAATTGCAACACAAGAGAAGAAATCAGCTAATATCTCAACAGGTCTGTCAGGTGCCAGATTGGGATAATTTGAACCCTGAGAATATAAAATATTACCTTTCTTTTACATCAAAGAGTTGCAATGTCATTAGTATTTGAATTATCTCAAAGAAATAAATTCACCACTCTTCTGTGGACTGCCCCTACAGCCAAAACCCAATTTAGATGGCAATGTACCGGTAAGGTGACGCTTGAAAGGACCATATCTCTAAGCTGATTGGTGCTATCATTATTATTGTAAGTTTGGTTGTTGGTAACTCACAGTAATTTAGATAGTTTCTGATTTTGTTATCAGAGCACTAGGAAACTTTCGGATTTTGTAATCAGAGCACTAGGAAACAGGAAAAAATAGATTTTACAGGGATAAAGACTAACAATTTTAAGTTAGGGGCCCAGAACAGCAAAATTTGATTTTTAACATTAAGAGTATAGGCATTTTATCTAAATATTCAGGGGCCCAGCCCAATTTCTAGGGGCCATGGGCGACTGGGCCCCTGCTAATCTTTATCCCTGTTTTATAAATAGAATAAATTGCTCATAAAATTGGTTGAAAGACTTATGTTTTTATTTGATTGATATATGGCCACCGGCCTAGCTAACACTACAATTTTCAATTACAATCAACATCTCAATGCACAATGTGTATACATGAACTGTCCATGAAAGAGCAATTTATATGTTTAACCAGCTAACTGCTTTGCTTCATTGTCCTTGATATAATTTTTCTAATTGAAAGTCATACTTTTTAAATTGTGAGCCACTGGTAACAGAATTTTACAAATTTTGACAGGATCGTTTGGCAGCCTTTCAGCTTCTGGCCACAATGTACATCAAGTACATCCAGATATTCCGGAAGCTTGAAATGTCGTATGACCAGATCGTTCACCCGCAGAAGCGACGAGTGCTGCGTCATGTACTGGATGGCACGATGGGCAGAATCCTGGAATTGAAACATGAGATGGTGAATCTAGAGTTCTCTGAGTACCACTACTTTGATGATGTTTTATCAGATCTCAAGCTCACACCTGTAAGTCTTACTTTATTCCCTTAACTTTTGTAATACTGATGTAGCAATGCCGCCAATGCGGACAATTACATATTGAAGAATATGGTTGGATGCACATGCAAGCAGTTGTTATCCCATGATGCCTGCTAAACTAACCAAAACTGTCATAACAAATAGGCTAAGGATTAATCATAAGTTGACAAAAAAAAAAATGGAGTACTAGGAGCTGTAATAGATTACAAATTCAGTCATAAAATAATTTATGAATATGAAATGATTTTTATGAACATGGATAAAAAACATTGATAAAAGAGAAACAGTTGGATAATAGCTTATTTCAAACCTTATTTATGATCCTTTCGCTGAATCTTTTATTACGCTTATAATTCATACATAATTTATTTGAGAACATAGAAAAATAATATTAGAAGACTTGTGAAAAAATAAACTGTATACATTAACTGGAAGGGTTTTCCAGAATATTTATACACACAACAAATGTGTATTGGAACAATAGGTTAATTAATGAATTCATAATTTATCATTTTATCTCTCATTCAAAATTCATCACAGAATGATGTTGAGATACCTATCCCAAAATACTTCATTCAAGAAAGACATGAAGCTCTAAAGGAAAGGGAGAAACTGCTTGGACAGATTCTAACAAAGATTGGACCACAGGATAAAGACTTGGTTTGTATTGTGGTTGCATTTTGATACTACATTTTTCAATGAGAAAAGGAGTAACTTTGAGATACAATTCCATACAGTGTTGTCTAAAGTTAGACTGCAGTATGTTCAGACTGATCATTCTCCATTGTATATTTCCTAGCAAGAATAATCTGAAATCTATAACTTAACGAAGTACAAATGCTGAGTCAAAAATATTACAATTCCAGATGGTTTAAAAGTGAGCAAAATTGTACAGATTTACAAAAGTTGTTTAAACTTTGTTTCCAATTTAAAGGCCTTAGTGCAAAACTAATGTAAATGCATATAATTCTATAAAAAAAACAAGAGGACCATGATGGTCCTATATCGCTCACCTGAACCAAAATGATATGAGCAACATTTTTGTTCAATTCAATAAATATTTATGACTTTAAGACTGAAAACAAACTTATGGTCAATAACGTTGTGAAAATCGAGCTCATCCAAGATCTTATGGTGCTCAACATTGTGTCCAAGATTTGTCTTGTTTGATAAATAATTGTAGATTCTGGAGTATAAACAAGATCGAAAACAGCCGAAAACAGCAATTTTGTAAAATTCAAGGGCACATAACCAGGGCTTCCCCTGGCAATTTCAGACTTGGCGCCAGCAAAATCGCCAATTGGAATTTTTTTGCGCCAATTGGAGACAGTTGGTGCCATTAAAGGAGCCAATGAGAAAAAAGAAAAAATCACATAGAAAAATTGACCCACATACGAGTAATTGCATAGGCTAGTTATCAACACTTAACTTGTTCACAATATGCTGACATTATGCAGGGTTCTCCCCAGAATAATTTGAAACTGTAGTGGCAAATTACAAGTATTGGTAAACCTTGAAATGCATTGTGTTGATGCAAATAATTGTGAATAAAAACGATAATGGGAAAAGAAGAAATTGCTCAATTTGAGCAATTTCTTCTTTTCCCATTATGTTTTTATGCAGAATTATTACATTTAGTATTATAATAATACATTAATTATCACTTTTTGACATGAAATGCTCAGAAATCCCCATAATTATTGACCTTTTTGAAGGAATTAAGCTGTAGGGGCACTTTTGAAGCATTAATTTCCATGAAGCTGTAGTGGGGCCGATACAGCTTATTGGGCTGGGGAGAACACTGTTATGTTGAGACATTTTATTTGTATCAAAGGTAAATGAAGAGCTGTAGATTAAAAGCTATTATTTTGGTAGATTGGATGCGTTTTTTCCAGGATTTGCAATGTTTTTTTTTACAGAATCTCCAACCACCCTCCCCCCACACACACTCCAACTGACTTGAAAAGTTAGTGCTCTCACCCCCCCCCCCCCCCCATCTCTCTCTCCACGAGCGCACACACATTTATACTCGTTGAAATTAATGTTTGCAGTACATCTATTTACATTAATTGTTTTAGAGAAATTCTGAGAATCCTATAATCACTGTTTTTCGTCATGCCTTCCGACCGCTAATTCATTTTTCAAATCGAACATACTGAACTGGGACCGAAAATTACGATGTAGGCCTAAGCGTGTGATCATACTTTAAAGTTCCGGACACATTACAGAAAACAATGATTCATCCACACTTAGGCTAAATTTGATAACATTTACAGTTTACAGATTAGATCTTAAATTCTGGCTCGAAAATTCCAAGTGAAAACAAGGAATGAATCGTTTTTTTGTTCATAAAACATTTCGGACTCGTAGCCCAAATGGAGCCAAATCTGATTCTGACAAAAGCTTTACCTCGTGTTTTAATCATATCCACCGATTAAAAAGAACATATTTTCAAATGCGATAGAAACAAATTCCACTCTGACTCATTGTGTAATTGATTTGTGAGCCAACACGAAAGTCAGGCTATTTATGGGTTAAGAAGACCGTAATGATACGGCGTTTTAGTCACTCATTATTTATATGACGTCACTTCTCCGAGATCAAATAAATGCCGCCGACACATCTGGCCAGTACTTTTCCAGTCTCTACAAAAATGTGTCGTCTTTATAGGGGAATTTGTGTAAACAATTTAGAATACAATTTGTCGGATTAAACACCAGGTAAACGGTGGGAATAAATTTCCAGTGACTAAGATTTTCTTCTTGAAGTTTCTCCCTTAGCAACCATCGGCAAGCCATGCGACCAAGAAATTTCCACGGTAATTGAAACTGTTATAAATACACAAGGTGTCATAATTTTGCGGCCATACTGCAATCTCGGATAATTGGCTATCAAATTCAATTATCGATTTTTGTCTATCAATTGCTGACCAGCGCCGATACATGCGACTGTCATAACTTTTTATCCTTTATGTGAAATCTTGTCTACGCCTACGGAATACACGTCGTAAATTACTTGTCGCCAGTAAAATCGCCAACGGACGAATTTTGTTTGCCAGATTTTTTATTTTGTCACAATTGGCGCCATTGGCGATCGACAGCGGGAGCCCTGATAACTCTCAACTTTTTTTATCAGATCAGACTAAAAACCAAACTCATCCCAGAACTTATGATCCCCAACATTGTGTCCAAGTTTTGTCTTAATTGATCAATAATTGTAGATTCTAGAGTATAAACAAGGTCGAAAACAGTCGAAAACGGCAATTTTATCAAATTCAAGGGCACATAACTCTCGACTTTGTGATAAGATCAGGCTGAAATTCAAACTCACCCGAGATCTTATGATACCCAACATTGTGTCCAAGATTTGTCTTGATTGGTCGATAATTGTAGATTCTAGAGTGTAAACAAGTTCGAAAACAGCCGAAAACAGCAATTTTGTCTAATTCAAAGGCACATAACTCTCGACTTTTTAATCAGATGGGACTGAAAATCAAACTCATCCAAGATCTTATGGTCTCAAACATTGTGTCCCAGTTTTGTCTTAATTGATAAATAATTGTAGATTCTAGAGGGTAAACTATGTCAAAAACAGCCGAAAATGGCAATTTTATCAAATTAAAGGGCACATAACTCTCATTTTTCTGGTCAGATCACAGTCATCCGAGATCTCATGGTCCCAAACATTGTGTCCAAGTTTTGTCTTGATTGATGAATAATTGTAGATTCTAGAGAGTAAACAAGGTCAAAAACAGCCGAAAATGGCAATTTTGTCAAATTCAAGGGCACATAACTCTCGTCTTTCTGGTCAGATCAGACTGAAAATCGAACTCATCTGAGATCTTATAGTCTGCAACATTATGTCCAAGATTTGTCTTGATTGATCAATAATTGTAGATGCTAGAGTGTAAACAATGTCAAAACTAGGTATTTTTGGCATTCAAGGGCAGATAACTCCTGACTTTCTGGTTCGATCTGACCCATAATCGAACTCATCCAAGATCTTATGGCCATACATGTTTTGACCAAGTTTGGTCAAGATTGGCTTATATTTGTAGATGCTAGAGTGTAAACACGAAATTGTGGACGGACGGACAGACAGACGGACGACGGACAAAAAGTGATCACAATAGCTCACCTTGAGCACTTTGTGCTCAGGTGAGCTAAAAATACAAAATGTTTTTGGCTTAGCCTTATCAACGATGTAAGATAGATATCTTTAACCCTTTACCACACAGTGACTCTTTTTGACTCCTTACAAGTAATTGTTTTTGGAAAACATTGTGGAAAATGAAGAAATTGCTTGTGACAAGCAATTTCTTCATTTCCTACAATGTTTTCTTCCCAGAATGACCAATCTTTTTTAAATTTCATTCATATGAAATTGTCGTCTGTAGCTTTTTTCAATTTGGAACACATCAAATTTTTGCTGTTTGGGAAAGGGTTAAAGTAATCTGACCATGTTTTCACAGAAGGAGGAGGCTAAGATGTCATTTGAAGAGGCGATCCGACTGATCCAGGTGCATGAGCGAGCCAGACAGGGTCGACTGAGAGCCAAGTTTATGAAGGAAATCCGAGATCAAGAGGCCAAGGAGAAAAGACTGGCTCAGACTAAAGTCCCTACTCTAGATCATGATGTGGCTGCTACAAGGATACAAAAGGTAGGTTATCTCCTATCTTTTGTGTAGGTAAATGGTTTAACCTTTTTTTATGATTATGACAGGTAATCAAATGTTAGATTTAAATTGAAAGGTGATTGGAGGATAACAATATTTAGATATGTTTAATTTGGGAGACATTTTCATAGTAAAATTTACAAAACATTGTTTCAAAGCAAGAAAATGCAGATCATCTGTGCAGATCATCAGCATTTTTCCACAATGTCATCTTTGCAAGTATCTACATTACCAGTATACAAGCATTTTCATTTTGCGATTTTATAGTAAGGTGCTAAATGTATTTGATATAAACCTTGAATACCTATTCCCAAGTATGTTTTTTACCCAATCAAATTTTGATATATATTGTAGTTATATTGTATTATTAAGGTGTGGAAAGGCTTCTTCCAAAGGAGAAAGACCAGAAAGGAAAGAGAAGAAGAAATGATCTTTATTGGAATGGTAAATATTGATGTTTTTACTAGTCCCGTATTCTATATTAAATAGGTTTTGAATTACTTTAAAAAGTAGGAAGTACAGATTATAGAGTTTGAGGATGATTAATTATAATGGTCAATGGCAGTGAAATGCTATTTCTGATTCACAACAGCACTGTTTTGCTAGCTGGACAATTCAGAGGAAAATGGCACTAGAATGGTCAACCCCTGTAGTTACTTGAAGTAAGTACCTCTATTGTACTATGAAATTAGAATATATTATGAAAGAGATATTACCCTGTATGTTGAAACAAATCCTCCTGTCCGCAGATTCAAATGCATACTATTCAGGATTATTGGCATAAGAATTTTCAACTTTATAAAATGAACAAAACATTGCTATTCTAGGCACCTCCACCACAGCCGCCAAGTATGAAGAACACTCCACAAGCTTTGGCTTCCAAAACAGAGCAGCAGCGCCGCGTCGTGCAGCTTCGACATGAGAACGAGTACCAACAAGCCCTGGTGACCATTAAGGATAAGATAAGAGATACAGAGGGCCCAGATATCAAGGAAACAATGATGGACCAAATTAGACAGTGGTTCATTGAATGCAGGTGGGTCAAATCTTTTCCCCTTTTCCCTGATATTTTTTCTTTAGAATGAAATATCTCATGATTTGAGGAAAAGAAACCATCATTATTTGAGACAAATTTATCTCAACCTTGTTCCTGATAAAGGTGTTATTTCCCAAATGGCAGAACATTTAACTGGACCAATTTAAAAGGAACTGTAGATGACAAAAGTATTGGTTTTTTTTAAAGATATGTCTCATTGTGTAAATTCTAGTAAAGAAAATATAAAGGGAAAAGAAGAAATTATTGATCATCAGCATTTATCTCTTTTCTCTCACTGTTTTCTACAGCTATTTCTTCTAGGACTTGGCATTGCAACATTTTCTTATTCCGAATCAGTTAAAATCAGATTTTCAGCTCAATAAGTGTCATCAAGGGCTATTGGTCCAAGAATTGTTTTTCTGAGTCCTAGTTGTGCCATTATTCTGTCAAATATTTGACAAATTCATCTGCCTCTTATCAATGGATGAACTGTTTACAAATCATCAATGTGGGTCGGAATGATTTTGACTCGGAATGGATGTTAATTAATGCATGCCTATAACAGCCCAGGAATTTACATTTTATGCATTAATCATACATTACAGAGATGCTACAGGTAAATTCCCGGAGTACCCAGATGAGGATGATGGTGGCTCGGCTGCTATATTTAAACAGAAAGATCCTGCTGAGGTAGAGGCAGAACTGGCTGGAAAGGTAAACAAATATAGGATATCATTTCTGAACCATTATCAAACAATTTCTTGCTTTGAGAGAAAGCTCTGGGAATAATGAGGGGGAAAAAGAAAGTGCTGATTGTCAACGTTTTAATTTTTTCCCCTCAATGTTTTCATGCTATATCATACAAATTTTTACCTCTATTAACAAATCATTTTGCTTTTTGCGATTATTGCTTTCGATTTGGAATAGTGGGGGAAAAAGAGAAATTGGAAAAGGGTCAAGACATAAATACAAAATATTAAGTTCTATATAGGCATACAGGCTGAGAATACAAAGACTTTTTTCTTCAAATAATTGATTTGGCTTTTGTTTTGAACTTGTGACTTTATATTTTTATTGAAAAACATTTTTTAATACAATTGATTAGGAAATTTTGATAATTTAGAAACCATTTATTAAGGTATTATTGAATGAAACAGGAATATCATGTTTATATTTACCTTATTTGTTATGGATTATGACAGGAAAAGAAGAAAGTAAGTGTTGTACACAGTCACACACATAATTAGTCAATAATTGAATGGTTTTGCTAGATATCTGGTTTACTGGAACAAAATTTGTCATTATGTAGTTTAGATTGGTTGGAGAAAGTTTTTAGTAATGATTTGGTCAAGATATTTGTATATAGGTATAGCTATCTTTCAGAGACATTAGTTATGAGATATCAGATTTAGGGACTTTTAATGCCCCACAATATAAAGGTTTTGGAAAACATTGTTGAAAATGAAGATATTGCTGCTTGTGCAAAGCAATTTCTTCATTTCAAACATTGTTTTTCTATCTCAAAAGTCTAAGAAATGTAAAAAAGTGTTCAATTTTTGTCTGCTTCATCTTAGAAATTTGACCAGTCTTTGATTTTACCATCTGGTATTTGGTTAAGAGACATTAGATTGTTTTGGATTTTTAGCTCGACTTTTCGAAGAAAATGAGAGCTTATACTATCACCCGGGCGTCAGCATCAGCGTCGGCGTTGCAACAAAGGTTAAAGTTTTTTCAAACATCAATGACTACCAATACTATCAAACGGATTCAACCCAAACTTGGAATACTTATTCACCATCACACCCTCTACCTTACTACTAGGGCCCATGACCCTGGCTCCACTATATTTGGAGTTATGCCCCCTTTATACTTAGAAAATAGCGTCTAAGCAACTTAGAAAAGTAGAGCGCGCTGTCTTATGGACAGCTCTTGTTTGTTCATATACACATGCCTTAATTAATCATTTGATATGTCAATTGATATTTTGATTAACAAAAGCTCTTTTTCACTTAAAAAGCTACTTTGTATTATCGGTTTCCCAATGATGTAGTCGTTAAAAAGTCATATCTTTTCCCATTGCTAACTTGCTACATTCAGCATGTCAGTGGCAATGTGTTTCAAAGAACTAACAAAATACTTCCACTAAATCAAGATACACATTAATGCATGAACTTTATCCTTTTGTGACTATATGCAAAGCTGATTTAAAACCAAAACATTTTGTCAGTAAATTGAAGCAGAACAATTAGCGAAAGGAACCAAAGTGATAGCATCTTTTGCTAGTATATGCATAGGGAAAATGTGAAAATCAAGAAAACTAAGCAACTCTGTAAAATCACAAATATATACAGTGAAGTAAACAAAAAAGATAACGCCCAATTTTATATTTTTTCCTCTGCTGACAGTACTATGTATATGATTCTGACGAGTCTTTGTCAAGTTTTTCCTCATTTAGTGATTTGTTGCTTTTCAACAAAAACCTCGTATTTGCAGCTTAGCACAGCTGCAGTTACAAGGTTTTTGTTGAAAAGCGACAAATTGTTACAATTGTACATAGAAGTACACAAAAAAACAGATTGTACATGTTCATATTTCTGTTTTATCTCTCTCTGCTGACAGTACTATGTATATGATTCGGACTCAGAGGAGTCTGTGTCGAGTTTTTCCTCATTTAGTGACTGGGATAGTGAGGATAGTGATTCGACGGTAATTTGAGTATCGACGTCATGTGAATTATCATTGTAAATTATTGATGTTATATCGACCCTTTTACCAAACAAACCTTGGTATTGAGGACTGGATGTTGCTAGTTTATAAACACTTGAGGGAAAAAAAGAAATGCTGATGATCAGCATTTTTTCCTTTCCCCTCAAGGATTTCTATGACACAAGTTGTGAAATTACTGATGTGTCAGATATTTGGTTAATTTCTAGAAGAGATACCAGATTGGACCAGTCTTAGACTTTGTCTCATTTAAGGGTTAAGTCGTAAATCACACAATTCTGAATGTCTCACTGTAAATATGCTGTTGTGAAGATGTTTTGTCATCTTTTTATCCTGTTTTCATTGATCACTAAAGTGTTCATTGTAAAAAGTCACTTAATTAAATCAGAATTACACATTTAAAATGATTTTATTTTAGTGATTTTTGCTTAGAATTACTTCTATTCATTCAGAACATTCTGATCATCTGTATGTGTTTACAATGTCACCAGTAGATTTAGCGAAGGTGGCTTTCTATTTTTATACCCCCCACCTACGAAGTAGAGGGGGGTATATTGGTTTCACCATGTCTGTCTGTCCGTCCGTCCATCCGTCCGTCCGTCCGTCCGTTCGTCCGTAGACTTTTTCGTTTCCGTGCTTTAAGTCAAGAACCGGTTGACCTAGGATCATGAAACTTTACACAGTCGTTGCCCATGAACCAAGGAGGTGCCCTATTGTTTTTGGGTCACAAAGATCAAAGGTCAAGGTCACAATCGGACTTTATTTAAAATCTGTTTCCGTGCTCTAAGTCAAGAACCGGTTGACCTAGGATCATGAAACTTTACACAGATGTTGCCCATGACCCAAGAAGGTGCCCTATTGTTTTTGGGTCACAAAGGTCAAAGGTCAAGGTCACAATCGGACTTTATTTAAAATCCGTTTCCGTGCTCTAAGTCAAGAACCGGTTGACCTAGGATCATGAAACTTTACACAGTTGTTGCCCATGACCAAAGGAGGTGCCCTATTGTTTTTGGGTCACGAAGGTCAAAGGTCAAGGTCACAATCGGACTTTGTTTAAAATCCGTTTCCGTGCTCTAAGTCAAGAACCGGTTGACCTAGGATCATGAAACTTTACACAGTTGTTGCCCATGACCCAAGGAGGTGCCCTATTGATTTTGGGTCACGAAGGTCAAAGGTCAAGGTCACAATCGGACTTTGTTTAAAATCCGTTTACGTGCTGTAAGTCAAGAACCGGTTGACCTAGGATCATGAAACTTTACACAGTTGTTGCCCATGACCCAAGGAGGTGCCCTATTGTTTTTGGGTTACGAAGGTCAAAGGTCAAGGTCACAATCGAACTTTATTTAAAATCAGTTTCTGTGCTCTAAGTCAAGAACCTGTTGACCTAGGATCATGAAACTTTACACAGATGTTGCCCATGACCCAAGGAGGTGCCCTATTGTTTTTGGGTCACGAAGGTCAAAGGTCAAGGTCACAATTGGACTTTGTTTAAAATCCGTTTCTGTGCTCTAAGTCAAGAACCAGTTGTCCTAGGATCATGAAACTTTAAACAGTTGTTGCCCATGACCCAAGGAGGTGCCCTATTGTTTGTGGGTCACAAAGGTCAAAGGTCAAGGTCACAATCGGACTTTGTTTAAAATCTGTTTGCGTGCTATAAGTCAAGAACCAGTTGACCTAGGATCATGAAACTTTACACAGATGTTGCCCATGACCCAAGGAGGTGCCCTATTGTTTTTGGGTCATCAAGGTCAAAGGTCAAGGTCACAATCAGACTTTGTTTAAAATCTGTTTCCGTGCTCTAAGTCAAGAACCGGTTGACCTAGGATCATGAAACTTTACACAGTTGTTGCCCATGACCCAAGGAGGTGCCCTATTGTTTTGGGGTCACGAAGGTCAAAGGTCAAGGTCACAATCAGGCTTTGTTTAAAATGGGTTTCCGTGCTCTAAATCAAGAACCGGTTGACCTACAGCACTTTTTCAGTGACAGGTTGCTAGTGGGGGGTATTTGTCCGCTCTGCGACAGTTCTAGTTTCATTATGTATGCTCTGGTGACTATATAATTAGGCCGCTAATTGAATTTGTATCAAAATTTTCATTTGAAATCACACATACGGTAACTATATGGTATCTGGTAAATTAGCTAAAATCTAAGTTTGAATAATCATCTTTTTTGTGTACACTATTATGAAACAATTTGGAAAATAGATTTAGTACATAATAATATGCATGCTAGTATTCAAGTTTAGAAAAAAACAGAGTTTTATAAGAGCCTAATAATTTGCATTTGTTTTACTTTTTTGATGAAATAATGAGATCCAAGACCACGATATCCCTATTCGGGATAGCTCAGTCTGTAACATTGGAGTCTATTGATTCAGGAGTTGTGGGTTTGAACCCCAACTTTGCCATCATCCTTTCTGACTTTTGACAAGAGTCATTTGTATCTCACATTGGATGAATTGTTTATGAATCATAAAAGTGGAATGAGTGCCTGGTGGCTTGAATTAGATGTTATATTTGAGCCGGGATCTAGAAAAACGTCCCTTATAGCATTTTTAAAAAATTGAGTTTCAAGATAAGCCTGTTGTCAAATGCAGTCCAATATGTATCAATGCTGCTCTCTTTAAGTTACTACAGGTCACGAAGAAGCTATTAGAGAACAACATAGATCCTGGTCAGACTGTGCGTATGCTCAAAAGCCTTAAGGGACGTTTTTCCGGATCCTGGCTCATTTGTATTGGTGTGAGAGAAATAAAAGTCACACATAGTTAAATTCACCAGCTGGGCAATATGACAAGAAAAATATTGAATGCATGGCTAAAAACATATTAGTCAATCAACCAGGATGACCATAAAACAGATTGTATGCATCTTGAATCACATGCATGGTGTTTTGTGCTGTTTGGTCAATGTTTACACTTTGTTATATTTGGTTTGTGGGCACTCTCAATTCATTCAGAAAAATGGATATGGCACTTTAAATGTTTATTAGGTAGTAACAAGAGTGTTATTTTCACATTTCTTTTCTTTTCTTCTACATAAGTAATAATTCTAATTATCATTTCATAAGCAATAAGAGCCTTACAATGTAGAGTATATCATACAAACTTCTAATAGAACAAGCAATTTAGAGAGGCCAATTGTTTAAGACCTTTCATTTAAAGTTAAAGAATGTACTATTGCTTAAATCTTTTCCAAACAACAAAATTTTAAGGTGTTCCAATTTAAAATCTTCCAAAGAAAACAAAATGGTTGTTGATAAAAATTGGATTTGTGTTTAAAATAGCACAGAAAATATTGAGACAAAAGGAGAAACTGCTGGTTATCAGCAGTGTCTTCTTTTGTTTCAATATTTTCCCAAGGCTTTTCTATTAGGGACGTCAAAACCAGGTCTTGTTTGGGAAAAGGTTTATGAACAGGAATCTTGAAAAAAAAAACGACATTTTTTCTAAGTCCAGGCCCCGGTTTCTCGAAAAAACTTAAATACATTCTCATGAGATTATGCTCAACTTCCATACAATACTCTCCAACATTGAAGGGTATTCGATTGAAGTTCACGTGGATTTCGTGCGATTTGAGCATGGTGCTCAGATTTGAGCATAAGAACATACTTAAGATTTTTCCAGAAACCGGGGCCTGGTTTGTTTCTAACAAAAATCATTAGCTAACAAAACATTGAATATTAATTCTGTCAATTTCAGTGAAAAAATAACAACAAAAATATTGCAACACAAATGTTGAATTCCACTGTACCTGAATATTTTGTTGTTTTGTAGGAAGATGGAAAGAAAGGTAAAAAGGATAAGAAAAAGAAGAAGAAAGACAAGAAGGATAAAAAGGACAAAAAAGGAAAGAAGGGAAAGAAAGGCAAAGGAAAGGGAGGAGATGATGAGGTAATACATTTTATGTTCTGTCATTCATCTGCTCTACTACTTTTTAGAACGAAAACCCAAGAAAAATGGTTGAAAAAATGCTGGAAAAAATGATTAAAATGTTTTTCTCTCATTTTTATGCCGCTGAGCGCTGACATTCCTACATACTATAATGTACATGTATGTCCACAATATTCTGAATGCAACTCCTTAATTAGAATTTTATGGGTGTATTTTGATGAAATATCCACATAACTAGACCTTGTGGATATTGTTCAGATTTTCCCAGTTGCACAATGTCACGGAAAAGGGGGCAAATATGTCGCATATACTGGGAAAATCTCATTTGTAGAGCTGACTTTCACAAAAACATGCTACATTTGTAAACTACATTGAGAATTAAAAGTTTGTTTGATTGGTTAAGTGACAATTCTGTTGCCCAATTTTATCCTGTATGATATTACAAAATGTGAATCTTTTAGTTTTTTGCTTGGATCAGCGAAATGATATTGTATGATTAATTATTTCATATTGAATAGTTTAACTAAAAAAAAACCTGCAGCGCTAGTATTACTTGAAAAGATAGAATTATGAATGACATTCTTATTCATTTCGCACAAAGTATAACATTATAATTATGTATAAGAAATAATTTTTTATGTTTTCCTTATTAGGAATTTTCGGTAAGTTTGGGTATTGAAGTTGTAAAAAGTGTACATATATATGCCCTTCAAATTAATTTATTTGCACATTACAAAAATGGTTTGGAGAAATCCATGTGACTAGCATATTCCTTTCCAGCAGCTTTAAATTCAGATGTCTTATATCACAAAAAGTAATGTAAAAGAATCTGTATTTGTTGTAAATTATTCAGTGAAAGATTCTAGCATATTTACTACCTGTATATTCATCTTTAGTCAAGCCTGCCTAGTCAAGCAGGAATATTATGTGGTCAAAATTTGAGGGATTAATCTCTCAATATAACATTTGAGATATCTTGGGGATTATTTTATATGAGAAGTGTTCAATATAATGAGTGGCTGTCTGGAATACTCTGTGTGGCTTATGAGACCAACATGAATTCAAATCAGCCTGTGTATATACATGCAGTGTTATCAAGATCCATGTTGCTCTCTAATAACTCTCTTATGATATGACCTGTTGCAACTGTATGAGAGCATTATAAGTCCTGATCAGACTGCACTTAGGGACTGAATGATCTAGAACCATTGCATATTTAATCAAATTTATTTCACAGTTACTAGAATTGAAACTCAAACTTATAGCTAATACCAGTGTCTTAAGAACTGGTGTTTGTTAATTGCTGTATTGCTAGCCTTTTATTGTTATTATGTTGTGATGTTTTTGTAAACAAGTATTATTTATTGTTTATAAATCTTGGAGATTTAGAAAAACTGTAAAGATCCTAACTTTACATGGGAAAAACATTGCAGTATGTCTGTCTTTAATCAGTGTGTTTTTATTTTCATATTCATTGACACAGTGGCGGATCCATATGGGGTTGGTGGGTTCAAACGAACCCCTTCTGTAGTCTGATTATGTTATTTTCATGCAGAAATTCAGCCAACTTTGTGTAAAACTAGGAAAACACACACACACATATTTGAACCCCCTTCAAAGAAATCCTGGATCCGCCTCAGTGACATACTGGTATACTTCTTGCTAACAAAAATCTACTTTAAGATTGGATTATCCCAATCAGTTGTCTACTATTGAAACAACAACCTCTGAATGAGTATAATATTGCATCTGTCTGTCTGTTTCCAGGAAGAAGAGGAAGGCTGGAAGATGGCTCCTTCTAACTTTGTCCCAGCTGTAAATGAAGGAACAGACTCATATAAAGGTAGAGTGATCCAATATTCGTGCTTCATTGCTAGTTTGAAATCTTTCTGAGACTTGTAAGCTACTTCTGGCGACAAAATCAATTTGCAATTTGTCATTATAGCTTGGAAAATATTGGGGGAAAAGGCATTTGTCATCAGCATTGTCTTCTTTCCCCCCTTTTGGTCTTCAAAATCTACCATTAAAGCAAATTACTCATACAAAGAGTTGTTATATGCCCCAAGGGTTGTTTTATGTTATGGTCCTTGTCATATGTCTGCATGTCTGTCTGTTAGCAATATCACAACTATAAAATATTTTTCTAAATTTGTTTCACTTGGGAGGTCTACACAAGGTCTTATTTAGGAAAAGGTTAAGAAGAGAAGAGGAAAGAATTAGAGTTGGAAAATTTGTCTGTATGATTTACCTATCGTTTATTTACTTATTAGGTGTATGGCAGACAAGGAATGAATCTGAAAACTTCAGCCAGAAACATGACTCAGAGCTTATTAAAGAAGAAAAGGGGAAAGAGAACTTTTGCTGTATATTTTAATTTCTATTTTCAACTGATGGCAGGTGTATGGCAGACGAGGAATGAATCTGAAAACTTCAGTCAGAAACATGACTCGGAGCTGATTAAAGAAGAGAAGAGGAAAGAGGTCGAAGAGGAGATCAGAGTTAACGTGGATGAGCTTATGAGAGCTGAACTGAAAAATCTTAAAGCTGTAAGTTATATGTAGACTTAAGTATTTCTCCATTTCCATGTCTCAAAAAATCAATTGGTTTTTTCTAACCCAAAGGATTATGGATTTGGAAAAAAGGCTTCGTCACCCCTTATTAAATGGCCAGTCTTTTCTGGCTCGTGATTGTACAGTTCCTCCCAATCCTCACTCATGATGCCATGCGTCTGGCAGGGATGGGTCTACATTAACCATTCTTAAACTAGCTGGCTGCTCAAACCAGTTGCTTCAGTTCTAATCCAACATGTTGTCTTCCACCAGGATTGGAACCTTGGACCTCCCATTTGCATGGCCTAACCATTAGGCCACGGAAGCAGTGTGACTTTTATGACTTTATGAAACTATTGAAATGCATGTAGTTCAAAAAAGTTCTTTTGTATTGACAAACTGTGAAACATAGCGAGTTTTGTGTTTTTGTATTTGCCTTTCTTACTTAAACCCTTGGAAAAGGAGATCATATGCAAATATGCAAATTTTTTCTCAGTCTTTATCTTAATATGAAAAAAAATATGACACGATGGACAGTTCATGAATGGAATTGATAGAAATATTTTTTTTTCAATATACATGTAAACGTTTTTGCTATACTACTAGAAGAGGCTAAGTGAATTCTTGTGCTTAGATAAAGATTTGTTTTAGGTGAAATGCTTTTATATAAAGACAATCATACCTACTTTTCTTGTTTTTGATAGACAGTTGTAAGTATAATCAAGTGTTGTGTGTAAAGTATTATCCGTACTTCAAATGAGTAAATTTATTGTGACTCAATATGCTTTCAATTATTGCAAACAATTGAAGTTTCAAAATCAACTACCATTATTATTTTTAGCGAGCCGGGACTTTATGTCTGGGGAGCTAATGTCACAGCCCTAGTTTCGGCGTCCCGTCCCGTCCCGTCCCGTCTTCACTTGAAAAATTTTAACCTGGCCTATTCATTTGGGACCATGACCTTTGACCTAGTGACCTTGACCTTGGAGTTTGACCTACTTTTGAAAAATTTTAACCTGGCCTATATCTCAGGCACTATTAGAGATACAGCCTTGATATTTCATACATAGACACATCTCAACAAGACCTTTCATTTGGTACCATTACCCTTGACCTTGTGACCTTGACCTTGGAGTTTGACCTACTTTTAAAAAAATTGCTGTTTTTGTGACAAGCTCCCGTATAGGCGAGTTGCGTTGTCCGCGGACAACTCTTGTTATATATTTTGCTTCAAAATTAATGAAAACTTTGATAAAAATGAAACTGTAGTTACTTTGATGTATTGCAAAAACTTGAAAATCTTTGCATCAAGCTTTGACTTTGAGGGTTATTTAGCATATAAAAATGATATACTGGTAACCGTATGGAGTATGAATTTGTGATTGTCTCTAAGGTCTAAAAAAAAAAATCGCAAATTTCCAACAGCACATGTCATTAAGTTACAAAACTCTTTTAAAATATCGCTTCTTTTCAACAAAAACCTTATAACTGCAGCTTTAAACAAGCACACACTCAACTAGAAGCTCAAGAAGAGTCATTAACTTTGATTCTATTTGTCTTTTTCATCATTTGTAGGCTGTGGATAGAGATAAGGGAGGAAAGAAAAAGAAGAAATCTGGAAAGAAAAAGAAGAAGAAGAAGAAGTCTGGAAAGAAAGGAAAGAAGAAGAAGAAGGAAAAGGATTTGACACCCGACAGGTTGGTTGTCTTCTTAATATTTTCTTTGCTTTAAAATACAAATTTAAGGTTTATGTTAACATTGAATTTGTTTGTTGCAATGCCTTCAGTTGTTGGTTGACTCGTTTGACTGGTGTGAATTATAGAATAAGGTTGATGATTCATAAATTCATGATGTATATGAACAATGATTTTGAAAAAAAAAGCTTCTCAGGTGTAGGTAGCATTTGAGGCCATCATGGTTCCAGATCAGCCATTTTGTGTCAAGTACAGTCTGAACAGGATCTATGCAGCTGTCTTGTTGCTAAAGGTCACCAAGAAGCTGTAAGAGAACAACATGAAATCTGGATCAGACTGCATTGTATATGCAGATTGATCTTGATCAATGTTGGTCTCATAAAGGCCAAACTTTTGCCAGAACCTTCTCATATTGTATACAATGTAGAAGTACATGTGTTTGATAAATCTTATTGTTGCCATGGCCATGGGGCAGTTGGTTACACATTGAACTTTCACAAATGAGAGCTCGGGTTTGATCCCTGGTCACAGAAAATATCCTTTCAGACAAAATTGTCTCCCACCAATGGTTTCATTATTATCAACCTATGTGGGTGAGCAGCTAGAAACTCCGTAAGGATGTTGTAGTAGTGCTTGCTTTAAAAATGACAGGAATCCATGGTTAGGTGCTCCAGCAGTGCAATGTGACCATAGCAGTTGCAAGAGGTGTTAAACGCCAATTAAGCAATTAATCTTGTCCATTATTTTATCAGGACAATTGAGTCGCTGTATGAGGAGTTAGTGATGCAGGGAATTATTGTACGACCACCTCAGATGAGACTGGCAGACTTTGAGGGAGAGTACAGTTATCTGGGTATCACCTTTAGACAGGCTAATATAATGTTGGCTTTTCAACAAAAAAATTGTAACTGCAGCTTGTTTTAAGCTGCAGTTACGAGGCTTTTGTTGAAAAGCATCAATATAATTTATTATTTCACCAGGACAATTGAGTCGCTATATGAGGAGTTGGTGATGCAGGGAATTATTGTACGACCACCTCAGATAAGACTGGCAGACTTTGAGGGTGAATACAGTTATCTGGGTATCACCCTTATACAGGCTAATGTATATGTTATTATTTCACCAGGACAATAGAGTCACTATATGAGGAGTTAGTGATGCAGGGAATTATTGTAAGACCACCCCAGATGAGACTAGCAGCTTTTGAGGGAGAATACAGTTATCTGGGTATCACCCTTAGACAGGCTAATATACCATCTGTGTTATTGCAAAACCTTGTAACTCCAGCTTGATTAAAGCTGGAGTTACAAGGTTTTGCAATAACAACTATGATATACTTTATTATTTCACCAGGACAATAGAGTCGCTGTACGAGGAGTAAGTGATGCAGGGAATTATTGTAAGACCACCTCAGATGAGACTGGCAGACTTTGAGGGTGAATATAGTTATCTGGGTACCACACTTAGTCTAATATATACTTTATTATTTCACCAGGACAATTGAGTCGCTGTACGAGGAGTAAGTGATGCAGGGAATTATTGTAAGACCACCTCAGATGAGACTGGCAGACTTTGAGGGTGAATATAGTTATCTGGGTACCACACTTAGAATGCTAAAATATACTTTATTATTTTATTAGGACAATTGAGTCACTATATGAGGAGTTAGTGATGCAGGGAATTATTGTAAGACCACCTCAGATGAGACTGGCAGACTTTGAGGGAGAATATAGTTATCTGGGTACCAAACTTAGACAGGCTAATATATGGTTGCTTTTCAACAAAATATTGTAACTGCAGCTTGCTTTAAGCTGCAATTACAAGGTTTTTGTTGAAAAGGATTATTATATTTTGTTATTTTACCAGGACATTGAGTCGCTGTATGAGGAGTTAGTGATGCAGGGAATTATTGTAAGACCACCTCAGATGAGACTGGCAGACTTTGAGGGTGAATACAGTTATCTGGGTACCACACTTAGACAGACTAAGATACCATCTGTGTTATTGCAAAACCTTGTAACTCCAGCTTGATTAAAGCTGGAGTTACAAGGTTTTGCAATAACAACTATGATATACTTTATTATTATACCAGGACAATTGAGTCGCTATATGAGGAGTTAGTGATGCAGGGAATTATTGTAAGACCACCTCAGATGAGACTGGCAGACTTTGAGGGTGAATACAGTTATCTGGGTACCACACTTAGTCTAATATATACTTTATTATTTCATCAGGACGATTGAATCGCTGTATGAAGAGTTGGTGATGCAGGGAATTATTGTAAGACCTCCTCAGATGAGACTGGCAGACTTTGAGGGTGAATACAGTTATCTGGGTACCACACTTAGACAGACTAAGATACCATCTGTGTTATTGCAAAACCTTGTAACTCCAGCTTGATTAAAGCTTGAGTTACAAGGTTTTGCAATAACAACTATGATATACTTTATTATTTCACCAGGACAATTGAGTCACTGTATGAGGAGTTGGTTATGCAGGGAATTATTGTAAGACCACCTCAGATGAGACTGGCAGACTTTGAGGGTGAATACAGTTATCTGGGTACCACACTAAGACAGGCTAATATAGAACCCATGCCCTCACTTAGTGATGTCCGCAGGCTTGTCACTGAGTTTGGTATTCTACCTTTAGGTAAGTCGGCACTTATTTACAAATTCTGTCAATCAAGTAATCATTTGGTTGATCACTGTCCACACTTACTTTGAAAGAATATTCACTTGAGTTACACAACTTTGACTTGGGAAAAAAGAACAAATGCAAGATGACTATAGAGAAGGCAATGCATTTATTGACATTCTATACTGTCTTTTCTTTATCTTTAAACTGCCAGAGATGCGAAACAATCTCTAACAATTAAATCTTTCTGTCCATTTTTCCATCTACGCATATTTATAATTATCTTTCATGGACCATTTCTTTTGAGGCATACTCATTAGCAACTTAAAACTTCATATACTTGTTGATCATGTTACTGAGAAGTACATTATATATTAAGAACACTAACTATATGACCATATGTTTTGCTTAATTTCTGTTGGGATTTGTGTTTGCTTTTTGCAACAATTCTAGTTTAATGAATTGCTACTCTTGGTTCCTTCAGGTTCCCCTGCTGTCCATGAACAAGCTCCTCTCACCAAGTCTATACTGCTGGCCGGTCCCCGGGGCTGTGGTAAAAAGATGCTTGTACATGCAATATGTAATGAAACGGGAGCCAACCTGTTTGATCTGTCACCTGCTAACCTGGCCGGAAAATATCCAGGGAAAGATGGGCTCAAAATGTTGATGCATTTGATATTTAAAGTAAGTACTGTTTTGATAATAACCGTTTCTCAAACAAGACTGTGTTTTAACATCCCTGAAGTAGAGAGGGTCAGAAAGCATTGAAGGAAAAGAAGTAAATGACGATAAGTATTTTCTCCTTTTCCTTCAATATTGTCTGTGCTATGATGTGCATACAAGACGGAGACTGTTTTAAGCTTTTTTCAAATTTCTGCGAACAGAACATATCAACTCTTATCAAATATCTTGTACGCTAATCAACTCTTATATATATATATTTGTACTTTTTTCTTAAAGGTAATGGAAGAAGTTGTTAACTCTCTTTAATGTTCAGTCCGTAGGTCTTTACAGTTTCTTTAGTTTTAAATTTTATTCTGACTGCAGGTTGGAAGAGCACTACAGCCTACAGTGTTTTATGTTGGAGACTGTGAGAAAATGTTTAAAAAGAAAATACCCAAAACAGACCCTGTAAGTAACATCCAATACATATATGTGACCCGTCACGCTTAAAGGGACCTTATCCGAATACCAAAAATCCAAACTTTGACAAACTTTTCAGACTCAGCATAGGTCAACTAGATACTGTATTCGAAAACTGTACGTAAAGTAAGATAGGGAAAACATTCCAGACATAAAAAATACGTACAAGTGAAAAGTGTCGGCCCTAGTCTGGCTGCGCGGACAGCGCAGACTGACTAGGGTCGATATTTTTCACACACCCGATAAGGTCCCTTTTAGCGCGACGGGTCACATATATTTTCAATAAATTTTAGCTGCTTTTCATAAGATTTCAATGGGCTTTTGTCTGTACGAACTACAGAGAATGAATTAAAGTTTGTTCATGGTCAGTTACAAACCTTTTTAATTGCAATTCTGAATCAATAGAGGAGGTTTCATAATGATATACCGAAAAGATGCCTGTTTTCAAATTTTTGTGTTTATGTCATAGCAGTCATTCGGAAATTTGTGGAAATTAGTAGCCTTGTGATTTTGACAACATCATAATGTCCTGTGACCCCCAAAAACGTTGTGGAAATGGTCACAATCATTATCATTAGTAAAAATTTTAATAGATAGGGGATAACTAAACCCTATAGATTCCGTTTATGCTTGAATCTTAAATGTTTTTATAATGTCGGAGTTGAGGGTGTCAGCCGAAGCCTACACGAGCACAACGAATTGCCATCCTCCATGCTTCTCTGTCATTCATAAGAGTCCTCATCTCAGCCACATCCTTTAGCCCAGTGTCTCTTCTGAGGGTGTCGAGCCACGTTGTCCTCACTCATCCACGCCCGTGTGTTTCCCATGTTTAGGCTCCCATAATATCAGTTCGCTGGCTGCAAGTTCGGGGTGACGCACGCAGTGTCCAGCCAACTGCATACGCCATTGCCTGATCTTGTCTGTGAGCTTTCATAATAAATTTCTTAATTTTCATTATATATCAACAGACAGACCCCAAGAGACTGAAGAAAGAGTTACCTAAAGCGTTAAAGACCATCAAGTCAGATGACAGACTCCTGCTGGTCGGTACGTCACGATGTCCGTTTGACGGAGAAATGAAGCCGATGACCAGCACATATCAGAGAATTATCCTTATACCAAGACCTGATTACGCTTCTAGACATTGTGAGTATTAATGACCCATTACCAGACGGCAAAATTTTGGACAATTCCAATTTGAAAGGTGTTGCAGATGACACTTTTGAATTGATGAAATTTTAAAAATCTCAAATTTTTGGATTAGAAAACATTGTGGAAAATGAAGAAATTGCTTGTCACAAGCAATTTCTTCATTTTTCACAATGGTTTCCCAAGCAATTATCTTGTAGGGTGTCAAAAGGCGTCACTGTGTGGTAATGGGTTAATCCTCAAAGCTGTTTCAGAAGATGATACTAGACAAGCTCTTTTCAAAGATGTAATGTCAGTTTTGACATAATTCTGATATTACAAGATAATCCTTTCTCAAATGGCAAAGAAATGATGCTCCAAATTAGAAAATGCTGTAGACAACAAAATTGGTGGTAATAGAAATATGATTGTGAACAACATAGCACAGAAAATATTGAGGCAAAACAAGAAAATATTTTCTATCAGAACTTTTTTTGTCTGAATGTTTTGTAAAGCATTTTCTGTTAGAGACATCAACACAAGATCATAAATAGGGAAAAGGTTAAGAGAAAATAATAACATTTTGACACCCTGTGAGATTAAGGCTTAAGAAATCATTGCGCAAAATGAAGAAATTGCTTGTGACAAGCAATTTCCTCATTTCCCACAATGTTTTCTACCCAAATAAACCAATAATTGTAAAATTCTAATCCCTTAAATTGTTGTCTACAACTTCTTTCAATTTGGACCAGTCTTAAATTTTGCAATTGGTAAGAGGTTAAAAATATATAAATTAATTCGTATTTCAGTGTTATGGCGACGTCTCATATTAAAGAGTAACGGAGCGCTGACCAACATACTGGACGTGAGTTCCCTGGCTAAGGTCACCGACGGTTATACCCCCGGTCACATGTTCACAGCCATAACACAGGTGCTGACGGACAGGCGCATACAGCAGCTCTCGAAACGTCCACTACAAGCTGTGGAGTTTATAGCCCCGCTCGCTAGAATTGACCCCATATACAAGGAGGAGGAAGAATCATTTAAGGTATCAAACTCTTTCTTAACCCTTTCCCAAATAAGGCCTGGTTTTGATGTTCTTAAAAGAAAAGGCTTGTAAAACATCAAGGCAAAAGAAGAAAATGCTGATGATCAGCATTTTCTCCTTCTGTCTAAATTATATTTTCTGTGATATATTGTACAAAAATCTTATTTTTATCAAAATCTTTTTGTTGTCTGTAGCAGCTTTCATATTGGACCGCCCTATTTTGCTGTCATTTGGGAGAGGGTTGAAAATTAAAATTTAAAATCGAATTGAAATCTGCTGCAGATGAAAAAATTGGTGTTTATAAAAATGACTCAAGCCTTAAGTTTTCACTCTATGGTCATCAAATATTTCATTAAATCCAGGAATCTGTATTATCAAGGATCATTTAAAATTCACCATTATAATTTTCTGTCCAACCTGCTTGTAAGATCATAATGTTACAGGCCCCTGGTCCCTGCAGCAGGGAATTTCCCTTCTATTTGAATAGCATCCTATTAAAAATTTTGTATTAGGTTAACCCACTCCTAAACATTCATGCCTTTTGACATGCTTAAGTACTGTAATTATTCCAATAAACGCCCATATTCTAATAAACGCCCATCCCCAAATCTTGACTGAAAATCTGCTTGTTTCAAGCACAATTTCAGCGGAAAGGGGTGATTCTTATAAATGCCCATCCCCTGATTCAGGATTGAAATAATGTAAGTCAAAGTAAAGATCATTCCAAAAGCAATGAAAAAGCGGATGTCCAGCCCTCAACCTGTTGATAATGAACGAATTTCTTTGAAAAATCGTATTTTGCAATCCTTATAACAAAACTTTGCTAAATTCGACTTGCTGAACTTCAAGTCCATGAATTGACACTTGATTCGCAAATTTTGACTCGCAAATTTAGAATACCCACCCCCTAGTTTTTAATGGACCATGCTTATAATAAACGCCTGGGCGCGTTAGAATAATTACGGGGGTATTTTAGCTTTGGAAAATATTGAAAAAAAAATATTAAGAGAATGCTGATTACCAGCACTTTCTTCCTTTTCTTAAATATATCAAAGAATTTTTTATTTTGACTATCAGATTAATTTGGTCATCTGCAACATCTTTGAAATTGATCAAGTTTTGAAATAATTTGTTTTGCATATGAAAGGTTTAACCCTTTCCCAAACATGCAAAAATTTGGACTGTTCCCGTGTTTAAAGCTTCGTCCAATGACAAAATAGGTGTTGATAAAGATGGGAGTTGCATACATTATAGCACAGAAAATATTGAGGCAAAAGAAGAAAATGCTGATATCAGCATTTTCTTCTTTTGACTCATTGTTTTCCCAAGCATTTTCTATTAGGATGCCAAAAGCAGGTCTCGTTTAGCAAAGGGTAAACAGGTAAACATAGGAAATCCCCATTTTTTTCCAAAATGACCAAAAAGTTAGTGAAAACACTGAGTATTGTGGTATGAATGATTGAATCTGTCAAAACAAGTTATCTAAAGAGATAAAATGAAGATTTTTCTGAGTTTCTATTTATTTAGATGACAAGTTAAATAAAATGGGTTTTTCCTGACCACAAGCATCTGAGTCTATGATTTGACCTTTGACTTATTTATAAAAAAAATGATGAAATAATGAAAATGTAATGAAAATGCATATGCTTGGCCAATCTCTTAGTGTTATCACAGCATCACCTTACTGCATATAAGAGGGGGTGAAGGCTTTTCAAAATGCAATATTTCCTTTATTGTTCACCAAATCCTATATTGTGAGAACCCATTGGAATCGTCTCACCGAGACCATAGGGTTTGAAATTGAGATAGTAATGTTAGTCTTCTAATGAAAGTCTTCACCACGGCTTTGTTGCTTCTCTGGGAAAGATTAAATTTAGGTTCAAAATATATCTTTGTAAACATACATTCCATAACAATCTGTTCACTCTCATTCAGGGTTGGTATGCCAAAACTCCGCTGGGTAAGAAACGAGCGAAGGCTGCTGCGGGAGATGACGAAGATGGTGGCGGCGGAAAAGGAGGCAAAGGCAAAAAAGGAAAGAAAGGAAAGAAGAAGGGAAAGAAAAAGAAGAAATAGACTTGTTTTGTGCTTCATTCTTATGGATGTTTATTGATAAATTGTACTTCATTTTGTGTAGAAAACTGTTAAAGAAATATTAATTATTCTCCCAATTTGAATTATTCCAATCTGAAATAGTTGCCCTACATGATGAAAAAAAAAGGAAAAATGAAAATGTGTTGTTTATTTTATTTCAAAATGAACATCTCTTTATAATAATGAAAAAATAGAATAAGCTGACTTTGAGTTCAGTATATTTTCTATCTGTGATAAAAAATGTTTTATTTGAAAGTTGTAATTAAAATTTATTGTATTTTATATTTATTTCTTGAGCTCATTCAAGATTGATAATCTCATATTGAATAATAAAATGGTCCAAAATGAAAACTGTTTCGGGGCAACAAATTAGTCAAATAGCAAAAGGTAAGAAAGCATAGAAGTAAAAAAGGAAATACTTTTCATCTGCATTTTCTTTTTCTGTGTCATGTTTTCAAATATGCTTCATTGGGGGCATATACATGTATACTGCTTTCCAAACAAGCATGGATTTTGATGACTTTAACCCTTTCCAAAACAGTGGCGAGTTTTGATGCCCTACTCAATAAAGTATCAGAGAAATTGAGATTAAAGAAGGAAATGTTGATAATTAGTATTTTCTCCTTTTATCTTTATATTTTCTATGCTTTATTGTACACAAATTCAATCTTTATTCACATTCATTTTGTTGTCTGCAACAGCTTTCGAATTGGAAACAGGAACCATCTAAATTTTTGCCTCTAGAAAAATCAACAACTCTTGATTTCCTTCACTCCTTTTCATGCTTTCCCAAACAAGACCTGGTTTTCACGACTCTAATGACAAAAGCTTGGAAAAACATTGAGGCAAAAGAAGAAAATGCTGATAATCAGTATTTTCTTTTGTCTCAATTTTTTTCTGTGCTAAATTGTAGACAAATCCAGTCTTGTTCAGCATTCATCTTGTAGTCTGCAGCAGCTTTTTAGTTGGACCATCCCAAAATTTTGCCATTTGGAAAAGGGTTAGCCCATTCCCATTGACAACTTTGCTTGTCTTATTCATTTGCCAAACATCAAAACTGCCATTTTGAGGACCTTGATCAAGAAAACCTTCGAAAGCATTGAAGAAAATGAAAAAATACTGATTATCAGCAATTTTTCAGCTCCACTGGCCAGCAGGCTATTGTCATAGCGATGTGTCCATCATGCATACGTCCGTAATCTTGTTCTTTAGAAATTTTCTCAAAAACTATCGGATGGATTTCAACCAAACTTCACATGAATAATCCTTGGGTGACCCTCTCTGATTCCTTCAAGAATTCTGATTAACCCATTACCAAACGACAAAATTTTAGGATGGTCCAAATTCAAAGATGATGCAGACGAAAATTTTAAGTGGATGAAATTTTATATTTTTCATCTTTTGGGGTAGAAAACATTGTGGGAAATGAAGAAATTGCTTGTCACAAGCAATTTCTCAATTTTCCACAATGTTTTCCAAAGTCATTTTCTTGTAGGGCGTCAAAAGGCGTCACTGTGTAGAAGAGAGCCTGGAGTTATCTGCCCTTGAATGTCAACTAGACAACCCTGGCAGCCTGGAAGCACTCCACAGGCCTGATTGTTTGTTTTGTTGAATGCAATTTCAAAGGTTCAGGCTGCACAAACAAGCAAATGCATGACCAAGCTGAAAATTACAAGCAAGTAAGATTGCATGGTCAGTAAGAGTCTGTAAAAGTTCTGTATTGATTAGTTAAAACTAATGGTTGTAAAAGTGAAAATAAAGCTGAAAATGGCAATTTTGTCAATTTCAAGGCACATAACTCATGACGTAAAATTCAAATCAAGCTGAAAATTACACCAAGGCAAGATCTCATGGTCACCAGCATTCTGTCCTAGTTTTGTCTTGATTGGTCAATATTTGTAGTTGCTAGAGTTAAAACAACGTCAAAATAGAGCCGAAAATGGCAATTTGTAAATTTCAAGGACACATGATTCATAATGTAAAATTCAGATCAAGCTGAAAATTACACCAAGGCAAGAACTTCTGGTCACCATCATTCTGTCCAAGTTTTGTCTTGATTAGCCAATGTTTGTAGTTGCTAGAGTGAAAACAAAGTCAAAATAGAGCCAAAAATGGCAATTTTGTCAATGTCAAGGGCACATCACTCATGATATAAAATTCAGATCAAGCTGAAAATTATACCAAGGCAAGATCTTATGGTCACCATCATTCTGTACAAGATTTGTCTTGATTAGTCAATGTTTGTAGTTGCTAGAGCAAAAAAATGTCAAAATAGAGCCGCAAATGGAAATTTTGTCAATTTCAAGGGCAGATAACTCATGATGAAAAATTCAGATCAAGCTGAAAATTATACTCAGGCAGATCTTTTAGTCACCACCATTCTTTCAAAGTTTTGTGTTGATTGCTCAATATTTGAAGATTTAAGAGTAAAAAAAATAAAGTCAAAACCAGCTATTTTTGACATTCAAGGGGAGATACCTCAGGTTACTGTATGTGTAGATATATTCGCGGGCTTCTAATTTTCGCTATATTCGCGCTAGACCATCGGCCCGCGAATTCATGATTGCGCAAATATTTGTACTCCCAATTCTTCCTGAAAAGTTTAATTTTCGCGTAAGTTGACAAGTTTGTTAATTATAAACATTTCATGAATATGCATTCAGTTCGTACATGTATATGTTTTATTGTCTAAATGTGTTGAATAAAAAAGGTGACAACATACATGTATCAAAAGTAATTTAACAATAAACCTGTGAATAACCATTTAACACTTTATCGGACAATGAATTGTTTGTCATTGTTTGGTTTAAAATACATGTAACAAACCCTTTATTAGGATGCACAAAGAAAATAATTAGTTACAGTGGAGCAATATCCGTTTAATCTCGTACTCCCGATACGGCAAATAAGAAAGAGTATTTATACAGCACTTACATTCATTTTGCTGTGCGCGAAATTAAGAATTCTTAAATTGTCTCTCCGCGAATTCAAAGTTGCGCGAATATTTGTATAACTCGAAAATGGGGCCCTACCGCGAAAATTTCGCTCCGCGAAAATATCTACACATACAGTATTCTAGTTCAATCCAAATTCTTTGGAGGAATCCAAGAGAGGGTCATCCAAGGATCATTCCTGTGAAGTTTGATTGAAATCCATCCAGTAGTTTCTGAGAAGAAGATTTTTAAAGAAAAAGTTTATGGATGGACGGACAGACGCATGACAGACACACCGCCATGACAATAGCCCGCTGGCCTGACAGCCAGTGGAGCTAAAAATGGCTGTTTTGACTTTGTTTTCACTCTAGCAGCTACAAATTTTGACCAATCCAGACAAAACTTTGACAGAATGTTGGTGACTATAAGATCTTGCTGGGGTGTAATTTTCAATTTGATCTGAATTTTACATCATAAGTTATGTGCCCTTGAAATTGACAAAATTGCCATTTTCCATGTTTAAATTCGAAATATTAACCAATCAACCCAAAACTTTAACAGAATCTTACTGACCAAAATGTCCTAAGCTTGATAGGAATATAAAATCCTGAGTTATGTGCCCTTGAATTTGACAAAGTTGCCAATTGTGTCTTTGTTTTCAGTCTAACAGCCCCATATATTTACCAATCAAGACAAATGTTTATGACCCTGATAAGATCTACTATGACATACTTTTACTTTTGATGCCAGATTTATCTAGCATGGGTCCCTTAACCAGACTCCTTTAAATCATTGTTGTTAAAGCAGTCATGCATTTGCTTGTTTGGGCAGCCTGAACTTTTGAAATTGCATTCAACAAGACAAACAATTCAGGTCTGTGGAGCAATTCCAGCTGGTCAGGACTGTCTAGTTTGGCTTTTCTCTCAATACTTGATCATACACCAACGCAGACATTTAAAATGTTGAAGAGAACAAGAATATGGTGCATGTTTCCCACACTAAGTAACATTGACTTTGTTGTATGCTATAGTTTTAACCCTTTCCCAACAAGACCTAGTTTTGACCTTCCCATAAATAACAGCTTTTAGTGAAAGCATTGAGGCAAAAGAAGAAAAATGCTGATAATCAGCATCTTCTTCTTTTGCCTCGATGTTTTCTTCCCAACATTGAACATGAATCTTATCTTCATTAACATCAATTGTTTTGTCTGCATCAGCTTTCACATTGATCCACCCTATAATTTTGCCATTTGGGAAAGGTTTGGTTGAAACAGTCTAAATTTTTTTATACGCCCAAAGGGTAGTATTATTATGTTATGGCCCCGGTTGTCTGTCCGTCTGTCTGTCTGTCCATTATCAATTTCTTGTGTGCGCAACTCCTCCTACAGTTTTAATCGCAATTTGATCAAACTTGCCACAATGAATTCCCATAGTGTCTAGTTGTGCACACCACTAACGGAATTCAGATAATTTTTTTCGTTCTTGAATTATCTGCCCTTGAATTAAAAAAAGAAGCCCATTTTCTTGTGTGCTCAACTCCTCCTACAGTTTTGATCAGAATTTTATCAAACTTGCCAAAATGAATCTCCATGGTGTCTAGTTATGCACATTGTTTACAGAATTCAGATAACTGTTTTCATTCTTGAATGATCTGCCCTTGAATTTAAGGAAAATGTCCATTTTCTCAAAAATGCCCATTTTCTCGTGAGGGCAACTCCTGCAGTTTCAACCAGAATGTAATCAAACTAGCCACAATGAATATGTTGTCTGGTTGTGCAAACAAAATTTTGATAACATTTCATGTTTGAATTATCTGCCCTTGAATTGAAAAAATGGCCAATTTACTGACAAGCCCCTCTCAGGGGTATATGCGCCGCTCTGCAAAGCTCTTGTTTTATACTTTTGAGAGGATTAATTAGAAGCTATGAATGATGACAAAATGTCCAATAGATGAGAGAAAAATAGTAAAGGTAGAAAAAGTTTGATATCAAAAAGACATTGCTCTTTCAGCTAAATTTTAGATTTTCATGAAAAGTTTGGGAACAACTATTGAAAAATAATAAGAGGCAACAAACAGCATTTTCTACCATTTTCAAATTGATTCTGAAACAGATAAAAATATAGGAAAAGAGTAAGGGCATGAAAGTTGAAACTAAATATAAAATTATATTTCTCTATCAGCAAGTCAAATGCGTAATTTGATAATGGATGAAATCCTTTGTTTACAAAAAGTGATTTTGAATCTAAATTTTGTTATCATGGTGATGAGCGGGTGATAATGGGATTATTATTTTGATCCTTTTCCTGTGATGTTTTTAATTTTTCGTATGTACCGATCTTTACCTGTGATTAAATTCTTGAGAATTTCACATGTTGTTTATTTTATGCGCTCTAAATGTGTTAAATAAAAATACTTTTTCTTGTACCTTCCAAATATCAAAATGAGTTAAGCAATTATTTAATGAAATAAATTGAGAATTCAATTTCTATTTGTAGTTAAGGGTATAAAACAATGGGTAGTATTATCCAACTGAAGTGAGGCCCTGATAAAGACTTTTGTCACCCCAGAAAACAATAGTCAAATTGATAAAACGATGATAAAATACAGTAGTGCAAAATTAACCCAGGACAACTTTATCTTCGACGGCAAAGTATATTAGTCTATCGTCCCCATTACCACACAATGACTTTTTTTGACTCCCTACAGGATAATAGCTTTGGAAAACATTGTGGCAAATGAAGACAAGCAATTTCTTCATTTCAAACAATGTATTCTACCCACAAAGACCAAAACATGTAAAATTCATTTTACTGGAAATTGTCGTCTGCAACATCATTGAATTTGGACAAGTAAAATTTTGCTTTTTGGTAATAGGTTAAGAAAACATTTCCAAAGTGGGGTCATTACATAAACTAGAACTGTCGCAAAGCGGACAAATACCCCCCACTAGCGCGTTGTCACTGAAAAAGTGCTAAAGTTCAAAGTGGCATAACTCTGAAACTACTGCCTGGATCAAGATGAAAATTGCAGGTGCACAACTTCATATGATAGGAAACAACCTGCTAAAATTTCAGCAAAATCGGTCAAAAACTGTGGGAGGAGAAGAGGACACAAAATTATGTCCACGGACGGACGGACAGACGGACGGACGGACAACCTGAATCCAGTATACCCCCCCATAACTTTGTTGTGGGGGGTATAATTATGCAGATGTCTTTGGGTATATCTGTTGCACTATGTCTTTGAAATAGTTTTTATATTTATCCTTTTTAAGCCCTTTTCCATTATTGGATAAGACTAAGTAAGTTTTTGACTAAGTGCAAATTGAATGATGTTGCACATGGAAAAATGAAAGATACTGAGCATAGAATATATGTAAGATACTTTTTTGAAAATACAAATCCGCCGACAACATAGCTCGCCTATACGGGAGCTTGTCACAAAAACAACTTTTACTGACTCCAAGGTCAAGGTAAAGAGGTCAAATGTCATGGTAATACAGGTGATGAAATGATTAATATTAGAAGTAGAAAATGTGTGTGCTATAACAGATAATATTGAGACAAAAGGAGAAATTGCTGGTTGTCTGCATTTTCTTCTTTTGCCTCAAAGTTTTTTCCCAACCACTTTCTAAGTCAAGTTCAGGTCTTGTTTGGGAAAGGGTTAAGTCACATGTCTCCAACAACCTCAACATTCTTTGTTTGCTCGCAGGTTTCATTTTTGGAGATCTCTGGCAATCTTTTGGATCATGCACAAAGTTTCTGAAGGGCAGCATGTAAAACTTTATTTTCAACTGCAATATTTCAGGGGGTGGGTGGGAGATAGGATGTGGTAAAATTGGGTAACTCTTACAGTTAACCCTTTCCCAAACGACAGAATTTTAGGGTGATCCACTTCAAAAACTGCCACAAATGACAAAATGGATGTTATTAAAGACAAGATTTGTGTGAAATATTGCATGGAAAATATTGAGACAAAAGGGGAAACTGCTGATTATCAGCAGTTTCTTCTTTTGTTTCAATGTTTTCCCAAGCCTTTTCTATCAGGGACGTCAAAACCAGGTCTTGTTTGGGAAAGGGATAAGATCTCTACTTATTGAGAATGTGGCTAGAAATTGGTTAGACCTTTCCCAAACGACAATTAAATTTGATCAATTACTTGAAAGGAAACTTGAAAGGAGCTGTAACAGAGGACAAAATAAAGTATTATTTGGTTATACATACATGGCATTTGAAAATTATGACTTGGAAAATATTGAGGCAAAAATGAGAAAAAACTGTTCTCAACATTTTTTTCTTTTACACAAATTCATTCCAAAGACCTTTCTATTAAAAATGCATCGAAATCAGGCCTGATTTGAGAAAATAATAGAATTCATGATCTCTCCCTTTTATTATTCCCAAACATTAAAAAAAATGTTTGCATGAATTCAGAGAAATACATTTCATTGAATCTTGAATGGTACACCAATACTGTGAAGTTTGAATTAGAATTGGTAAGGGCCTCATTTCAATTTACCTTTCAACATCATTTGACCTTATTGTTATGGATTAAATAATCTTTAAAAATAATTCAACAAACGTAAAATAACAATAAAAATGACATAACTTACAAAATTACAAGTTTTAAAATACATGTGACATCATGTTTGGAATTTTAGACACGATAACTGATCATCACTACTATATGCAATTAATTTTGTGACATTGAACTTGCTAGAAAAATGTCTGGAAAAATATTTTGGATGCTTTATCTCTTTTCTTGCATAATTGTAAGTATTTTATGCTGACATATTGAAAGATCAGGGACATATACATAATAAAAAAAGTTTTGCAACAAAATGTAAATATCTGTAGTAACCAAAATAGTTTTGTTTTAACATAAAATCAAATGTTTACACAATAGATTATAGCTAGAAAACACAAACAGATGAATTTTATACCGCAATCGCGTGCGTCTTGCACTCCAGGTGCGCATTTCCGGTTTTCATGTCTGCCATGGTATTCATGTGTATGGAGCATAGTTCTAGAAAACATTTAGGTGTGAACGTAATTGTCTTTGCCCAGCATAAAAAAGGCCACTAAAAGGAATTTTCTGCAACGCTGTGGGACTACTCCATGGACTTACGTTAGAAGGACGTTATATCGCTAATGTGTTTCTACGTGGCAGAACCGGCGTATAAGGTGCCTTTTTGAATTTTGCGCATCTCAAAGCATAAGTAACAATTTTAAGGATGCTATGTGAGCCAATTTGTGTGGTTTGAGATAGTCCCGGTCAATGACGTCGTAGAAAAAGACCACGAGAAGATGACCGTCATAATTTCGTTTCGTCACGGCAAAGATGTTTCTTATCAACACCAAAACTTACGAGTGGCTTCCACAAGAATTTCAATATAGAGTATCCACACTTACCATCCGTGATCGTCTCCACAGATGAACGGTTACTAGACGTTGACCATACGTTGTAATTTCCCTGACGCTACACCATGAACGCACCAGACTTGACTGGTATAGAGTCCTAAATGCTTTAAGCCAAATTAAGCGTATACAACACTGATGGACTCCCATTATCAGCATCATCAGTGCATTTAAGAAAATATTGTTATGAAAAAAGAATATGTTGGTTACCAAAGATTGATGTTAATTGATTTTTACTTATTAGCTCACCTGAGCACAAAGTGCTCAAGGTGAGCTATTGTGGTTGCTTTTTGTCCGTCGGAATGCACCCCCTAGCCCCCCCTGTTCCTACGGGCCTGACAATAGTATCGCAATAGTATTGCAATAGCAACCTACAATAGCAATACTATCGTGATAGCAATTTGGTCAATAGCAATAGTATCGCAATAGTCATTTTGGTCTGCAATAGTCATCCCTAGTTCAATCTCTTGATAAAGTAGTGAATGTTGATACTGTGTACAAACAATTTAAGTGGATTAGAAAACTTTTCACGGTTGTTCTTGCTTGAAAATGGCCGCACAGTCGATACCGAATTCTATTGTAACTTTTTATTTTGACCCCTCACCTACGTCAAGACAATGTTTCAAACACAATATTTAACGTTACCACAAAGCGACCTTTGAATGTTCTGCGTAAATGCATATGCTAAAATATATATAACGGTTGTGAAATAAATATCACAGAAAATACATTTTTTCAATTAACAAAGTCAGTGTTGCTAAACTTTTTTTACATGGTATATTTTAACATATGTTTAACCATTGTCCTTCTGTCTTTCTGGCCGTCTGCGCTTAACCTAAAGAACTTACTGAGGAAGGATTGGTGTTCCACAAACACATCTTGTTTTTTAAGTTTTGCTTCTCTCAATTTCAACTTTGCAAATTCTACAGTCTGGAAAAGCTGTAACCTTGGTTGAAATCATCAGTGCATTTAAGAAAATATTGTTATGAAAAAAGAATATGTTGGTTACCAAAGATTGATGTTAATTGATTTTTACTTATTAGCTCACCTGAGCACGAAGTGCTCAAGGTGAGCTATTGTGGTCCATCCATCCGTCTGTCCGTCAGTCTGTTCACATTTTGGTGTGACTGCTCTAGCACCCACAAATATTGACCAATCTTAACCAAACTTGGTCAAAACATGTATGACCATAAGTTCTCGGAGGAGTTCGATTTTAAGTCAGATCGGACATGGAAGTCTGGAGTTATGTGCCCTTGAACGTCAAAAATGGCTAGTTTTGACTTTGTTACCACTCTAGCATCTACAAATATTGACTGATCAAGGCAAAACTTTGCCACAATGTTGTTAACTATAAGATCTTGTATGAGTTTGATTTTCAGTGTGATCAGAGCAGGAAGCCTGGAGTTATGTGCCCTTGAATTTGACAAAATTGCTGTTTTTGACTTTGTTTATTCTGTAGCATGTACATTTATTGACCAATCAAGACAAAACTTGGCTACAATGTTGGTAACCATAAGATCCTGGATGAGTTAAATTTTCAGCTTGATTTGAACAGAAAAAACAGCCCTTGAATTTCACAAAATTACTGTTTTCGACTTTATTTCACTCTAACAAACACAGATATGGATCAATCAAGACACAACTTGGTCACAATGTTGGTGACCATAAGGTCTGAAATGTTTTAATTTGTCAGATAGATTGGACTAAAAAAAAACCAGAGTTGTGTGCCCTTGGCAGTGACAAAATTGCCATTTTCGACTTTGTTTTCTCTCAAACAGCAAAAAATATTAACCAATCAAAAAAAAATACTTGGACATAATGTTGATGAGCTCTTTCTCAGAACAGAGTTATGTGACCTTGACTGTGACAAAATTGTTGTTTTCTTCCACTTTGTTTTAACTGTAACAGCTACAAATATTGATCATTCAAGATTATGAAAGCAGTTTTCAGCTGGATCATAATCTCACATCTTAAATTATGTGCTCTTGTTTACATTTTTCATAAATTTCTTCAGCTTTCCTCAGCTCTGATCAATGTAGAGTTAACAGTGTTACAATATGACAACCCCCTTGGTACATCCTACACCGGCCACAATATTCAAGGTGACAGAAAATGTTGTGATGTGGGCGGGGCTAGTTGTACAGCAACAAATGATACATGTGATGTGTTCTTTACCTTCTGTATTGGACAGTAAGTTCTATTTAATATTTAACCCATTGTCACATAATGACGCCTTTTTGATGCCCTACAACATGAAGGCTTTGGAAAATCTTGTTGAAAATAAAGAATTACCTAGCATTAGCCGGAAATAAAATTTCGAATAAAAACCAGATCTGGACTAAATGTAGTTGTCTTGACCCTCAGAACTGAGAAGAACATGGCATTTTTTATGCTCACTAAAAATTGTGCGGGAACATAATAGTTACTTCATCATGCTTCCAACCATTTATTTGTCAATAATTTTAGACAACAATTTTCAAACTTGTTTGGATTACTCCTTTTCAAAAGTTTTGAATATTTTTCCAGAATGAGCAATGACCCATCTAAGCCAGGCTGTATCGGTGCCTCTATAGATATGAGCCAGGATGTATCCAACAATGTGTTTAGCATCAAAACAGGGAAACAGTCCGGCTTGACCAGATATGGGAATCTGTCTATCTGGGTAGTGGTGAGCTACTTTGAATTTCATCGAAGAAATGGCTTTAGCCCTTTCCAAAACAATATGTACCCGGTTTCTATGACCTTAACAGAGAAGGCACTCTAAAAATGAGGGAAAAGAAGAAAGAGTAACCATGTTGATAACAAGCATTTCCCTCTTTTTCCTTTTTACCATGCTTAATTATACATATTTTTTAGTTTTGGTAACAAAGATTTCGTTTGTCTGCCAAGTACGGCATTAGATTTGAACCAGTTTAAAATGTTGTTTTTGAATTGGCTTAATTTATGTTATCTGTAAAATGTACCACTTCTGGTCATCCTGCACTATTGCACAAGCTAGCTGACATTTATCTTTCATTTTCATCCTCTCCTTTAAGTCATTAAAATGATCAAGAAGTTTTGTATAAAAAAGGAAATTTGCCTAGCAGTGTATGGTGGTATGCTTAATTTAATAATTTTACATTTGTGACCCATCACACTAAAAGGGACCTTATAGATCTATGATGTGTGAAAAATATCGACCCTAGTCAGTCCGCGCAGCCAGATTAGGGCCGACGCTTTTCACATTTATGTAATTTTCTAAATCAGGAATGTTTTCCCTATCTTACTTTATGTTCATTTTTAGCATACAGTATTTGGTTGACCTGTGCTGGGTCTGACAAGTTTGTTAAAATTTGGATTTTTGGAGTTCGGATAAGGTCCCTTTTAGCGTGACGGGTCGCAATTATGAGAACTGATTTGCCAATGTAGATCTAGAAAAGAATTAACATGACAAGCATCAATTTCAACAATTCATCAATTTATTATTGCATTTAAATGTGAGTTTATAGATTTTTTTTCTTATGACAATGAACTTGTTCTAAAAACAGACCGGGTTTACCATTTTGTATTGACAAACTGTCCGTGTTGTTATAAAATCTCGTAACTACGAGGCTTAGATAAAGTTGTAGTTACGATATTTTGTAACAACAACGCGGGAATGCATAGATCGCGAAAAAACGTCCCTCGCTTTGGCCGAGTTCACCACAAGTGATTATATTTCACCAGAACCAGACGAGTATAACAGTAGAAGTCCTTGACATTGACCTCACATCCAGCGGAGGAACATCGACCCCTGACCTCATCGACAATTTTACACGACCTTTGACCTTTTCACCATCAGCCTCATACTGGGCCTCACCTAAACATATAGTCCATCTTCAACAACATGTTAGGTAAGTAAAGCCTCTCTTACAACCCATCATGCGTCTTATTAAATCGTATGTTTTAAAACTCTGCGAAATTACACAATTTATAATGACGCATGACGGGTTGTAAGAGCGCCTTAAAATATTGTCCGGTCAATTCTTTGCTGCGTGCAGTCTGCGTCGTGGTTGCGTCCGCCAAAATTGTATGTTGCATGTGCGTGCATCGCACGACTAAACGTACGTTATAGACGCAGACTGCACGCAGGAGCACGTTCAACCGGTTGTAAGAGAGGCTTAACCGTTTACTTGTCAATGATCGATTGTAGCTTAATCTTTTTCTAAACAGCAAAAATTGGACTGTTCCAATTTTAAAGCTGCTGCAGACATGGATCTTGTGTACAATATAAAAAAGAAAATATTGAGGAAATGATAGAAAACTCTGGTTGTCATATCATGAGCACCTTAAACCATGTATTCCTCAGGTATTCATCTCACAAGTTTTACCGCAATATCCAACCTTAGCCTCCAGCTGCTCTTTCACTTAGATGATTTACATCTATTTCACTGGTGGTGAACTCGGCCAAAGTGTGGGACGTTTTTTCGCGATCATAGTATTCCGTCGGTGTTATAAAATATCGTAACTACGGCTTCGATAAAGCAGTAGTTACGAGATTTAACAACAACACAGACGGTTTATCAATACGTATTGGAAAACCCGGTCTATTTTTGAACAAATTCATTGTTATTAGAAAAACTATCCAATCAGATCTTTGAACTCACATTTAAACACAAAATATCTGTACCTTGTTGTAGCGAAAAACGTCCCTCGCTTTGGCCGAGTTCACCACCAGTGCATTTGTGAGAAACAAATGGCTTTTGTCAAATGTCAAAAACGATATGAGCCAAGCTGAGGTTTGAATCTATGATCCATGGATTGAAAAGACACTGATATTACTGACTGAGCTGTCTGGGTGAGACAAAAATGCTGATAATCAATATTTTCTTATTGTCTCTCAATCTTTTCCCCAAGTTGATTCTACAGTAAGAGAAATAGAAACTGGGTTTTGTAGGTGAAAGGCCTAAAATAATATACTGTAATAGAAATCATAATAGATGACTTTTTATTTGCAGTTTATATATCTCTTAGTTTTACTGTATCTTTCATGGTGTACTATGTTTACAGTTTAGATCTGCAAATACGAGTATGGTGTGCGGATGGTTGGTATGGCAACTCATGTAACCAGACCTGTAACCATGACGACTATCATACTTGCTCAGATGGAAGATTGGTGCCACTTTTAGAATGTTCAGATAGTGGTATGTAATGTTGGACTTTTACTTTTTTTGCAGAAGCCTTAACCCTTTCGTTTGCAGAATTATTTCCCAGAAACGACTTTTTCCCTATTTCCAAGCACTTCGTGTTAGAGCTGGGACGGGTAGACATTTTGTACCCAGGTACCCGTGGTCGTATTACCCGCGGGTACTCGAGTACACGACGATGGTTCAAAAACACCAATAGTTATCTATAGATCTTTTTTCATCCTGGCACTTGTTTGCTAAACATGGCTTTAAACAACCACGCTTCGTCGAAATCTTCTTCAAAAAGCGAAGTTTGGTAATTCTTTAGTCTTCTACAAGACAAAGAGAAGACTAAATGCAATATTTAAAATATGCAGATGTTTTTTGTACTTTTCTGCGACAAAAAGGCTGATCAAACTTTCGCAGACACATTATATGTGAAATGTTAGGCTAATATCTCGTAGCTACAGCTTGAATAAGCTGTAATCAAGAGATTCAGGTCCCCTAATGTTAAATTACGTATATTTGAAGTTCATTACTTTTGCTAAATAACAGGGTTGCTCATAGAACGAAAAGCTATTCCAGTCTGGCCTTTCTATCATTTCCAGGGGCGTCACTAGCCCGGAATTTTTTAATGTTAAAGTCAAGTGCGTTTTGTAGAGTCCCTTTCACTCATTTTAAATAACGCAAAAAACAAGAAAATCTCTTGAAAACATTGTGGAAAATGAAGAAATTACTTGTGACAAGCACATTCTTCATTTACTACACAGAGAGACCAAAAATATAAAATTACATTTACTCGAAACTGTTGTCTGCACCATCTTTAAATTTGAAAGAGTCTTTTTTTATCAAATTATAAAGGATTTTGGGGGTGCCGGGGTCTGATTTATCACAGTTTTGATAAGAAAGACCACTGGGCACACTTGAAAAAATGATTATGCAGAAGCTCTGGCGTCCCCCCCCCCACACACACACACACACACAAAAGTATCCCAATAGACAGCGGGGAAGCCAATTTCAAACTGTTTGGATGGTCTACTTCCGGCTCGTAACCTATGAGAATATTGACCCATGGTCAAAAAGGCATTAATAGACCTATTATGAACTTGTTAAAAAAACTTTACCTTTCATTACATAATGTATTAAACCGGGTACCGGGTAATGATTTTGTACCCGGGTACTGGTCTTTAATTTACCCGACCCGATACCCGGGTACTCGAGTACTCGTCCCAGCTCTACTTCGTGTATACACATGCTTAATAAATAGATTTTACTAGCAGAATACCCATAAACCTATATATCATTGGAAAGGTTATTTAATTTCCTTTAACAATATGATAAGATAAGTAACTGATAGAAAATTTGCATCTCATCAAAATCTCGACCTCTAGCCCCATGACCCCTGTCAGGCCCCCTGCCACGACCCCCGACCACCCCCACCCCTACGATTTGGGACTGGATTCGGTTTAGGGTTATTGGAATCACTATCGGAGTCACTATTCGAAGTCTCCGAAACATTTCTAATGTTCAAATCACCTTTTTACCACCTAAAAATCAAGGTAATCGCTATCATCATCGTCCGGCACTGACATGGTGATTCGCCGGACCTCTTCTGCAGAATATTGAACCCTCCTGACCATCGTAACAGCTCATACAAACCCAAAAACTGTGTTTTTCTTCACATTTCACAAGATCATAACACTATTGCGCAATATTTCTGGTGTCATAATAACTTTAATAGCGTAAAAATTGCTTTTAAAAGCCCATACCCCCTAAACAGTATAGGCGTTCCTGAACCGCGCTTGAAAGCGCGCTTGCAAACGAAAGGGTAGGCTGTATTCCCTAACATTTCTAAATCGATCATCTACAGCAAAGTTACATTACAAGTCATTTTATTGGACAAGACATTTATCTCAGCCAATCTGATTGTTGTATGTTTTTAAAATTATTCTGGGATTTGGTGCAGTGAATACTACCCCAGGGCACATTTGGAAGGGTGATGGACTTTCAGTTATTGGGACAAAGGTTCTATTTAGCGTGGGCTGACTATATAAGCTATGGTCAAACTTTTTCGCATTAACCCTTTCCCAAACAAGACCTGGTTTCGACGTCTCTATTAGAAAAGGCTTGCGAAAACATTGAGACAAAAGAAGAAACTGCTGATAACCAGCAGTTTCTTCTTTTGTCTCAATATTTTCTGGGCAATATTTTACGCAAATCTTATTTTACATTTGTGGCAGAATTTTAATAGGACCACCCTAAAACTTTGGGAAAGGGTTAAGAGAATTTCCTGAGTCTGTAATGTTTTTCCTTTCTGAGTACTAGCCGAGATCTGATAGCTCTGTCAGTAACACCAGAGCTATCAATCCAGGAATTGTGGGTTTGAACCCCAGCTAAGCCAATATCTTTTCTGACATTTGACAAAAGTCTTTCTTTCTCACCAATGGATGCCAGTACTTTAACCCTATCCCAAACAAGACCTGGTTTCGACGTCTCTATTAGAAAAGGCTTGCGAAAACATTGAGACAAAAGAAGAAACTGCTGATAACCAGCAGTTTCTTCTTTTGTCTCAATATTTTCTGGGCAATATTTTACGCAAATCTTATTGTTATCTAATATCTATTTTGACATTTGTGGCAGAATTTTAATAGGACCACCCTAAAACTTTGGGAAAGGGTTAAGAGAATTTCCTGAGTCTGTAATGTTTTTCCTTTCTGAGTACTAGCCGAGATCTGATAGCTCTGTCAGTAACGCCAGAGCTTTCAATCCAGGAATTGTGGGTTTGAACCCCAGCTAAGCAAATATCTTTTCTGACATTTGACAATTTTTTTTTCTCACCAATGGATGCCAGTACTTTAAGTAAGGAAGCAGGTGAAGGTTTGGATTTGATATCACGGTGTAAAAACTGGTGAGAGAAATTCCTAGAATCCATGATTAGGTGCTCCAGCTGCCCCAATATGACCATAGCAGTTGAAAGAGGCGTTAAAGCCCAATCAATCCTTTCTTACAGTATAATCATTCTCCAAATGCAACATCTGAGGTGTGTTCTTTAGAGCGAGATTTTTTAAGATTTCTTAAGATGTTTTTGATACAGAGTCTTTGAGACCGAGATTATAAGAGGTGTTCCGAATGTTCCATACTTCATACAAATGACGTCATCATGACGTCATTTGTATGAAGTATGGAGCATTCGGAACTCCGCGGTTTATGAATCAAGGAGCATTCGAAACAACTCGGTCAATTTTCTCCCATATAGATTCTACAGAATTTACCGAGGGGTTCAGTGTTGCATCCAGGGCGCGTGATCGCGCGATTCCCGCTGATTTTAATTTCACTCCCGCGATTTCAAAATTTCGTGGGTGGCAACTCCCGCAGAATAGGAAATAATCACCCGCTCTTCAAAAGTCAGTGTGCAGCGAAATTGCATCTCACAAGAAAATTAAACCAGGTTTTTAAAAAGATCGGTGAAATTAGCTAAAAATTTCTGATCCGAAAAGGGATTTTCTCTCTTCCTGGGAAATTCCCTAATGACGCAGTGAGTTAGGGGAAGTAACCCTGTTGGTAATTAGACACTCGGCTATTTCCGTAAACTGCAACCTAATTGTAGATTGGCCAAGAGAAGTTCCGATTGAAAACGACCATCCCTCGGCCTAGTCTGGTTCCCGTACCTGAAATCTACTACAGATTTAAGTACGGTAATAGCTAATATCTGACGGTCACTCAGACGGCCTGGACAGGTGACGATTTCCATACACCGAGCCGTTTCATTGGTCTATCGATTATATTGATTGACCAATCAAAGGACAGAATGCAGTACCTGTTCCCAGTTGTAAATTCAGTTATTTACACATTCGAATATTCTCGGATCTTATTGTTACTCAAGATCCCCTCGAACGGATTACAGTTGCCGGCATGAGCCGATCCTGCCCTTATCTCTCCGCAAGCATAACAACGGTAGTAAGGTCAATAACAACGGAAGCAGACCAAACAACCATTTAAATCTACGCCAGAAAAATATTTGAAACAAACAGCGTTCAAAAGTCGACTGTATCCTCATAAATGTGACAAAATTTTACCAGATTAAATAATTGGTGTGATTTACCGATTATTGACAGTTTATTTCACTTGAATTATAACGTTAGCTAAAGGATTGATTTGTTTTGATGACGTCATTTACGCGCATCTACTTTCACGTTCAATATGGCGGTCACTGTATTACGCTCGAGATCATGTTGCAACCACGTTCCAACGCGGCAAAAGGTTGCAAACAGTCTCGAGGGTCGCGATTGTTATTTACACGAATGGGTACCAGTCTACCCTCGGCCAATCTACGGAGAACGGAAATAGCCGAGAACTGCTGTGACTGCCAAATGACGTCATTCATTGGATTTCAAGCGTGTAAACACGACGTGTTGAAAATTACGAATTGAAACAGTAGAATAGATTTAAACCATATTTCTTGGGTTAGATAGATGCCATCTAAACGGATTACGAACTTTTCCAAGTCGGGCACTGACCTGCAACTAACGATTTGTTAGTCAGGGATGAACCGGTACAGGAATATGCGCCCGGTCAGGAAAAAAAGAAATAAAACATCATAGATTAAGGAATCGAGGAAAAAGACAATGATGTGCTGAAAGGGTATGCTATGTAAGCTATGTTATAAATCGAGTAAGAGAACCCCATGTACGACCCCCCTCATCGGCGTGTAGCTCTACCATACAGTGTTTACACATGATTTGATCAAAAAGTAAAGTCTATTTGCTGCGCACTCAAAATTTGTACTCCCCCCTTTTTGAGAATTTGATGGGTTATCTCCCCCTCTCTGGGCTCATCCTGGATGCAACGCTGGGGGTTCCGAAATAAGTATAGAGTAATGGCGGCTCGCAGTGATCGTCTTAAAAATCTTGCTCAAAAGAGCGCTTTATCCTAAAACATCTTAAGAAATCTCAAGATATCTCAAGAAATCTCGCTCTAAAGAACGCGGCTCTGGTTTGCCTTTACTGAGTCTGATCCAATTTCTTATATACTGGTTTATAGACTTCTTAGAGGGTATATTTTAGCATAATGGATTAAAAATACATATCAGATAATTATGCTGGTTCTACCCATTTTGAAGCCACCTCAAATCATCCCAATTCTAGCAACAATAATGTCCTTTTTCCAAATACAACTTCTGCTAATATTTACCGGGTCTAATGTGTTTCTTATAGATCTATACTGGTTTTATGAACTCCCAGATAGCATCTTTTACCATGACAGCTCACAAATACATTTCAGATATGCTTGTAACTACCCATTTTAAAGCCAGCCCAAGATATACCATCTCTAACAACAAAAAAGGATGTTCATTTTGCAAATACAACTTCTGTTAACCCATTACCAATCGTCAAAATTTTGGACTTTTCCAAATTCAAAGATGCCGCAGACAACAATATGAATTGAATGAAATTTCACATTCTTTGATCTTTCTGGGTAGAAGAAAATGTGGGAAATGAAGAAATTGCTTGTTACAAGCAATTTTTTCATTTTCCACTATGTTTTTCAAAGCCATTTTCTTGTAGGGAGTCGAAAAGAGTCATTGTGTGGTAATGGGTTAATATTTACTGAGTCTAATCTGTTTCTTCTTTTTTTGTTTTGTTGACTTCCCTGACGGCACTCTTATATCATGACAGCTCACAAACACATTTCAGATATGCTGGTACTACCAATTGTAAAACCAGCCCAAGACATCCCATCTCTTGCAACAAAAAAGGATGTTCATTTTCCAAGTACAACTTCTGTTAATCTTTACTGGATCAGATCCATTTTTTTCTCATTAGGCCTATATTGTTGGTTTTTTTTGGACTCCCAAAATGGCATCTTTTATCATGAATGGTCACAAATACATTTCAGATATGAGGATGTAATATTAGACAATAATTAGACATTCTGACCTTTTTTATACGCCGCCGGAGGCGGACGTATATTGGCGTCATCTTCTCCGTCTGTCTGTCCGTCCATCCCTCCATACGTCTGTCCGTCCGTACGTCCGTCCACTTTTCTTGTCAACGCAACTCCTCCTAAGTTTCTGGCTGGATCTTCTTGAAACTTGGTCAATATTATCACCTCAATTGGTTGATGTGCATGAAGGAAGGATTTTATGGTTCATTGATTTTTGCCTGAGTTATGCCCCCTTAAAACTTAGTCTCTGGAGCGGCGTATATTGTGACCATGGCACTCTTGTTTTAAATTCCAAACCCTATGTTGTGGGTACTCATTTGAATTGTCTCTTTGAGACAATTCAAATGAGTACTCACAACATAGGGTTTGATCAACAATATAAAGAAAATATTGCAATTTGAAAAGCCATTACACCCTCTTATCCTCTTACCCTCTTATATGCAAAAATACATTTCAGATATGTTGGTACTACCAATTTTGAAGCCAGTTCAAGACATCCCATCTCTATCCACAATAAAGAACCATCTGTATTGGTTTATAGCTGATTATGTTTGTCCTGCCAAAACAAGAAATGTTAGTCTACAGTTGAAGGAAATTAGAAGTAGAGGGTATGTAGGAAATTATGTCTTATAATAAAAATAATAATAAGAAGAATAATAAATTAAGAAATAATTTTCGAATTAACAACTTACCAAATGCATAAAATGTGTAAATTCACAACCCTAGTGTCTGTGTTAGTGTCTGTGTTGTGTCAGTTACATTATTGACAAAAGCTTTAACCTAGTTTGTATATTGTGCATCATCAGAGACAGAGCTTTGATATTTTTACACATGACATGTATACTTCCCACAATGACCTTTAATTTGACCCGGTGACTTTGACCTTGGAATTTGACTTACTTTTAAAAAACTGTAACCAGTCACATATCTCAATTACTGTTACATGATTATTTTAAACAAGAGGACCATGATGGTCCTATATCGCTCACCTGAACCAAAATGATATAAGCAACACTTTTCTTCAATTCAAAAAATATTTATGACTTTAAGACTGAAAACAAACTTATGGTCAATAACATTGTGAAAATTGAACTCATCCAAGATTTCATCGTGCCCAACATTGTGTCCAAGATTTGTCTTGTTTGATAAATAATTGTAGATTCTAGAGTATAAACAAGGTCAAAACAGCCGAAAACAGCAATTTTGTCAAATTCAAGGGCACACAACTCTCCACTTTCTAGTCAGATCAGGCTGAAAATCAAACTCATCCAAGATCTTATGATATCCAACATTGTGTCCAAGATTTGTCTTCATTGGTCAATAATTGTAGATTCTAGAGTGTAAACAAGGTCTAAAGCAGCCGAAAACAGCAATTTGATCAAGTTCAAGGGCAAATAACTCTCCACTTTTTGATCAGATCGGACTGAAAATCAACCTTATCCAAGATCTTATGGTCTCAAACATTGTGTTCAAGTTTTGTCTTAATTGATAAATAATAGTAGATTATAGAGTGTAAACAATGTCAAAAACAGCCGAAATCGGCAATTCTATCAAATTCAAGGGCACATAACTCTCATCTTTCTGGTCAGATCAGACTGAAAATTAAACATATCTGAGATCTTATGGCCTCCAACCTTGTGTCCAAGATTTGTCTTGATTGGTCAAAAATTGTAGATTCTAGAGTGTAAATAAGGTCTAAAACAGTCAAAAACAGCAATTTTGTCAAATTCAAGGGCTCATAACTCTCAACTTTCTAATCAGATAAGACTGAAAATCAAACTCATCCCAGATCTTATGATCCCCAATATTGTGTCCAAGTTTTGGATTGATTGATCAATAATTGTAGATTCTAGAGTGTAAACATCGTCGAAAACAGCTAAAAATGACAATTTTGTCAAATTCAAGGGTAAGTAACTCTCGACTTTCTGATCAGATGAGACTGAAAATAATACTCATCCGAGATCTCATGGTCCCAAACATTGTGTCAAAGTTTTGTCTTGATTGATGAATAATTGTAGATTCTAGAGTGTAAACAAGGTCAAAAACAGCCGAAAATGGCAATTTTGTCAAATTCAAGGGCACTAACTCTCATCTTTCTGGTCAGATCAGACTGAAAATCGAACTCATCCGAGATCTTATGGTCTGCAATGTTATGTCCAAGATTTGTCTTGATTGATCAATAATTGTAGATGCTAGAGTGTAAACAATGTCAAAACTAAGTATTTTTCGCATTCAAGGGCAGATAACTCCAGCATTTCTAGTTCGATCTGACCCATAATCGAACTCATCCGAGATCTTATGGCCATACATGTTTTGACCAACTTTGGTCAAGATTGGCTTATATTTGTAGATGCTAGAGTGTAAACACAAAATTGTGAACGGACGGACAGACAGACGGACAGACGGACGACGGACAAAAAGTGACCACAATAGCTCACCTTGAGCACTTCGTGCTCAGGTGAGCTAAAAAGCCTTGATATTTCATAAATGGATGCCTGTTGTCAATACCTTTCATGTCTGACCATGACCTTTGACCCCACATAATTATAGGCAAGCTACATTGTCCGCAAACACCTCTTGTTTCGAGAAAGGGTTAATGACCTTTTGTTGTCGCTTTTCAACAAAAACCTCGTAACTGCAGCTTAAAACAAGCTGCAGTTACGAGGTTTTAGTTGAAATCAGCGATTTGTAATATATTCTCTTTATCTTCAGCCCCTCGCAAACAGACATTGTGTTTAATAGTAGCTGTGATGGTGTGAGAGTGTCAAGACTAAAGTTTCAGGAGATGGTTTATGTATTTAGTGTGGTAACATCCAGGCTTCCCAGTCTAAACACAGTGTTTGGGGTGCCTGTCAAACCTCCCAGGATTCCATACATAAGTGCTAGTCAGGTATGGTTACTGTCAGATATATTTAAACTTGTTTAATAGTCTAAATCTGTAAATAATTCTTTTCAGCTTGCTTGTGACGAAAGTCTAAGAAAACCTATTGTCATGCCCTTGGTAATCAGCATCAGGTGCCATCGTCCACAGGAACTTTAACCTGACCTATAATTATGTACTATTAGAGATATGACCTTGATATTGCAAACATTGATACTAGCTGCGGTATCGTAGCCATAAACTTGATGATGGGTATTGGTTTGCGAAACCCAGATAAAAATTCTAAAAGGTTTCCCTTACATTGTTGCAACTAATTGATACCTCCTGCCAAGTCCTTTTATTTGAAACCATGATTTTTGACCTTGACATTGGACTTTAATCTTCTTTTAAAAAACTTAAACACATCCTATATCTCATGTCTAATCAGAGATAGGGCCTTGATATATCACACATGGATACCTCCCACCAAGATCTTTCATGTGGGGCATACTTTCCAAAAACATGGCCTATATCTTATGTACTAATAGAAAAAGGGCCTTGACATAAACACAGGTATCTCCAGCCAAGACTTTTCATGTGCGACCTTTACCTTTGACATCATGATATTGACCTTGAACTTTTACCTAATTTTCAAAAAAAAATAACCCGGCCTATTTCTTATACCCTATTGGAGATAGGGCATTGGTATCTTACACATGGATACCTCCTGCCAAGACCTTTTATTTTAGATCATGCTGCTTTACCTTGTTACCTTGGTCATTCAATTTGACCTACTTTTTGAAATATTAAACCTGGGCTATGTCTTATGCCCTACTAAAGAGATAAGGCCTCGATATTTCACACACATGGATACCTCCTGTTAACACCTTTCAATTAAGTTCATTTCCATTGACCTTGACCTTTGAATCTGGCATACTTTTCAACTGCTGTAACCTGGCATTTATCTTATGCCCTATCAGACATGGCCTTGATATTTCACACATGGGTTCTTCCTGCCAAGACCTTGTGTTTTCGTCCATGACCTTTTAGCTTAATACTTTGAACTTTGAGCTACTTTTCAAAAACCTTAGCTTGACTTTATTATACAAAATGTATCTAATGCATTATATGAGATTGGTTTAAGAACTTAGAAAGAGATTTTTTTTCTTACACAGAGCACAGCTACAATACTAGTTCAACTACGGATAATCTACTATGAAAACAGACGGTCAAAGAATTGCAACATGGGTACGCAAGGGGCATACTGCAATCCTAGGTTAACTGTCGACTTTCTAGGAAACAATGGGTATGTCAATATGCGATATGTACATGTACTTGTTAAGCATCTTTAAAAGTTACACTTTGAACATAATTTTGTTTGCCTTTAAAAATAATATTCAGGTAAAGAATATTTGACAAGGATACATGAGCTAAGTTTCAAAACAGTAACATCAGGAGATGTAAAGATACAGAAACTTACACAGAAATCCTTTTTTTAAGAACACTATACTTACATTTTCTGAGATCAAATTTTGGTAGAAAAAGAACAGGTGTCAGCATAACGTCGGTGCTATGACAAAATGGCGTAACAAATTAGTTACGCCATTTTGTCAATTTTTTTTTATAAATGCTTTCTACTAAGTATGTAGGAGCGCATATCCTGTCAAAACGGCGTTTTTCTACACCTATTAGAACCCTTTCAATTATCATGTGACAAAATTGCGTAACTCGATTTAGCTGACAAAATGGCGTTATACGTAGACAAATTAACATGAGAGTGATAGTGAGTTACGCCATTTTGCCGGCGTATTTTTTAACATTTTTTTAAAACGGCAAAAACGTTTTTGGCTCTCCTGAAAAAAATGGTTTTCGAGCAAATTTTTTATTACGCCATTTTGTCATAGCACCGACGATAAATTGATCATTAACCCATTACCAGATTGCAGAATTTTGGACTGGTTCAAATTCAAAGATAATGCTGATGACATTTTCAAATAAAGAAATTTCTAGCGAGCCATGACTTTATGTCCAGGGAGCTAATGTCACAGCCCTAGTGTCACGTCCTGTTGTGTCGCGTCGCATCCCAAAAAACTTTAACCTGGTCTATATCACAGGCACTATAAGAGATACAGCTTTGATATTTCACACATGGATACTTCCCAACAAGGCTTTTCATTTGGGACTATGGCCTAGTGACCTTGACCTTGGAGTTTGACCTTCTTTTCTAAAACTTTAACCTGGTCTATATCTCATACACTATTAGAGATACAGCCTTAATATTTCACACATGGATACCTCCTGCCAAGACCTTTCATTTGGGACCATGACCTTTGACCTAGTGACCTTGTCCTTGTTGTTTGACCTACTTTTAAAAAACTTTAATCTAGCCTATATCTCATGCACTATCACAGATAGAGCCTTGATTTTTCACATATGGATACCTCATGCCATGACCTTGAGACCATGACATTTGACCTAGTGACCTTGACCTTTGACCTTGAACTTGTGAGAAGCTCTCTTACAGACGAGGGACAACTTTTGTAATTGTTTGGCTTTACAGGTAGAAAATGTCATGGAATATGCAGAAATTGTTTGTCACGAGCATTTTTTTCATTTTTCACAAGGTTATCCAAAGCCTTTATCTTGTAGGGAGTCAAAAAATGTCATTGTGTGGGAATGAGTTAAGGATTTATTTCAGTGTGACAGGACACATAAATGTTCGGACTGCAGACAAATTTGTGGATTGTAATGGAGCGGCTGTGGACACCAATGATAGAAACATAACCCAAGTGGATAATTCTACCCTGTTGTTTAGTCTTACAAACTACCCAGTAAGTCATATCCATGTATATCCATGCATGGATTTATAATTCTTACAACCTTTCCCAATTAATAACATTAACCCATTCCCACATAATGATGCCTTTTGACGACCCACAAGATAAAAACTTTAAAAAACATTGTGGAAAATGAATGAATTGCTTGTGATTATACTTAGCACTTTTTTCATTTCACACAATGTTTTTGACACAGAAAGACCAAAAAATGTAAAGAGTCGTCTGCAAACTCCTTTGAATATATATATAATAGATAAGACTAAAATTTTGCCGTCTGGTAATGGATTAAGCTCTTGGTATAGACAGAGCTGTTATGTGGATGCTGTTCTTTGATAGTTCTTGTTCTATGTGCTAAAGGGTTAAAGGATTAAGCAAAACCCTGTAACAAAGTTGCTTTTATATTGAAAAACAAAAACAAACCCTGAACACTTTTATACTCTGGACACTTCTTTCATATGACTGAGCTTAGACATCTTATTTGGATCATTCCTTTACTTATATCAAGGTTAGATTTTGGGTAAATTTTCTTTTATTTCACAAGATCGTATTGCTAAAGTTGGACTTACAAAGACATTTAAGTTAATCATAATATTTATTTTGCTTTTCTCTTACATAGGACATCATTAAGATTGAGGTATCTGATTTAAAACACAGTTCAATGATATTAGCTTCATACGGACTCCAAACCAACCAGACAAAAGTTGGAACAAACTTCTTGGATGCAATGCCACATGTGCATGCTGGATCAAACGGCAACACCAAGTAAGATTTTGATTTTCATATGAACAAAGAACCTACTGAATGATGGCATTTGTTAATTGAAATATTGAATGAGCAATTGTCTTCAGTTCTGTCTTTGTCTCATGTCATATAGACCCCTATGAATAAGATTGCCTTAACCCTTTCCCAAACGGCAAAATTGTAGGGTGCTCCAATTTGAAAGCTGCTGTAGACGACAAAATTGAAGTTAAAAAGGAAGGGATACGTGTACAATACAGCACAGAAAATATTGAGGCAAAAGGAGAAACTGCTGGTTATCAGCAGTTTCTTCTTTTGCCTCAATGTTTTCCCAAGCCTTCTCTATTAGGGACGTCAAAACCAGGTCTTGTTTGGGAAATGGTTAAAAAGTTGCTTCAGCAATTTATCAATGTTCTTTACCAAAATTGTATTTATTTCAACTCATATGATTATCTCTCGTATTAAGTCGTCTGTTAATTCCTTTTATCCAATTTACAAAATTATGAAATCACACTCTTTGATAGATTGGTTACAGACACTTTAAATGTTAAGGATAGTTAATTAATAATAAATCATACGATACTAGGCTTTAGTCTTCTATCAATATTTCTAGATTTCTTTTCAATTATCAGAAATTCAAATAAGTGACCATAACAATAATCTCCTCTGTTTTATAGTACAAAGTTTATAACTGTAGACTTATACTACTTGTTGTTGTAAATGATCCAACACAAACACTTTTTTTTCGAGAATAAACCAGCTAGGACATTTTAATGTTTGGTCAAAATTGGCCCACTGGTTTGAGAGGAGAAGATTTTTAAAGAAAAAGTTAACGCACGGACGCACGACGGACACAATGCCATGACAATAGCTCGCTGGCCTTCGGCCAGTGGAGCTAAAAATACACATTATATTTTTTCATTCCAGTATATCAGTAGAGGTATTGGCCTGGTGCAGTAACTGTTTCTATGGTGATCGTTGTCAACATAGAACTCAAAATTGTCAACGAGGAGTAACAGTAATACCCCCTGACTGTACAAGTAAGTATTATGTGACCCAAACAACAAAATCTTGGGGTAATCCAATTTGAAAGCTGTTTCAGACGACAATATTCATATCTGGATAAAAATGGGATATGTGTACAATACAGCACAGAAAATATTGGGGGAAGAAGGAGAAAATGCTGGTTCCCAAATTTTTCAGTGTAAAATTAAGAAAATTCGGCATTTTTGGCCAACATTGGGGGGGGCTTAGCCCCCCTAGCCCCCCTGTTCCTATGGGCCTGTCAAGACTGCATTATGTGTATCTTTGACAAATCTTGTTTCTATCAATTCCAGCTAGTTTTAAAAGGTTGCAATTTTGATTTGAATTATCTAATTACAGGTTCGTCTGACTGTAGCCATGGAAACTGTGTAAACAACACCTGTGTATGTCAGGGATGGGTCGGTCCAAGGTGCAATATTGACATTGATGAATGTGAGCTGGGTTTCTGTAAACACGCTCAAATGTGCACCAATACACCCGGAAATTACTCCTGCGTCTGTGCCCCAGGATTTACGGGTCAAGATTGCGAGATGGACGTGAATGAATGCGAGTCTGACCCATGTACGGGCGGTTCCGTCTGCCTGAACACATACGGTAGTTATAGCTGTATTTGTAGTAACGGTACAGTCAGTGATCATTGTTTTGTTGACTTCTGTGCTAGTGGACCGTGTCACAATAATGCTTCATGTACCAACAATATAGATGTGACCTTCAACTGTACATGTGCTGCTGGGTGGTCTGGAACATTGTGTGACCAGGATGTGAATGAATGTCAGAATGCTAGTACTTGTATACATGGTGGTGTGTGTCACAATATGGAGGGGAGTTTTTATTGTGACTGTCCGTCAAACTTTACAGGGACACACTGTGAGGGGGATGTTAATGAGTGTGACCTACAAAATGTCTGTGACAATAATGGGACTTGCGTTAATACTGTTGGAGGGTTCAACTGCACATGTTCGCCCCAGTGGACGGGACAGAAATGTGGCGACGATGTCGACGAATGTCAGACAGAGTTGAATTCATGTTATAAAGGAGAATGTGTGAACACAAACGGGAGTTTTCACTGTAAATGTTATAGTGGTTGGTCGGGAGATAATTGTACGCAAGATTTGGATGAATGTACAAGGACCAATCACAACCCTTGTTTTCATAATGGTTCTTGTGTAAATACTGAAGGTGGGTATAGTAGGACTCTTTTTGGTACATCTTTTCGTCATCTTCATTAACCCATTACCAAATGACAAAATTTTAGATTGATCCAAATTCAAAGATGATGCAGACGACAATTCAAAATGAGTGATTTTTTTTACATTTTAGGGTCATTTTGTGTAGAAAACAATGTGGGAAATGAAGAAATTGCTTGTCACAAGCATTTTTTTCATTTTCCACAATGTTTTCCAAAGCATTTATTTTTTAGGGAGACAAAAACAGTCATTGTGTGGTAATTGGTTAAAAATCTTAAAGGTATTTCTTTATAGGTAGAAAATGTATTCTATCAAATTTTGAACTAATATGATGGAAATTAAGATAGATATTGACAAACAAAAATTGTATACTCTCTTTTGCCCCTTATTATTATATAAGGAATACAAAAAATATTACAGAACAATGTTTAGCAAAAAGCTCTGAAAATGTGTAATTAATGATGATAAAAGCTTAAGGTTTCATGTCAATGAAATAGGTAATACCATTTTATTTTTTGTCACTTTATCTTTACTTTAACCCTTTTCCAAATGGGGAAAAGATGTGGACTGTTCCAATCTGAGCGCTGCTGTGCTCACCTGACTCTTTTGTTCTAAATCTGACGTATGATTTTGTATCCTCATATCTCTCCATAGGTCCTGATCATTGGGAAAAAGCTATGTGTCAAAATGTTCTCCAGTTGGAGCACAGAAATGGATTTTAAACAAAGACCTCCTAAGTGACCCAAAATCCACAGGAATCTTTCTTGGGTCAAGGACAACAACTGAGTAAAATTTCATAATCCTTGGTCAAACTGTCTCTAAGTCTGATAAGCCCCTCCCTGCCACACCAACATTTTTTGAAGAATAAAAAATTTGCAAACAAATTTTGAAAAGGATCACGCAAGGACATTTCTACAAAGTCTGATTCAAATTGGCCCAATGGTTGATTTTTAAAGAATTTTCTTATGATTTCTCAGTCTGATAAGCCCCGCCCTGCCACACCCACATTTTTTGACAAATCAAAGATTCACAAACAGGTCTTGGAAAGGTTTACACAAGGTACAATTCTGCCAAGTTTGATTCAATTTGGCCAAATGGTTAAGGAGAAGAAATTTTTTGAGGATTTATCTAACAATTTCTCTCAGTCAGATAAGCAACGCCCTGCCATGTCCACATTTTTTCATGAAATTAAAAATTTATGAACAGATGATGAAGTTACTCAAAGAACATTCCTGCAAAGTTTGGTTCAAATTGGCCCAATGGTTGATTTTTAGAAAATTTTCTTATGATTTCTTTAAGTATGATAAGTCACACACTGTCACGCCCACTTTTTTAATGAATCAAAAATTCACTAACAAGTTTTGAAAAGGGTCACACAAGGAACATTCCTGCCAAGTTTGCTTCAAATTGGCACAATGGTTTAAAAGGAGAAGATTTTTGAAGAATTATCTTATGATTTCACCAAATTAGATCACCCCTGCCCCGCCAGGCCCACATTTTTTGACGAATCAAAAAGATTTTGAACAAATGTTGAAAAGAGTCACTCAAGGAACATTCCTGCCAAGTTTGATTTAAATTGGTCAGATGTTTGATTCTTAAAAAAAATTCTTAAGATTTCTCTAAAGTCCGATAAGCCCCGCCCTGCCACGCCCACATTTTTTGACGAATCAAAAATTCACTAACAAGTTTTGAAAAGGGTCATTCAAGGAACATCCCTGCCAAGTTTGGTTAAAATTGGACCACAGGTTTAGGAGGAGAAGATGTTTGAAGAAATTGTAGACGGGCGGACGGATGGACGGACGGACAGACGACAAACAAAAAGCGACCACAATAGCTCACCTTAACCACTACCTGCTCAGGTGAGCTAACAAAGTTGATGTTGGAAAAGATAAGATTTATATACAATGTAGCAGAGAAAATATTGAAGCAAAAGGAGGAAATGATGGTCCTCAGCATTTTCATGCTTTGCCTTACAATGTTTCCCCAAGCTTATATACTTTTAGAGACATAAAAACCGGATCTTGTTTGAGACAGGTTTAATTGGTCAAACCATGTAGGGATTGTTTCGGAAATGTTTACTAATTGCTCAAGAGCAAAATGTGATCAACTCTGATCTCAAAGAAATTATTTTCTGGTATATTTGCAGGCAGTTTTCAGTGTATATGTCCCCAGACCTGGACAGGGTCCCATTGTAGCCAGGATGTAGATGAATGTGATGATGATTTGATGGCCTGCTCTATGAACGGCAATTGTACAAACACACAGGGTGGTTATAGGTAAGGGGATATATCGGTGTAAGTGCAAAACCTTGTAACTAGCTCTATGAACGGCAATTGTACAAACACACAAGGTGGTTATAGGTAAGGGGACATATCGGTGTAAGTGCAAAACCTTGTAACTAGCTCTATGAACGGCAATTGTACAAACACACAGGGTGGTTATAGGTAAGGGGACATATCGGTGTAAGTGCAAAACCTTGTAACTAGCTCTATAAACGGCAATTGTACAAACACACAGGGTGGTTATAGGTAAGGGGACATATCGGTGTAAGTGCAAAACCTTGTAACTAGCTCTATGAACGGCAATTGTACAAACACACAGGGTGGTTATAGGTAAGGGGATATATCGGTGTAAGTGCAAAACCTTGTAACTAGCTCTATGAACGGCAATTGTACAAACACACAGGGTGGTTATAGGTAAGGGGATATATCGGTGTAAGTGCAAAACCTTGTAACTAGCTCTATGAACGGCAATTGTACAAACACACAGGGTGGTTATAGGTAAGGGGACATATCGGTGTAAGTGCAAAACCTTGTAACTAGCTCTATGAACGGCAATTGTACAAACACACAGGGTGGTTATAGGTAAGGGGATATATCGGTGTTAGTGCAAAACCTTGTAACTAGCTCTATGAACGGCAATTGTACAAACACACAGGGTGGTTATAGGTAAGGGAATATATCGGTGTAAGTGCAAAACCTTGTAACTAGCTCTATGAACGGCAATTGTACAAACACACAGGGTGGTTATGGGTAAGGGGACATATCGGTGTAAGTGCAAAACCTTGTAACTAGCTCTATGAACGGCAATTGTACAAACACACAGGGTGGTTATAGGTAAGGGGACATATCGGTGTAAGTGCAAAACCTTGTAACTAGCTCTATGAACGGCAATTGTACAAACACACAGGGTGGTTATAGGTAAGGGGATATATCGGTGTAAGTGCAAAACCTTGTAACTAGCTCTATGAACGGCAATTGTACAAACACACAGGGTGGTTATAGGTAAGGAGATATATCGGTGTAAGTGCAAAACCTTGTAACTCCAGCTTTAATCAAGATGTAGTTATGAGGTTTTGCAATAACACCCACAATATATATGATGTTGATTTGATGGCCTGCTTTTTGAACAGCAATTGTACAAACACACAGGATGGTTATAGGTAAGGAGATATATCGGTATTTGACTGTGAAACGAAACCCTGCTATAATAGAAGGACACGTCAAAATAGTCCAGGATCATTCATGTGTGTTTCTCATTGGAAAACGTTGTGGGAAATGAAGAAATTGCTTGTCATAAGCAATTACTTTATTTCCCACCATGTTTTCTACCTCAATGTGACAAAAAACAAGAATTGTCCGCGGACAATAAAGCTCGCCCAAACGAGAGCTTGTCACAAAGAAAAGTCATTTCCTAGGTCAAGGTAAAAAGGTCATGGCCCAAAATGAAATTTTGTAAAAGTAGGTCAAGCTCCATGGTCAAGGTCACAAGGTCACAGGTCATGGTCAAATGTGAACTGTGTTGGAATGAGGTGTCCGTGTGTGAAATATCAAGGCTGTAGGTGTAAAAGGACATGAGTTATAGGCCAAGTTAAAGTTTTTTGAAAGTAGGTCAAGGTCAAAGGTCGAGGTACAAGGTCACCGTCAAATGTGAACCGTGTTGGTAGGTGTCCATGTGTGAAATATCAAGGCTGTAGGTGCAAAAGGACATGAGATACAGGCCAGGTGAAAGTTTTTTAAAAGTAGGTCAAACTCCAAGGTCAAGGTCACCAGGTCCAAGGTCATGGTCAAATGTGAAGTGTTGGTAGGTGTCATTGTGTGAAATATCAAGGCTGTAGGTGTAAAAGGACATGAGATAAAGGCCAGGTTAAAGTTTTTTTAAAAGTAGGTCAAACTTCAAGGTCAAGGTCACCAGGTCCAAGGTCATGGTCAAATATGAAAGGTCTTGGTGGGAGGTGTCCATATGTAAAATATGAAGGCTGTAGGTGTAAAAGGACATGAGCTTTAGGCAAGGTTAAAGTCTTTTAAAAGTAGGTCAAACTCCAAGGTCAAGGTCACAAGGTCCATGGTCATGGTCAAATGTGAATCATGTTGGTAGGAGGTGTCCATGTGTGAAATATCAAGGCTGTAGGTGTAAAAGGACATGAAATATAGGCCAGGTTAAAGTTTTTTAAAAGTAGGTCAAACTCCAAGGTCAAGGTCACAAGGTCCAAGGTCATGGTCAATTGTGAATGGTGTTGGTAGGAGGTGTCCATATGTGAAATATCAAGGCTGTAGGTGTAAAAAGACATGAGATATAGGCCAGGTTAAAGTTTTTTAAAAGTAGGTCAAACTCCAAGGTCAAGGTCATGAGGTCAAAGGTCATGGTCAAATGTGAATGGTGTTGGTAGGAGGTGTCCATATGTGAAATATCAAGGCTGTATGTGCAATAGGGCATAAGATATAGGCCAGGTTAAAGTTTTTTTAGGCCAGGTTAAAGTTTTTTTTAAAGTAGGTCAAACTCCAAGGTCAAGGTCACAAGGTCAAAGGTCATGGTCTCAAATGAAAGGTCTTGGTGAGAGGTATCCACATGTGAGATATGAAGGCTGTAGGTGTAATATGGCATGAGATATAGGCCAGGTTAAAGTTTTTTAAAACGGTCAAAAAGTGGGTCAAACTCCAAGGTCAAGGTCACAAGGTCAAAGGTCATGGTCTCAAATTAAAGGTCTTGGTTAGAGGTACCCACAGGTGAAATATGAAGGCTGTATCTCTAACAGGGCATGAGATATGGGCTAGTTTAAAGTTTTTGCGGACGCTGACGCCGACGCTGACGCCGACATCCGGGGGTATGACAATAGCTCTTCCGAGACTATCGTCCCGGGCGAGCTAAAAATAAAAAATTCCATGTGCATTCATTGACTTGAAATTGTCGTCTGCAAGACCTTTGAATTTGGACCAGTCTAAATTTTTGCCTTCTGGTAATGGGATATAATAGAGTTACACAAAGCCATTGACCATTTTCCTTTCCCACAGTTGTAGTTGCCAATCAGGATGGACGGGGGAACATTGTGACGGTGACATTGATGAATGTACAACAACACCACCGTGTCATAATAACGGGTCCTGTACCAACATAGTCGGGGGATATACATGTATGTGTTCGCCAAGTTGGACGGGGATAAACTGTGATTCAGACTTTAATGAATGCCAGACAAATCCTTGCTATAATGGTGGGACGTGTCAAAATAGCCCAGGATCATTCACTTGTGTTTGTCCATCTAACTGGACAGGTCCATTGTGTGACCAGGATGTAAATGAATGTCAAGGTCATAATGGACTTGGTCCATGTCTCCATGGTAACTGTGTAAATTCCGTGGGTGGGTTTTCATGTGTTTGTCCGTCTCAGTGGACGGGTCGACTATGTGAGAGTGATAACAATGAGTGTGTTGTGTTTACACCGTGTCAGCATGAGGGCGTGTGTATGGACATGCAGGGTGGGTATAGCTGCGCGTGTACGGCAGCCTGGTCTGGTGTAAACTGTACAGATAACGTAGATGAGTGTAGCCGGTACCTGGGTATATGTCAACATGGTGGTATATGTTCTGATGTGTCTGGTGATTATATGTGTAGCTGCGGAGCGGGGTACACGGGTAAAAACTGCTCTGATGATGTCAATGAGTGTGTAGATATAGGTGCGTGTAACAGTCATGGTGTGTGTGTAAACAGTGTAGGAAGCTATAGTTGTAACTGTACTTCAGGCTGGTCAGGGTCTATATGTGGGCTGGATATGGATGAATGTCAGGATACAGGAGTATGTAACAACCATGGAGCCTGTACAAACACAGCGGGATCGTACAGATGTCAGTGTAACCAGGGCTGGACGGGTAGTGTCTGCTCTATAGATGTGGATGAATGCATCAAGAATCCGTGTCTCCGTGGTAATTGTACCAACACCGCCGGCAGCTTTACGTGTGTCTGTAACCCAGGGTGGAAGGGAGATAACTGCGAGACAAACATCAACGATTGTCTTGGTATCGACTGTTCTGGTCACGGTCAGTGTGTGGATCTTGTCAACGATTACCACTGTAAATGTGATTACGGCTTCTCCGGTATACACTGTGCTATTGATGATGATGAATGCGATCAGAAGCCATGTTTAAATGCCGGTGTGTGTTCCGACCACGAGGGTTACTATCAGTGCGCGTGTCCCACAGGATGGAATGGGACAAACTGCGAGCTTGATATAGATGAATGTAAGACGACTCCGTGTAAAAGTACGGAGGTTTGTGTGAACTCTCAGGGAGGTTATTCGTGTAATCCTGTACACTTCAACAGACCTAGTACAACAGCGAATGTCAGAACCACACAGATGAGGCCAACACAAACAAGAACTGTTGTAACTAAACAAGTCAAACAAGGTAAACAGTTCACATTTGACATTTTGACGTTGGTTAACTTCAATTATTGCTGAAGATAATTATGGAAGTGTAGATAATGTTCCCTTCTTGGATGAGTAGATCTGTAAGAATTTGTATGTACAAATTGTTTTCAAAATAAATCTCATCATAGGAATATTGTAAATGCTTGTATTGATATGAAAAGAATAATAGTGCTTATCATTTTCAAGAAATATTGTGAAATTCAAACAAGACTATTTTCCTCCATTACAGGTGACACAAAGAAACAAGTGAGTACAATCCGAATTCTTGTTATTTCAAAATACATCGAAACACTTGATACAGCTTTTCACTTTCAAATACAGTTATCAGTACTTTCTTAAAAAATGTCTTTAAAATTCATAACTAATAGCCATAAGGTTAATGGAAACCAGGACTTCTTCTGAAAATTTAACATCTAAGCATATAATTATAACAAATAGAAGCATGATCTGCAAACGTGTATAGGATGAGTTACAGTAACTATTGGCTCAGATTGGATGTTGTGATAATATTGGTGCAAGAAACGTGGCGAACATAATTATTGAAAGACATCAAAAAGTAGCAAAATGGTTGAACTCGACATTACACCATATTCAATAATAATTTTGCTAAGATCTGGATAAAGGTCCATTTAAAAGGAATTTTAGAACAACATGTATCCACATCAGCCTGTGCATATGCACAGTCTGATCAGGATCCATGTTGTTCTCCAACACTCATGACATAAAGCAACTATAAATAAGCAGCATTGCATCCTTATCGAACTGTAATTGGCAAAAGTCTGATATGGAAACACTATTTCCAGATCCCAATTCAAATTTGATGAAGCAATAAGCATGTTCTCAGCATAAATTGTACAGCATCATGCTTATTTTCAGACTTCTAGTACCAATATAATACCAATAGCTGGAGGAGCAGGGGGTGGGATAATCCTTGTTATTGTCATCATCGTCATCATTGTTATGGTCAAAAGGTAGGGATGTTTTGTGAATTTACATTGTCTGCAAATGTCATATCGTGCAGAGAGTTGTCCGTCTTCAGTTCAGATTATCCAGATTAGGATAAAATTCCTAAGCACTTTATGTGCGCTGGTATATCAAAGTAATTGGACATAATACTTTCCCAAGAAGCCTAAATCTGATTTTTGACAAGCCACCTAGCAAAAGATAATGTATGTGTAGATTCATATGTTCAACACTTATTGTGTTGAAGTCAGACTAAGGTACCACCACATATCCGAGTTTGTTCAGTTTCAATTTAAATGACATTTGACCATTTTTCTGCTCATTAAGTGTGTTCATTAAGAAATTGCTTGAAACAATGAAAGAAAGTGGATACCATCCAACTTAACATGGCTTGAAAGATGTCCCTTTTTGTGTGTATGGACAAATATTGACATTTTTATTACTGTATTATGTTGGTCTATCAAGTTACTATAATTATTTTAGTTATAGCAAAAAGCTGACACCACACAGCTTTACACAGGTTTGAAAGATGTCCTTTTTTTATTACAGAAAAAAAGCTGACAGTCCTCAACCAAACAGAGAGTTTCAGAATGTTGAAGTAAATGAGATAGAAGATATGGATGGTTCAACTACACTAACCTTTGGAAATCCTACATATAATACCCTCTATCATGAACACACTTCAATATGATGATAAACAGACAACAGAATCAAAGACTGGTCAAAATCAAAAGGTGGACTGCACTTTAAAGTCTCATTAAAGTAAACAAATGAAAGAGGCCAAACAAGCGACTCTTCTAATTGTGATAGCTGCTGCACAAAATCAGACCCTTTTTGTATATGCCAGACTCATTCCACCACGAAAAGTATTGACATTAGTTAGTCTGACTAAGGTCAAACATTTTCACTATTATGACAATTTTCTGAATAAATAGGATGTTATTTGTACCTATCTCTATGTTCATTTTTGAAATGCAATATCTAGCTGACCTCTGCTTAGTCCAATCTCTTGCATCATATATTGCTATAATTGCTTTTACAGACTCCATCTTCGTAAGTAAAGTGTGAAATCTATTTTGTACCTTCGTGTCTGTAGCCTTGGTGGAATTAGTACAATTTTCTTGGTACCATAATAAGCATTTTCATTAACCCAATTCCACACAATGACTCTTTTTCACTCCATTCAAGATTATGACTTTGGAAAACATTGTGGAAAATGAAGAAATTGTCCAAGCCCAAATGATGGCTTAAAATGTGTTAACCCTTTCCCAAACAAGACCTGGTTTTGACGTCCCTAATAGAAAAGGCTTTGGAAAACATTGAAACAAAAGAAGAAACTGCTGATAACCAGCAGTTTCTCCTTTTGTCTCAATATTTTCTGAGCTATATTTTGCATAATTCTTATCTCTATTAACAGATTTGGCGTCTGCAGAAGTTTTCAAATTGGACCACCCTAAGATTTTGTCGTTTGGTAATGGGTTAAATATGTAATGTTCTAATGTTTCGTACTAATGTTATGTAGTCAAAATGTGATTTTCAGACTATGTCAGTGGGGGTCCGGACCCCCGACCCCTCTCTAGATCCGCCCTTGCAAGGTACCAAGAAAATCGAACTAAGCCAACCAAGGGTGAATACAGACTTAGTTTGGTTCAACCTTGGCTAGCGCAGATGCAGACTTCCCGTTGGCAATTTTTTGTGTGACATGTTACATTGAAAATCATTAAGCCGTTTCCTTATTGATTGATGTGTTGTATATATCTTTGTTTTGAAACATGTGAATAAAATACATTTTGTTATGTCTATTTTCTTTCTCATTTTTCAGATCATGATCTTCCTTATCTCAATTACCTGGTAACCTTTTCCCAAATAAGACATGTTTTTACATCTCATACTGTAAAATGGATTGAGAAAACACTGAGATAAGAACCATTTTCCCCCAGCATTCTCGGAATTTTCTTTGTTGTAATATGTATGGCTGCCATTTTAATTTACAACAATTTTGTCCCAAACTTAGAGTATCAGCATTATGTTGTTTTTTTGTTCATGTTTGCAAGTTACTTTTTGAATGGTAGTCAAAACCAGGGTTGTGTGGAAATGGAATGAATTTGGAACAAATAAGATTAACAATTAAGAAAATTATGAAAACATTTTGGCCCTATTCGAAACAACAAAATTCTAGACAGTTTCAAATTGAAGAACTTTGTGGGAAATTTCACAAAGGAGTATTTTCTTCTTTTCCCAAAATGTTTTTGTGTCAGTTTTAAGCATGAAACTCCTCAAAATCACTTTATCTAAAATTTGGTGACAAATTCGAAGACATTAAATTGTGGGGAACCTTTGAAGGTGTAGAGGTGTTAGTGTTTCACTGATTTACATGAAGGTGTAGCAGGGCCCTTACAGCTTATTGGGCTGGGGTGAACACTAACATAATTCTGAACTGGGTGTTTGCTCATAGGATAAGTAACAAAAGCTCTTAGGACAGCCAAATGCAACTATCAAGTACTGGATAGTGAAAAATACAAAGTCCAAAAAGGGTGAAAATTCCACTAAATTGTATGTTAGGGTAATGTATCTTTGCTTAAATGCTGATATTATAGTCATAGAGGCATGTGCAAAGTTTCAGAGGAATAGCATAAGTAGAAACAGAGATTTGACAAACTTTATGCCGACTCCCAGGTGTCCAGAATATTCTACGAATAGTCGTGTTAAAAACAATAAATCAAAATGTTTCTAGATGCCAGCATTTATTACAAAATGCATTTTACATATAAAATCATTACAATTAACACTGGTGAACTCGGCCAAAGCAAGGGACTTTTTTTCGCTAAAACAAGGTACAGATATTTTGCGTTTAAATGTGAGTTTTAAGATCTGATTGGATAGTTTTTCTAATAACAATGAATTTGTTCTAAAAATAGACAGGGTTTAACATTATGTATTGACAAACCGTCTGTGTTGTTATAAAATCTTGTGACTACGGCTTTATCGAAGCCGTAGTTACGATATTTTATAACAACACCGACGGAATACTATGATCGCGAAAAAACGTCCCATGCTTTGGCTGAGTTCAACATCAGTGATTAATACACATAAAAATTGTTTATAGAGAAATACTTTGTGAAAATAAATCAGTATAAACCCATCTCATACTGATGGTTATTGACCCCTTCCCAAACAACAAATGGACCACTTTGAACGCTGCTGCACATGTCAAACTGTGTGTTGATATATTATCATTTCTCTTGTAATTTTGGACCAGCATAGACATTAAGGTTTCATGATTTTTATATCAAGTATAATTATACCAATACTTTTGGCACTTGCAATATGCCATATAAAGACATAAATCAAGTAACACATTATCACAATTCATATTCAGAAGTTTCTGGGTCTCATTTTACAAACAAACTAACAAACATTTTTTTGCGCAATTTTTAACCTAATTACACAACAAGCAATTTGATTGGCTCTGATTGACCAAAGGCATATTTATTGTTCAATCAGGTGTCTCTAAATATAATTTATGCTAAAAAGGTTTGCAAGTTCATCAGTAAAACAGGACCCTATTCCTTGTCTGTACATAGAGTGTTCAACAATATAATGTCACTTAACCCTTTTCCAAACAGCAAATTTTACAATTGTTGGCAGAAAACATTGTGGGAAATAAAGAAATTGCTTGTCACAGGCAATTTCTTCATATCCCACCCATTTTCCCAAACCCTTTCTATTGTGCGACCTTAAAAAGTGTCTTTATGTGAGAATGGATTAACATTTCCCAAACAAGACCTGGTATTGACGTCCCTGATAGAAAAGGTTTGTGAAAACATTGAGACAAAAGAAGAAACTGTTGATAACCAGTAGTTTCTCCTTTTGTCTCAAAATTTTCTGTGCTGTATTATACACAAATTCTATCTTAAGCACGGTTCATTTGTAGTCTGTAGCAGCTTTTAAAATGGAAATTTTGAAAATTTGCTGTTTGGGAAAGGGTTAAGAATTTGATAGGATGTCACTTTGAGGTTGAGTCTTTCACACAATACACATTAAATTTAAGTTTTCTTGGTCTGTTCTAGAGCTACAGCATACATGTACAGTCTGGCATCAACCTTTATTCCTTTCTCTGTATACTCTAAAAATACAAGAAGAAAAGCACCATTACTGGGAATGGGTTGGAATTTTGATGACATAATGTCACTTGCACATGATATATTCAAGTTTTCTTGGTCTGTTCTGGTGCTACAGCATACATGTACAGCCTGGCATCAACTTTTACTCCTTTCTCTGTATACTCTAAAAATACAAGAAGAAAAGCACCATTACTGGGAATGGGTTGGAATTTTGATGACATAATGTCACTTGCACATGATATATATATAAGTTTTCTTGGTCTGTTCTAGAGCTACAGCATACATGTACAGCCTGGCATCAACTTTTACTCCTTTCTCTGTATACTCTAAAAATACAAGAAGAAAAGCACCATTACTGGGAATGTGGGAATGGGTTGGAATTTTGATGACATAATGTCACTTGCACATGATATATTCAAGTTTTCTTGGTCTGTTCTGGTGCTACAGCATACATATACATTCTGGCATCTACTTTTACTCCTTTATTTGTAAATTCTGAAAAAAAAGACAACACCACATTAGCACCAGTAAACACATATGCATCTAAACAAGAGATGTTTGTAAAAGAGATATGCCCCCCTCAAGGGCCTACATTTGATGTAGGTCAAAGTCCAAGGTCAAGTTAACATGGTCCAAGGTCATGGTCAAATATGAAAGGTCTTGGTAGGAGGTGTCTATGTGTGAAATATCAAAGCTGTATATGTAAAAGTAAAATGAAACATAGGCTAGGTTAAAGTTTTTAAAAGTAGGCCAAATGCCAAGGTCATGGTCAAATGTGAAAGGTCTTGGTTGGGGGTGTCCATGTGTGAATTATCAAGGCTGTAGGTGTAAAAGGACATTATATATATGCCTGGTTTCAGTCTTTTTAAAAGTAGGACAAACTCCAAGGTCAAGGTTGCAATATTCAAGGTCATGGTCAAATGTGAAAGGTCTTGGTAGGAGGTGTCTATGTGTGAAATATCAAGGCTGTATGTGTAATAGGACATAAGATAAAGGCTAGGTTAAAGATTTCTAAAAGTATGTAAAAATCAAAGGTCAAGGTCACACAGGCCAAGGTCATGGTCAAATGTGAAAGGTCTAGGTAGGAGGTGTCCATGTGTGAAATATGGAGACTGTATAGGTAACAGGACATGAGATATAGGCATAGTTTAAGTTTTTTAAAAGTAGGTCAAACTCCAAGGTCAAGGTCCAAGGTCATGGTCAAAAGTGAAATATCTTGGTTGGAAGTGACCATGCGTGAAATATCAAGGCTGTATATGTAAAATGACATGAAATATAGGCCAGGTTAATGTATTAATAAAGTAGGTAAAACACCAAGGTCAAGGTCACATGGTCCAAGGTCATGGTCAAATGTGAAAGGTCTTGGTCGTAGATGTCCATGTGTCAAATATCAAGGCTGTATGTGTAAAAGGAATTGATATATCGGCTAGGTTAAAGTTTTTTTTAAAGTAGGTCAAAGTCCAAGTTCAAGGTCACAAGGTCAAAGGTCATGGTCAAATGTGAAAGGTCTTGGTAAGATGTGTCCATGTGTGAAATACCAAGACTGTATGTGTAATAGCACATAAGATATAGGCCCAGTTTATGTTTTTTAAAAGTAGGTCAAACTCCAAGGTCAAGGCCACATGGTCCAAGGTCATAGTCGTATGTGATAGGTCTTGGTCGGAGGTTTCCATGTGTCAAATATCAAGGCTGTATGTGTAAAAGGACATGATATATTGGCCAGGTTAACGTTTTTAAAAGTAGGTCAAACCCCAAGGTCAAGGTCACAAGGTCCAAGGTCATGGTTAAATGTGAACCATGTTGAAAGGAGGTATCTATGTGTGAGATATCAAGGCTGTATGTGTAAAAGGACATGAGATATAGGCAAGGTTAAGAATTAAGTGTAAAAATCAACAAAGGGAAATAACTCCAAGAATTTGATCGGCGGAGTTACGGTTCTTGTGCACTGCACCTCTCCATAATGAGATCTATCCACCTGTAAAGTTTCATGATTCTACCTTACATACTTTTTGAGTTATGCTCCGGACAATAATCAAATTTGAAAATCAACAAAGGGCAATAACTCCAAAAATAAGATCGGTAGAGTTACGGTTCTTGTGCACTGCACCTCTCCATAATGAGATCTATCCACCTGTAAAAATTCATGATTCTTCCTTACATAATTTTTGAGTTATGCTTTGGACAAGAATCAAGTTTGAAAATCAACAAAGGGCAATAACTCAAAACATTTTATCAGCAGAGTTACGGTTCTTGTGCGCTGCACCTCTCCATAATGAAATCTATCCACCTATGAAGTTTCATGATTCTATCTTTAATACTAGGTTTGGTCTACGGACAGGCCGACCTACGGACCGACCGACCTTCCGACCGACCTTCCGACTGACACTTGCAAAACAATATACCCCCATTTTCTTCGAAAGGGGGCATAAAAATAGTTTATTAAAAGATATGACTTGATATTTGACCTTGACAAGCAGCATTGTAAGAATTCATTCTCTAACTGAACTTTGGAGACAAAATTGGGGGGAATGTAACCCTTTTTTCTGACTATCCTGACCAAAGTTGGAACAAAATTCATTTACATATATGTGACCCGTCACGCTAAAAGGGACCTTGTCCGAACTCCAAAAATCCAAATTTTGACAAACTTGTCAGACCCAGCACAGGTCAACCAGATACTGTATGCGAAAAATGAACACATTGTAAGACAGGGAAAACATTGCGGATTACATAAAAATGAAAAGTGTCGGCCCTAGTCAGGCTGCGTGGACTGCGCAGACTGACTAGGGTCAATATTTTTCACACTTCCTATAAGGTCCCTTTTAGGGTGATGGGTCACATATATGTGAGCTGTCATGAGAAACTGGACTATTCAAATATGAAAGTAGCTGAGTGAGTGTTAATAAATACAATGTACAAGATTTGGGTAAAATATAGCAAAGAACAAGATGTGTTTGTGAAACACAAATGCCCCCGAAATCGCCATTTTTCTAAAATGTAAAATTTTCGTGGAGTAAAGGGTTATTAAGGGTTAAGGGATGACCTTGATGAAGGTCAAATTGCATGGAACAGATAGATATCATTCAAAGAAAGTTGAATACCAATTTTGAGCTTTGTATGCCAAATACTTTTGGAGAAGAAGCAAAGGTTAAGTTTTCGGAGTAAAAGGTTAAGTTTTCGTAGAGTAAAGGGTTGATAAGGGTTAACAGATGACCTTGAGGAAGGTCAAACTGCATGGAACAGATAGATATCATTGAAAGGAAAATGCATACCAAATTTGAGCTTTGTATGTCAAATACTTTTGGAGAAAAGGCAAAGGTTAAGTTTTCGGACAGACAGACGGACGGACAAACAGACAGACAGATGGACACGAGTAAAACAATATGCCCCCGATCTCTCGTTATGGGGGCATAAAAATGCTGTTTATCTGCACTTTCTTCTTTTGCCATAATATATTCTTATACGTTTTCTGTAAGAGGCATCAAAATCAGGTATCATTTAGGAAATGTTTAAATATACTTACCATTTAACTTTTTCAAAAAGTCATCTTTTGGAATGGTAAGGACTTCTATAAACTCTGGAATAATTATGATCAAGGTTAAAGAAGCCGATATCATTCGGCCGAAATAAGCAGGATTTAACCATCTCTTGAGAATTTAATTAACCCATCACCAGACAGCAAAATTTGACAGGCCAAAATTAAAATATGTTCTAGACAACAACTTCAAGTAAACGAAATTCAAAACTTTATGGTCTTATTGGGTAGAAAACATTGTTGGAAATGAAGAAATTGCTTGTCACAAACAATTTCTTTATTTTCTACAATGTTTTCCAAAGCCCATTTCTTATGGGAAGTACAAAAGTCAACATGTGGAAATGAGTTAAAGACTTACTTACTTATTACATGTACAACCACCTAGTTGCAATAATGTAACCAAAACCTTTTTGAATTTTGATCTGGGTTTCGGTTACAATTCCTTCCTATTCGTTACAATGGAACAGGTGCTGGGATGATTTATTCCAGCAAGTTAAGCATAGTCAAACTTCAAAATAAAGCTAGGGAATGCAGTAAGAATTTCACCTGACAACAGGTTAACCCATTACCACACAATGACTCTTTTTGACTCCCCACAAGATAATGGCATTGGAAAACATTGTGGAAAATGAAGAAATTGCTTGTGACAAGCAATTTCTTCATTTCCCACAATGTTTTCTCTCCAAAAAGCCAAAAATATTTCGAATTTCATTCGCTTGAAATTTCCGTCTGCAACATCTTTGAATTTAGATCACCCTAAATTTTTGTCGTTTGGGAAAGAGTTAACTATTTTTCTGTCAATCCGGCATAGTTTTATGTTGAAATCACTTTCAAATAAAGTTTAATTCAATTTTGAAGCGGAATACCCACCCATTTCATTCTAATGAGACTTGAATTTTCCGTCAGAAGAAATAATTGATAACAATTCTTGTTGATACTTTTTAACTGAACTTGTGCCATGGAATATCTTTTTATGGGATACACATCTGATTATATATGGAAGTATTCAATAATTTATGCAAGAAAATGTGTTTTCCACTCTTTTGTCTTGCTCCACAAGAAGGAAAAGGGTGGACTCATAGCCACAAACCAATACCCATCATCAAGTTTGTGGCTACGATATCGCAGCTAACAACCACCATGCTCTGTCAAAACCAGTTAATATCAAAGGCTGAACAAAACAGGAATTATTCTATGAAGATAAATCACAGAAAGCTACTCAGAATAAGATCAAATTTGAGATGAAACAGATTACATAGACTAAAATGATTTGGGTAATGAGGCAATTGAAGTCTTTCAATGTCAAAGACAGTGTTTTTTTTTTCCTTTTTTCACTTTCTATAATAACTTAATCCTTTCCCAAACATGATCTGGTTTTGACCTCCCTATATAGAAAAGGCTTGGGAAAGCATTGAAAAAAAAGAAGAAACTGCTGATAACCAGCAGTTTCTCCTTTTGTCTCGATATTTTCTGTGCCATATATTATAGTCTAGGAGCCAGCTTTTACAAAGGGGGTTCAATTAAAAGTTCTTGCAACCGGTGACCTATAAAATTTTGAGTGGTATTTTTCAATACATTAGGGTCCCATGCTTTGGTTAAGGGTGGATGACATGCTTAAAAGTGGTAGGATTTTTTTAAATCAAGGTCAAAGGTCATTCGGTGCACTTCTCATACATACCTCCTAAAATATCCCATAACTTACTCATTTATTAAGCTAAAACAATTATTTTGGTATCAAAATGAAGCTAATGATTTGCACTTTGACTTACATGAATAATATACAATTTCTTGATTTTCAATATTTTTGAATATTCATAAATATAGCAAAAATTGGCTAAAAATCACTAAAATAAGTTTTGTCTACAAGTGAAAAAAAAGTTTTTAAAATACCAAAGGTGTGTTTTTGTGTTTGAATTCATACTTAATAATTGCCCAGAAACCTGTTCTTGACTTATATGTATTTCTTCACAGAATTAGTCTTTGGCTTAGGCTTGTAGTCTTAGGTAAAAGTGGGTGGGGTAATTTTTCCCTAAAATTACAAAACGTTCAAACATTGATGTAACAATATATCTTATACATAAATGTGATATTTTATTAGAATTTATTGTTTTGAAATCATATTTGCAGGGATTTGTAAAGCTTTTAATGTATATTCCTGAAAATTAATTTGAATTTTAAGAGCCAAAATAACAATTCAATGAAACAGCATGTTAGGTGGATACAGATTATATCAACACCACAATGTCAAAACTATGACTCTTAAAGCGAATATTTATCAAGTATCTATATAATAGTAATCGGCAGCTGAAAATATTCCCCAGGCCCCTGCCATATTTTAAAGGAATCAGAACAACATGGGAACGGTCAGAGTTTGCATTGTTGGGTAGTGCATTGCTTTTGTAGAGCCAAAGGAAAGGAATTTAGCACTGGAACCAAATAGCTCATACACAGGAAACACAGTTTACAGTTTAAGTGAATAAAACAATATCTCTAGTATTACATACTTATTAGAGATACCGAAATATCTTTTTTTTCAAAATTATCTTTCTCCTTTTGTTCAAATGGCCAACGAAATTCAAGATGGCCCCTTTAAATGTTTATATAGCGAAATTTTAACATAGAAAGAGATAAGACTACGAATTAGTAGTTTTTATGCCCCCGCATCGATAGATCGATGGCATATTGTTTTACCATTCCGTCCGTCCATCCATCCATCCATCTGTCTGTCTGTCCGTCAGTCCGAAACTTAACATGAAAACTTATCATTGGCCTTTTCTCCAAACGTATTCCACACGCAAAGCCCAAATTCGGTATGTAACCTTCTTTCAATGATATCTATCTGTTCCATGCAATATGACTTTCCCCAAGGTCTTCCATTAATCCTTGTCAACCCTTACCATGAAAACTTAACATTTAAACTAATTAACATGAAAACGTAACATTGGCCTTTTCTCCAAAGGGAGTTCACACACAAACCTTATTAACCATTTATTTAAAAGCTTAAAGTAAAAACGTATCATTGGCCTTTTCAAGGGCATTCGTGTTTCACAAAGACATCTTTTTTTCAAGATTAGGATGAATTATATATTAATTCGTGAGAGATAGCCAGTGATGTGCATTTTAGAAAGTAAGACCATTTTATGGAGTTTTATTTGTCAAACGACGACCGAAATGTCTTCTGCATGATAGTTGCGTAAAGCAGAGGTAATGCATAAACTCATTGTTTTGTTCATTTTATGTATCATGAATACTTTACTAAATATAAGTAATATTTGTGTCTTCATATACAACACTTTCCTCATGCTCATCATCACCATCATCAACAACAACTACAATAACAACAAGACACATGATGCAATAACCAGACTTGTAAAGTCCACAGCTACCCTATACTAAACACTTCAATACACTCAACTCATGTCATATATATACTCATCCTTATCACTGTCTGATGCATCAAGATTCTCAAGTCTAAAAACACAGTTCTGACTCACAAACACATGCATCAGTGCATAAAAGATCTTCTCTTTGACACTTACACCTTCGCATGTGGTAGTCAGTTTAACACGAGGATTGTGTGATGTCAAGCAAAGCTAGAGGTGCAGGATATTTAAGCATTCTTACAGGAACTAAATTATTGTCGTCATCCTTGGTCCATACATGGCATGCTGGTGATGGTAGATTCAGATACTGGTCAGTTTAGTGCTTACAAATATAGGAATATACTGAATTTATGTTTATACAGAAAATATATATGGGTCCATATATTTTTATGCCCCTGTATCGAGCGATCGGGGGCATATTGTTTTACTCTTGTCCATCCGTCCGTCTGTCTGTTCAAAACTTAACATTGGCATTTTCTCCAAAAGTATTAAAATTACCAAGCTCATTTGGTATGTAGCAGGGCTGATTATAAAGTATCCGGAATTATGTCATATTTTTTTCATTTATGTACTAACTGTTATGATATTATAGGATAAAAAAACTAAGTTTATTCATTAAGGCACATTCTATAGTTGTTATGGCAACATATATAGGGTCATATTGAGCAGCGCAACCTAGGTCTGAGATGGATAAGTCAGAAAAGTCTGTCTTACACATCTAATATTTACATCTTTTCGATATATTTGCCACTGCACGGTATACCACATTTCCAACATATGCATTTATTTCTCAAAGAAGCGTCTGAACTGTACTTGGGGAATTCTATAGATAGTTCCTGGGACACAGTTGGCAAGTCATGAACGATTTCGCCGACGTCATGTTGGGACGTCCAGATATATAAAAGTCAGAAACATCATAGGTTAAATAATTTATAAATGCGTTATACCACTCACAAATGCTTGTTTTTTCTCATAGAAGTATTAGCTGTGCGTGTTCATAATCACAAAGATCGTCTCTGATTTTGATTTTCCAAATTACACTCAAATCATTATTGAATACCATTGCCATAGCACCATATTTGCTATGTAAGCAAATCGACTCCAAATGTCAGCCGATGATGTTACGTTTGCTGAGAAAAATGTCCGCTCAAAGGTAACAAGCATTTTGGACAATTGTTGAAGTCAAAATACAAAATATGATTGCTTTAAAAGCGATTCATAAGTCACATCTTTGCAAATTGTCAAAAGTTTCCTCGCTCAACGTGACTCCACCCTGTCGAATGCACCCTTATCCAAACAGCAGCATTTTTGTTCCAGGATCAAATGTATAATTCTTCAAAGTATATGTGTTTAAATTTCATCTCAGTTGGTTTGTTGGTTTAAAAGTTAAAACGACAAATGGGTGATTAGATTTGTGTACAATATAGCCTAGAAAATATTGAGGCAAAAGAAAATGCTGATAATCAGAATTTTCTCCTTTTGCATCAATGTTTTCCCAAGCATTTTCTCATAGGGACGTCAAAATGAGGTCTTGTTTGGGAAAGATTCAATGATTTCTTTGATATAGATACAAATTAAAGATGCACGATTTACTAGGAATAGTTTTAGCCTTGTAATAAGTAAAACATTGTCCAGATTTTTGTCAGGTATATTGTTGTGGAGTTAGAACAACCACAGGTCCAAAGATTTCCACTTTTTTTAAACCAAAAGTTTCTCTGTGTCTACTCAAATACGTACAGTCGTCGATCAACAAACAAAGTTATGGGATTGTGAAGGATGGATCAACAATCGTGGTATCTTTATTTTCTACTATTTACTCGTAACAAAATGTCACATGCAATAAATAATTTGCATAATAAGAGATATAGGGCCTATTGCGTACAATCAAAACTTATTGGGTCACAAAATTAATTAAACTCAAAGACCAGATCCTCTGTTGTCCCTATTGAAGGCATGTACATAAACGAATATACCATACTAACATGTTCATGGTTACTCTTGGAGACCTTCATAACCACACATCAGAACATCCAGATTCTAGACTGATGATATTGATATGTATTCACAGAATGGAATATTCTGTTCCAAATTACATTTTATGTATATGAATGTTCTCGTAAGGCTTCCAGGTGTAAGCATTGCAGTGACGGCAGTTTCGTAATTATCTTTAAAGAGACCCATGCTAGGTTGTCGGACATACAAAACGATAGGAAATATGTTTATGAAATATTGTATGGAATGGTCAACCTGGGAAGCTAGATCATTTCTGCACAAGGAAATTTCAAATGAAGTTTATTTAGTTCTTCTAAATCAAGTCTGTTCTTCTAAATCAAGTATATATAATTAACTAACCGCACTTAATATTTATAGTAACATTTATGTGACACTGAACCTTGATAGTGAAAAATTTAGTTCAAGCTCTAAAATGGCTTTCCTTTTGGGTCTATAAAAGCAATGCACTACACAACAAAGCAAATTCTGACCATCCCCATGTTGTTCTGATTCCTGGAAATCTGGCATGGGTCTTTTTAATGTCCTTTACCCGTAAGATAGAAAGAGGAATATTTTCAGCTGCTGACTATGCTAATCTGAGTCTTGTTTCATTTAACCCTTTCCCAAACAAGACCTGGTTTTGACGTCCCTGATAGAAAAGGCTTGAGAAAACATTGAGACAAAAGAAGAAACTGCTGATAACCAGCAGTTTCTCCTTTTGCCTCAATATTTTCTGTGCTACAATTTGCACAATGTCAATCTTTTTCAACATCTATTTTGTCGTCTGTAGCAGCTTTGAATTTGGACCACCCCAAATTTTTGTCGTTTGGGAAAGGGTTAATTGTACTAAATACTTGATAAATATTCATTAAGAGTCATTATTTTGACATTGTGGTGTTGATATGACCTGTATCCATCTCGTATGCTGTTTTATTGAATTGTTATTTTGGCCCTTAAAATTCTAATTAGTTTTCAGGAATATGCATTAACCCATTACCACACAGTGACTCTTTTTGACTCCCTACGAGATAATGACTTAGGAAAACATTGTGGAAAATGAAGAAATTGCTTGTGACAAGCAATTTCTTCATTTCCCACAATGTTTTTTACCCAAAAAGACAACAAAATTTTTAATTTTATTCACTTGAATTTGTCGTCTGCAGCATCTTTGAATTTGGAGCATCCTTAAATTTTGTTGTTTGGTAATGGGTTAAAAGCTTTATAAATCCCTGCAAATATGATTTCAAAACAATAAATTCTAATAAAACATCACATTTATGTGTAAGATATATTGTTACATCAATGTTTGCATGTTTTGTAATTTCAGGGAAAAATTACCCCACCCACTTTTACCTATGACTACAAGCCTAAGCCAAAGACTAATTCTGTGAAGAAATACATATAAGTCAAGAACAGGTTTCTGGGCGATTTTTAAGTATGATTTCAACCACAAAAACATACCTTTAGTATTTTTAAAACTTTTTTTTCACTTGTAGACAAAACTTTTTTTAGTGATTTTTAGCCAATTTTTGCTATATTTATGAATATTCAAAAATATTGAAAATCAAGAAATTGTATATTATTCATGTAAGTCAAAGTGCAAATCATTAGCTTCATTTTGATACCAAAATAATTGTTTTAGCTTAATAAATGAGTAAGTTATGGGATATTTTAGGAGGTATGTATGAGAAGTGCACCGAATGACCTTTGACCTTGATTTAAAAAAAATCCTACCACTTTTAAGCATGTCATCCACCCTTAACCAAAGCATGGGACCCTAATGTATTGAAAAATACCACTCAAAATTTTATAGGTCACCGGTTGCAAGAAAAGTTCCATTCCAGGACCTGGCTCCTAGACTATTACACAAGTTCTTTCTATGATAACATATATATTGTCATTTGTGGAAGGTTTTGAAGTGGATCACCCTAAAATTTTGTCATTTGGGAAAGGGTTTATATACATGTTACATTATGTGTGATCCAATAAAAATTAAAATCACTTACCACCTTCATCTGTTGGAATATGAAAGAAAGAAAAGATCAATAGAATTAAATAACAATCACAATGCTGACCCTTTAAGCCATTAGGCTACCACACAATGACTCCTTTTGACTCCCTACAATACAAGAGCTGTCCGAAGACAGCGCGCTCGACTTTCTAAGTGCTGGACTTTCTAAGTTGCTAAGTATAAAGGGGGCATAACTCCAAATATAGTGAAGCCAGGGTCATGGGCCCTGATAGTAAGGTAGAGGGTGTGATGGTGAATAAGTATTCCAAGTTTGGGTTGAATCCCTTTGATAGTATGGAAGTTATTGATGTTTGAAAAAACTTTAACCTTGGTTGCAACGCCAACGCCCGGGTGACAGTATAAGCTCTCATTTTCTTCGAAAAGTCGAGCTAAAAATGGCTTTGGAAAACATTGTGGAAAATGAAGAAATTGCTTGTGACAAGCAATTTCTTCATTTCCCACAATGTTTTCTACCATATAAGACCAAAAGATGTTAAATTCCATTCGATTCAAAATGTCGTCTGAATCATCTTTCAATTTGAAACAGCCTAAAATATTGCCGTTTGGTAATGGGTTAACATTTTCAAAACAAAATAAAAAACAGATTTAACCCTTTCAAATACAGAAAAAAATGTATACTGGTCCAATTACCAGACGACGAAATTTCAAACTCGTCCAAATTCTGATTCTGATTCAAATTCTGAAATCAAATTCAGCAGCTGTTTATAACAAACTGCAAATTGATTGGGTTTTAATGCCTTTTTCAACTAATGGGGGTCATTTCACAGAGGCTGGTGTACCTAACCATGGATAAAAATCTACAGTGATTAACATTGAAAGTCCTGAGCTAAAGATGACATGATAATTGTCACTTAAATTTGGATAGTGAAAAATCTGTAAAACAATCGTAGCATAAATATTGAGGAAAAGGTACAATATTTTACCACAGCTTTCCAAATTGAGAATGTAAAGGTCTTGTTTGATAAAGAACGAAGTCTTCTTCTAATAGGGAACTCGAAGCTATTGTTTAGAAGAATTAACTAAACACATGTATCAGAATCTGGAAAGAGCTTTTAACGCATCATAAAACCAAATAAGCCTGTGCCAAAATGCAGTCTGACCAAGGCCAAAGCTGCTCTCGCTCAGCTGCTTTACACATTAAAGAAACTACTGAAGAACAACATGGACCTTGATCAGGCCATGCTTGTGCACAGGCTGATCTAAAATGGTATTCATCAACCAGTCTTACTCCAAGTATACCTTGAACATTACACAACAATCAATCTGATTGGCCAATCAGATGGCTTCTTATGTAATTTGGATTCAGAAAATCAATCCAAAATTGCTGGTGAAAAGGGCCTCTGGACCAATGTTGGTCTCAAATCTCTCAAGAACCTTATTTTAACCCTTTCCCAAACAAGACCTGCTTTTGACAACCTCATCAGAAAAGGCCTGGAAAAACAATAAGGCAAAAGAAGAAAATGCTGAAAACCAGCATTTTCTCCTTTGCCTCAATATTTTCCATCCTATATTACACTCAAATCCAATCTTTATCGGCATCTATACATCCAATTTGTGGTCTTCATAAGCTTTTGAGTAAGACCACCTTAATTTCCTTTGCTTGTGTGAAAGGGTTAAGATCCTGTCTCATATATATTTACCTGGCTGAGGCTGTGGATTTTGATTCTCTGCCAAATCTCCATCAATCTATAAACAGTAACACATAAACTTCGGATCAATAAGACATTCGGCATTTTGGGAAAACAATGACAAAAGAAGAACACACTGATAATCAGTGTTTTATCATTTTGCCTCAATATGGTCTGAGCAGTATTGTGAATAAATCATATCTACATGTAAATCAACATTAATTTTCTTGTCTGTATTAGCTTTCAAATTTTAATATTTCTAAATTGTGTCATTTCGAAAAGGGTCAAACTAAAACTTATAACGTAACATATCATTATTAACACTGAAGGGAATGGCCATATCTAAGTTACATGAACTTGTATCCAAAAAATTTGCCAGACATTTTTCCATATTGCTTAAACATCCCAATTTAATTGTATACTTATGGCAATAAAATATGTAAACATAATTGATAAATGTAATGTGTATTGTTTCGAAGGTCCACCCATTTTGTCCTCTGCGGCAGCTTTCAAATTGAGCCATCCAATACCATATTTCATTTAATGTGAGCCATCCAATACCATATTTCATTTAATGTTTATCAGGTACTCATTTGAATAGTCTCACTGAGACAAATCAAATGAGTACCCTCAACATAGGGTTTGGGGTTGAAAAAACAAATTTAAAGAGTCTTAACCCCAATTATCTGTAGCTCTGAATTTATAGATGTATAGTATACATACCTCTACAGTAACTATTTGACCAGTTGTGTTGGCTGTACCTGGATCTAAACCCACAACTGAAAGACGCAACACATAACCTATTATCAGACAACAATTTTTAGACTTTTAGACCAATTTGAAAAGAGTTGCAAACGACAAAATTCATGTTAATACAGACAGGATTTTTTGTAAAATGAGGCCCCAGAAAATATTGAGGCAAAAGGAGAAAATGCTGATCATCAGCATTTTCTTCTTTTGCCTCAATGTTTTCCAAAGTAAATTCTAAGAGGGACATCAAAACCAAGTAACTATTTGATCTGTTGTGTTGGCTGTACCTGGATCTAGGCCCACAACAGAAAAAATACAACGAAACTGTTATACAGTACACTGGTAATGTCTCCTTAACCAATTACCAGACAGCAAAATTCTAGATCAAATTTGAAAGAAGTTGCAAAACGACAAAATTCTTGTTGATAAAGATTGGATATGTGTACAAAACAGCATAGAAAATATTGAGGAAAAAAAAACCCCCAGATTGTTATGTTCACATATGGGAGATTGGAGTAGGAAAGCTTTACTCCCGAAATAGTTAATCAAATCAAATTAGATACAAAGTACATCTATGCTTAGTAACCTAGAAATCATTTTATATCCCAAAATCATGGTTAGGCCGTAGGTTGGTGGGGTATGTAATTATCATTAAAGACATACACAATTTCCGCAACATTTCAGACATTTTTTCCTTCCAGTAAAATGACATAACATTGAGATTTTCAAACTTGAATTAGGTATGTGTTACTTATAGACAGGTTTGAGGCTGCTGCACCGCCTTTTCACCCGTATACTGTATGTGTAGAAATATTCGTCGGCTTCTGATTTTCGCTATATTCACGCTAGACCATCGGCCCGCGAATTCATGATTGCGCAAATATTTGTACTCCCAATTCTTCCTTAATAGTTTAATTTTCGCGTAAGTTGAAATGTATGTTTATTATAAACATTAAATGAATATACATTCAGTTCGTACATGTATATGTTTTATTGATTTAATTTGTTGAATAAAGAAGGTGACAAGATATCATAACTAATTGAACAATTAAACTGTGAATAACCATTTAACACTGTATCGGACAATGCATTGTTTGACAGTGTTTAGTTTGAAATACATGTTATAAACAATTTATTAAAATGCATAAAGCAAACAATTACTTAAGGTGGAGAAATATCCGTTTTATTATGCCCCCTTTCGAAGAAAATGGGGGTATATTGTTTTGCAAGTGTCGGTCAGAAGGTCGGTCGGTCGGAAGGTCGGTCCGTAGGTCGGTCGGTCTGTCCGTAGACCAAACTTTGTCCGGAGCATAACTCGAAAAGTATTAAAGGTAGAATCATGAAACTTCATAGGTGGATAGATCTCATTATGGAGAGGTGCAGTGCACAAGAACCGTAACTCTGCCGATCAAATTTTTGAGTTATTGCCCTTTGTTGATTTTAAAACTTGATTCTTGTCCGGAGCATAACTCAAATAGTATGTAAGGTACAATCATGAAACTTTACAGGTGGATAGATCTCATTATGGAGAGGTGCAATGCACAAGAACCGTAACTCTGCTGATCAAATTTTTTGAGTTATTGCCCTTTGTTGATTTTCAAATTTGATTATTGTCCGGAGCATAACTCAACAAGAGGGCCAAGATGGCCCTGTATCGCTCCACTGGCTTTTAGACATTTAGACTACGAACTTCTTCAAGGAATACAATAGAGGTCTATCCAAAGAAGATTCATGCTACATCAGAGTGAAATCCAATAAGTGATTAAGGAGCAGAAATCATACTATAATTTGAGTAACGTTTGTCTGTTGGTCTGTTTGTTCCCCTACTCCTCCCAGGTCCTTGGGCCGATCTTCACCAAACTTGGAGGGAAGGTGGAGGGCGGCCCCGGATATTAGCTTGAGGGGTTCATTTTTTGAAAGGTAAAGGTCATCGAGGTCAAAGGTCAAATTTATCATTTTTACGGGTTACGGGACGGGATTGCTTACGGGTTACGGGACGGGATTAGGTGGAGTGCAGCCCCGGATAGGTCAAGGTCATCGAGGTCAAAGGTCAGCCCGGGATAGGTCAAGGTCATCGAGGTCAAAGGTCAAATTTCGAGACGGGTAAAATTGCTAGTGTTTTTAAAATTTTCATAAAATTACACTATGTTTCATATAGCGAAAAATATGCCTAGCCCACAGCGACCAAGCTTTTCATCCGGTTGTGAAGGAATTTGGAAGAGGTTCATGCAAGGTCAAGATTCCCGTGAAGTTTGGTTGAAATTGGTCCTGTAGTTTTGGAGAAGAATGATTGCTTAACAAATTTTTCGAAAATTCAATTTAATTAAATTTACTAAAATTTAAGTTCTACACGGAAATTATTTTTTAAGGAATTTAGAGGAGATTCATGCAAGGAAGATTCGTGTGAAGTTTGGTTAAAATTGGTCTAGTAGTTTTGGAAGAGAAGATTTTTCGAAAATTCAATTTAATTTAATTAATTAAAATTTAAGTTCTAAACAGAATTTATTTTTTTGAAGGAATTAAGAGGATATTCATGCAAGGAACATTTCTGTAAAGTTTGGTTGAAATTGGTCCAATAGTTTTGGAGGAGAAGAATTTTTTAAAGATTTTTCGAAAATTTAATTTAATTAAATTAGTTATAATTTAAGTTATACACATAATTGATCTTTTTGAAGGAATTAAGAAGAGAGTCATACAAGGAAGATTTCTGTGAAGTTTGGATGAAATTGGTCCAGTAGTTTTGGAGAAGAAGAATTTTTAAAGATCTTTCGAAAATTTAAATCAATTAAATTAATTAAAATTCAAGTTCAGCACGGATTTTATTTTTTTGAAGGAATTTGGTAGAGATTCACACAAGGAAGATTTCTGTGAAGTTTGGTTGAAATTGGTCCAGTAGTTTTGGAGAAGAAGAATTTTTAAAGATTTTTTCAAAAATTTAATTAATTTAATTCAATTAAAATTCAAGTTCTTCATGGAATTTAATTCTTTGAAGGAATTTGGAAGAAGTTCATGCAAGGAAGATTCCTGTGAAGTTTGGTTGAAATTGGTCCCGTGGTTTTGGAGAAGAAGATGTTTAAAGAAAAAGTTGACGCACGGACGCACGCACGCACGACGGACACAGGGCCATGACATAAGCCCCGCTGGCCTTCGGCCAGTGGAGCTAAAAACTATGTAAGGTAGAATCATGAAACTTTACAGGTGAATATATCTCATAATGGAGAGGTGCAGTGCACAAGAACCGTAACTCTGCCGATCATATTTTTGGAGTTATTGCCCTTTGTTGATTTTCAAATTTGATTATTGTCCGGAGCATAACTCAAAAAGTATGTAAGGTAGAATCATGAAACTTTACAGGTGGATAGATCTCATTATGGAGAGGTGCAGTGCACAAGAACCGTAACTCTGCCGATCAAATTTTCTGAGTTATTGCCCTTTGTTAATTTTATAACTTGATTCTTGTCCGGAGCACAACTCAAAAAATATATAAGGTAGAATCATGAAACTTAAGAGGTGAATAGATTTCATTATGGAGAGGTGCAGTGCACAAGAACCGTAACTCTGCCAATCAAATTCTTGGAGTTATTGCCCTTTGTTGATTTTTACTCTTAATTCTTAACCTTGCCTATATCTCATGTCCTTTTACACATACAGCCTTGATATCTCACATATAGATACCTCCTCTCAACATGGTTCACATTTAACCATGACCTTGTGACCTTGACCTTGGAGTTTGACCTACTTTAAAAAAAATCAAACCCGGCATATATCTCATGACCTTTTACAAATACAGCCTTGATATTTCACACATGGACACATCTTACCAAGACATTTCTTAATTGACCATGACCTTGGACTTTGTGACCTTGACCTTGGAGTTTGACCTACTTTTGAAAAAAATAAACTGGGCCTATATCTTATGTGCTATTACACATACAGCCTTGGTATCTGACACATGGAAACCTCCGACCAAGACCTATCACATACGACTATGACCTTGGACCATGTGGCCTTGACCTTGGAGTTTGACCTACTTTTGAAAAAATTAAACTGGGCCTATATCTTATGTGCTATTACACATACAGCCTTGGTATTTCACACATGGACACATCTTACCAAGACCTTTCACATTTGACCATGACCTTGACCTTTGACTTTGACCTACTTTAAAAAAAACTTTAACCTAGCCGATATATCAATTCCTTTTACACATACAGCCTTGATATTTGACACATGGACACCTACGACCAAGACCTTTCACATTTGACCATGACCTTGGACCTTGTGACCTTAACCTTGGTGTTTGACCTACTTTAATAATGGACCTTGACCTTGGAGTTTGACCTACTTTTAAAAAACTTAAACTAGGCCTATATCTCATGTCCTGTTACCTATACAGTCTCAATATTTTACACATGGACACCTCCTACCAAGACCTTTCACATTTGACCATGACCTTGGCCTGTGTGACCTTGACCTTTGATTTTTACATACTTTTAGAAATCTTTAACCTAGCCTTTATCTTATGTCCTATTACACCTACGGCCTTGATATTTCACACATAGACACCTCCTACCAAGACCTTTCACATTTGACCATGACCTTGAATATTGCAACCTTGACCTTGGAGTTTGACCTACTTTTAAAAAGACTTAAACAAAGCATATATATCATGTCCTTTTACACCTACAGCCTTGATATTTCACACATGGACACCTCCAACCAAGACCTTTCACATTTGACTTTGACCTTGACCTTGGCATTTGACCTACTTTTAAAAACTTTAACCTGGCCTATGTTTCATTTTACTATTACATATACAGCTTTGATATTTCACGCATAGACCCCTCCTGCCAAGACCTTTCATATTTGACCATGATCTTGGACCTTGTTAACTTGACCTAGGACTTTGACCTACATCAAATGTAGGCCCTTGAGGGGGCATATATGTTTTACAAACATCTCTTGTCTCTTACTGCTGAGTGTTTAAGACACTGGAAAAAAGAAAGAGTATTTACCCAGCACTTACAGTCATTTTGCAGTGCGCGAATTTGAGAATTCTTATTTTGTCTCCCCTTGAATTCAAAGTTGCGCCAATATTTGTAAAACTCGAAAACGGGGCCATTCCGCGAAAATTTCGCTCCGCGAAAATATCTACACATACAGTAATTACCTGGAGAAGTATGTTTTGCTACACCAGTGTAACCGGTCTCCTCTCTCAGTTCTCTCAAGGCACATGTCTCTACACTCTCATTACTATCTAGTAAACCTGAAATTTTACACACGGATAAATAGGAACATCTAATGGCAATTTACTAGTTCAAAATAATCAATAATTTTCATATCAATTCTGAATTCTGGAAGAGACTGCCCGGTTGAAAAATTCATTTCAAGAAAGGAAAGATATTTTTGATTACTTAGAAATCTCTATACATTTACAAGTTATTGTTTCACTGTTCTTGCTGTTAACAATACATAGAATTAAATCTAAAATTTTGGTATATTCCTGTTGTGAACAAGACTTTGGCAGGCAGTGTAGACTGGGATCAGCCTGAACAGATGTTCAGTGTGATCTTAGCTGATCCACCTGCTTTCTACCAATTGAATGTAGAAAAAAAATGACTGACAGACTGATTGGGAAGTCTCTTAATAAAGAGGCAATTTGTTTTCAACAAAATACAGTGTCAGCAGGACACAAGGATAATTTTATGGTGTGCAAGTAAAAGTATTTTTCAGAGCTACAGATAAGAGGGGTGAAGACATTCTAAATTTGTTATTTCAACTTCAAACCCTATGTTGTGGGTACTCATTGGAATCGTCTTGATGAGACGTTTCCAATGATTACCCACAACAAAGGGTTTGTTAAACAATACATGAAATAATGCAATTTGAAAAGCTGCCACTCCCTTTTATCTGTAGCCCTGTATTTTTCATCTTGAACCCATTACCAAACGACAAAATTTAGACTGATCCTACTTGAGAGGTGTTGCAGACAACAATTTCAAGTTGATGAAATTTCAAAAATCTTTCCATTTTGGGTTAGAAACCATTGTGGAACATGAAGAAATTGCTTGTCACAAGCAATTTCTTCATTTTCCACAATGTTTTCCCAAGCCTTGTCTTCTTAAGGAGTCTAAAGGTGTCGCTGTGCAGTAATGGGTTAAATCCTTTATTATCACTTTAGAATGAATTTTACCTGCAGGAAACTCTAGGGTATATCCTTTTGTTGGTGGTCTATATTGTTTGACAAGTATAAGACAGTCATAGTGTAGAGACCTCTTCAATATGGGTATGATTATCACAGCTGAAAACATATAAAATACAATAATTGGTGTAAACATGAGCTTGTAAATCATGAAAGTCCCTGGAATGTTACTTCAACCCCTTCCCAAACGACAAAACAATGAGGTACTCAAATTAGAAAGCTGCTGGAAATGACAAAATGGGTGTTGTTAAAGATTGGATTTGTGTACAAAGTAACACAGAAAATATTGAAGCAAAAGGAGAAACTGCTGGTAATAAGCAGTTTCTTTTTTTGCCTCAATGTTTTCCCAAGCCTTTTCAATTAGGGACGTCAAAACCAGGTCTTGTTTGGGAAAGGGTTAATCAAACAAGAGAGGTTTCTTAAACATAAAATGCCCCTCTGAAGGCCAACCTTGGATGTAGACATCTACAGCGCAATGGTAGTATTCATTAACAAGAGCTGTCCGAAGACAGCGCGCTCGACTTTCTAAGTTACTTAGTATAAAGGGGGCATAACTCCAAATAGAGTGGTCCCAGGGTCATGGGCCCTGATAGTAAGGTAGAGGGTGTGATAGTGAATAAGTATACCAAGTTTGGGTTGAATCCCTTTGATAGTATGGAAGTTATTGATGTTTGAAAAAACTTTAACCTTGGTTGCAACGCCAACGCCGACGCCAACGCCGACGCCCGGGTGACAGTATAAGCTCTCATTTTCTTCGAAAAGTCGAGCTAAAAATATTTTAAAAACAGGGAAATAACTCATTAAATATGATTAGCAGATTTATGGTTCATTTGTACGTCATTTCTCATGAAAGAGATCTATCCACCTATGAAGATTCATGATTTCACATGGCATACTTTTTTAATTATGCTCGGACTAAGATTAAGCATGAAAATCAACAAAGGGCAACCACTCAATGAACATGATTGACACAGTTAAACTTTGTGTATTTTGCACTTCTCTGTACTGAGGTCTATCCATCTATGAAGTTTCATAATTCTACCTTTTATACTTTTTGAGTTAAGTTGTGGACAAAGATCTACTAACAAGCACCCCCCATTCCTTCTTTGCATGGTCATTTATCAGGTATATGTACCGGTATTTCTTTATTTGCCTTTGTACTTTCCCAAGCTTTTTAAATAACAAGAGCTGTCACTGTAAGATGACAATGCCCCCGACACCGCTTTGATTTTAAATTATGGCCAATCTATGTTCAAGGTCAAGGTCATCCAGGGGTCAAGGTCACCAAAGTATGTGCCTACAGAAAGGTAATGTACCAAGGAATGTTGTGGTAAAGTATGAAGCGAATATGTTAAGTAATAAGGAAGTTATGGCCAATGTTAAAGTTTTTGGACGGAATGACGGACAGACGGATGGACAGACAGACGGACAGACAGACGGACGGACGGACGGACAAGTCAAATTTATGATGCCTTCCTATCGGGGGCATAATTAAACATGTCATATTTGGAAAAGGGTTAACCCAATACCACACAGTGACTCTTTTTGACTCCCAACAAAACAATGGCTTTGGAAAACATCATGGAAAATGAAGAAATTGCTTGTGACAAGCAATTTCTTCATTTCCCACAATATTTTCTATGTAAAAAGACCAAAAAAATGTAAAATTTCAATCACATGAAATTGTCATCTGCATAATCTTTGAATTTGGACTAGTCTAAAATTTTGCAGTTTGGTAATAGGTTAATGTACAAACCATCAGCAGCAGCATCTTGTCTTTTTGTCATTCTTCTCAGGGCTTCCCATGTTCTATACGAGAAAAAAGAAAACAAAACAAAATTAACCCTTTCCTAAACAAGGCCTGTTGTTGACATTGATAGTAGGAATGGCTTGGGAAAAAATTGAGGCAAAAAAAGAAAATGCTGATAACCAGCATTTTCTCCTTTTGTCTCATTATTTTCGGTGCTATAATAGACAAGATAAATCTCACTATCATTTTATGTCCATTTTGTTGTCTGAAGCATCTTTAGAATTAGACCACTCTACCTACAATTTTGCTGTTTGGGAAAATATTAAAGATGAAGAAATATTCCAATGTTTCTATTGTACAAGCTGTATAATATATCCAATGTAATAACGTAATAAAATACTTAAAAGATTTATATCTTTCCCCAACAAGACTTTTTGACATCCAGAAAAAAAGACTAAGTTAAATCAGCATTTCCCTATTTGCCTCAGTATTTTCTGGGCTAACCTGATCAAAAATGTGACGTCTAATTTGTGGTTTGCAAATATGATAATATCCATTTGTCTTCTGTAAGTTAATAGCTTTTAAAATGGAAAAAATTGTGGTTAAGCAAAAGTTTATAGTAATACAATAAATTTATACATGTAGAAGTTGCATTCACAAAAAGTCAGGACAGATGGGCAAACATAATACAAATATTATGCCCACTTTCAAATTACATGTACAGGGTTTCCATCCACTTTCAAATCTGGGGGTACAAACCATACTTTTACAGCATGCTTGTACCCCCTCTATAAGAGGCTCAGCTTGCAAAAACTGGGGGGTACAAGATTCATTTAGGGGGTAAAAAAAACCATTTGGAGGTTTTTGGACACCCTGACGTAGTATAAAAATTGCAGAAAAAAAAAAAACAAGAGTACTTTAACAGGTCAACAAATAGGAGAAGGGGGAGACATTCTAAAACTTTTTTTTCAAATCCAAACACAATGTTGTGGGAACTCATTTGAATCATCTAGATGAGAAGATTCCAATGGGTACCAACACCATAGGGTTTGACAAATAATTAAAGAAATATTTCAGTTTTTAAAGCCATCCGCCCCTTTTATTTGTAACTCAGCTCTGAATCAAGGGTGCTTTACCTCTCCTTTCCAGTTGGATCTCTGAATGTAACCTTTGTTAAGCCAAGCCATTTTCCACTGACAAGTTCCTGAAATTAAATTCCATTATGGAATAATCATTAAACCTTTTCCCAAAGACAGTTTTTGGTGGCCCAAATTGAAAGGGGCTACAGACAAACTAAGTATTATTGAACAAGGAGTTGTGCACATTATAGCACAGAAAATATTCAGGAAAAAGAAGAAAATGTTGATAAGCATTTTCTTCTTTTGCCTTAACCCTTTCCCAAACAAGACCTGGTTTTGACGTCCCTATTAGAAAAGGCTTGGGAAAACATTGAAACAAAAGAAGAAACTGCTGATGACCAGCAGTTTCTCCTTTTGTCTCAATATTTTCTATGCCATGATTTACACAAATTTTATCTTAAATAACTTCCATTTTGTCATTTATGGCAGTTTATTAAGTGAATAACCCTTAAATTTTGCCGTTTGGAAAAGGGTTAATATCCCCCAAAGCCTTTCTTTATTAACGAAAAAGTCTTGTTAGGGAAAAACTTAAATAGGGGTTTGGAATTCAAATTGTCTGACTTTAGTAGAATTTCCCATCCGGCTTGTCTACAGACGAAGAGCATATTTGGCCTGCCAAATAACGAAAGTTGCATTCTCAATTAATGATTTAGAATGACCTTAACCCTTTCCCAAACAAGACCCGGCTTCGATGTCTCTAATAGAAAAGGCTTACCATAATGTCAATTCAAAGCTGAATCGAGAGGGATTAAAATAATAAGTTAAAAACTTGCTTCCCAATCGATGTAAAATGCCATTGGGTCTTGAGATTATTTTGAATGGAATAGGAGTCAATTATGATTGTAATCATCTCTTCTTCAGACGTTCCTTTGAACATATTTATTTTACATCGATTGGGAAGCAAGTTTTTTCAACTTATTCTAATCCCTCTCGATTCTGCTTCCTGGAAATACATTGACCAGTACTCGCGCCGAATGTGTGTGCCAATGAGAAGCTTCGAACAACCCCCGCTACCGGGGATCGAACTCGGAACCTCTTAGTCGCTAGGCCGACGCTCTACCCCTCGACTACGGACACCACACATCATCTATTAAGACAATCCAAATGCATAGCCAAAACATATAGTTGAGATTTTAGATATAAGAGTCAAGTCATAAATATGAATGGTGGGGCCGTTAATAAGTTGATCTCAAGAAAATGAAGGATAGAAACTGCATTTTTGTAGATGAACGAAAGAAATTTTCTAACCTCTTCCCGTAAATGAACACTGTTTTTCACTTCCTTTTCGGCTGACATGGTGTTTATGCCTTTGATCTTTGTAGATAATTGTGAAATAAAACACCTTCTAAAAACAAACTTAGATTCTTTAAAGATCTGTCGGATATCTAGCATGACATTTTCGAGTATTTACCTAAACAGTGAACGCGAAAACTAATGACACTATGGCCAGTTGTTTGCTGGTTCCCGACCTCGGAGTAACAAAAAAGATGGATCCCGGCTGAAATTTACAGGTGCAGATCTAAGAATAATTTCGTACGGGGGCGGGGGTATACATAAATCAGTTTTGGCGGTACGTAGAAATGTCCAATTAACCGAAATATTTAACCAAAGTGATCCCATGATTAGGCCATTTTTATGGCTGCCCATTGTTATTTTATCAGTCTTTGACCCTTCACAAAACCGTGACACCTCAGTCGCCCAATTGACACACAGTCCTGTAGACCGCACTAGCTCATTCTTAAAACATGAAAATAAAAATAAATATAAAAAAAAAACATGCACAGATAGAAACACAAAAATCTATATAGATCTATGCATAGGCCTACATGTATAAAAATTTCTTAAAATCTTAGTTTTGGACTTATTCATATTCTTAAAGTATTAGATCTAGTTGAAATTATAGAAACTTATTTTTGTGTAAGCCTATCCATAAACAGAACAAAGCAGAGATAGCCTATTCTCGGATTCAACCACAAAGACATAATAAGATACGTTTGGTTTTCCTGGTTTACTTTACACATTGCTTTTGTCTATTGGCGTTCAGAGACAAATCATAGTCTATCAGGTTTCCGACTGATCAATCATTCTTTGAAAACCAAAAACATTATGAGACAATTTAAGAAGAACAAGAGTGCCATGGTCACAATATACACCGCCACTTATAAAACTTGAGACAAAAAAATGACATTGACAAGGATTTATAAATATTCACATAAAAACCTGTAAAAAGTTGTGTTCACAAAAAGGTTTTTATAAATATCCAGTCAAAAACCTGGAAGGAATTGCGTTCATGAGGCTGAAATATCATTAAGCCCCAGAGACTAAGTTTTAAGGGGGCATAATTCTGGCAAAAATCAATGTACCATAAAATCCTTACTTCATGCACATCTACCAATTAAGGTTAGAACATCTACCAAGTTTCATTAGGATCCAGTCAGAATTTTAGAAGAAGTTGTGTTGACAAGGCTGCAATTTCAATCAGCCCCAGAGACTAAGTTTTAAGGGGGCATAACTCTGGCAAAAATCAATGAACCATAAAATTCTTCCTACATGCACATCTACTAATTGAGGTGATAACATTGACCAAGTGTCATTAATATCCAGCCATAAACTTAGGAGGAGTTGCGTTGACAAGGCTGCAATTTCAATCAGCCCCAGAGACTAAGTTTTAAGGGGGCATAAATCTGGCAAAAATCAATGAACCATAAAATCCTTCCTTCATGCACATCTACCAATTGAGGTGATAACATTGACCAAGTTTCATTAAGATCTAGCCAGAAACTTAGGAGGAGTTGCGTTGACAAGGCTGCAATTTCAATAAGCCCCAGAGACTAAGTTTTAAAGGGGCATAACTCAGGCAAAAATCAACGAACCATAAAATCCTTCCTTCATGCACATCTACCAATTGAGGTGATAACATTGACCAAGTTTCAAGAAGATCCAGCCAGAAACTTAGGAGGAGTTGCGTTGACAAGAAAAGTGGACGTACGTACGGACGGACGGATGGACGGATGGACGGAGAAGATGACGCCAATATACGTCCGCCTCCGGCGGCGTATAAAAATGACTCGACAAACAGCATTTTCTCCATTTGTCCCAATATTTTCTCATGTAGATCTATATTATTTTCAAAACCTGTCTCAAAATCTCAACATACATTTTGTGGTCTGCAGCAAGACTTCACACGTGTACAGTCAGACGAAGAAATAGACAGTACTGCAGGCAGAAAGGATCATATATCCAAAATGACAGGAACACATTTAAACCTTAAGTACAGGCATATCTACAAGAAAAAAATCAAACTGGCATACGAACAATATTTAGATGGCATATTTTGTGCAGTTCAAGATGATGGATCACATTCTAAACAGGTCAACTCTAGAAATTTATTCTACTTTCTGAAACATTCCAGGCAAGATAATCAAGGAATTGCTCCCCTCCTATCATATGGAAATCTGGTCTCTGATACAAAAGAAAATGCAAATGTCTTAGATAAGCAATTCTAGTCGGGTTTCACACCTAAATCTCCTATAAGTTTAGCGCCGCAATTATGCCAGATGAAGATAAATGACAAGACGAACCAACAATTTCTAAGACAGACAATTTTAGGGAAGATTTTTTTAAAGTGACATTTCAGAATTTTTTGTCATAAATTTTACTTTTATTTTTATCTGAGAGAGCATATTTCCTTATGAAAATTCTGAAAATTTCGAGCCAAAATATTGCGCCGTTTACGAGAAATTTATATTTTTGTGTTAAAATTGAACTAATTGTTGTGGACAACAGTTCGGATTTATATGCAATTTATCGATTATGTCTCAACTTTAAATGCGTGTGTCTCGCTTATTGGCAACAACTTCAAAAAACCAATAGTATTTATACTCATTAGATTAACCAATCTTGGCATCAAGACATACTTTAAAAAATTGAAATTGGAATGAAATGTCCCTTTAAATATCCACCATTCAATAAATTATAGAAAACATGCACACGCAAAGCGAACCAAACTCTAGCATTTCTCTGAAGAAATATCAGAGTTCACTCACAGACCCTGAAGTCCATCGCCCAAGCTAGAGTACTGCTCTTCAGTATGGGCTCAACATTAGGGAGCACTAGTAGATCAGTTGTAAAATGTACAGCACAGGGCATTTCGTTGGATCATGCGGGACTATGGTAGCACTTCCAGTATCATGGATATGTTGCATACTCTTAATTGGAGACGTTGAGAGTAGTCTTGCGCCAGATCAATCAACGGCTAGTTATGGAGAAACTCCACAACGTGAAATGTAGTATCCTCACACAAGGTCCAACATCAACAAAGTCGAAACGGTGCAGCGTCGTGCTGCACGTTGGACTCTGGCCGATTATTCCAGACACTCAATTGTCACATCCATGCCGGAAAGGTTATGTGGAAACCATTGGAGTAGCGACGATCTCTTGTCCGCCCTCACATATTTCATAAGACAGTCCAGGGTCTAGTCGCTGTCTGCCTTCCTATATCCACAAAACCCCTCGTATATCCAGATGCACTACCGACAGATCCATAACAGAGTAAACTTTTGTAAATAGCCTACTCCTTTTTTTCCCGATCACCATTGTTCAATGGAATGCTTACTCTCTTATGAACAGAGCACATTATCTCTACATTCCATTTCGATAGAATGAGCTCTGTTCTCACGGGGTCATTTCACGTCTAATCTCGGGGCCTTGGCGGGATTTCGGTATCCAATCGTTGGCGATACACAACAAAACAATTCAAAAAGCTGATACAAACTTTCATTTGCTGACGCTTCAAATTACCGGCTTCAGCCAAAAATAGAAGCGACGTAATGTATACGTAATCAAACCAGATCAAACTGAATGATTTTGATTCGATAATTCAAATGTTACCGGCTTCAGCCAAAAATAGAAGCGACGTAATGTATCTGTAATGATCATGCAAGATAAAACTGAATGATTTTGATTCGATAATTCAAATGGTGTGCTATAATTAGATTATGACGACCAAATAGGCTGTTGGCGTACCGAAAACTGCAGAGGTCATATTTGATGGTTTAATCAATAGAGCTCGGCAATGGAGAGTATGGAATGCTCAGATGAAGATGTCACCAGATGTTGCGTTAACAGGGTACGTGAACCATTTCAGGTACTCTGTCGGCACAATCTCTCGCCAAAAATCTTAAGCACTGTCGCTTTTGTGTGTGCGTGTTTATTCATTTATTCATTTTTTATCATTCTATCTTTTCGTCCTTCTTTTAATTAATTCATTTGTCATTCACCATTATAATCTTTTAGCTCTTAAGGGGGAATGCTCCAGTTTCCTAATTTTTTTCCCAATAATAGAATTTATTCATATTTTGTATGTTGAAAATAGATGTTATTACCAATTGAAAAGTAAAATAAAAATGGATGGTCAGCGATCTTGTTTGAATTTTATAGGCATTCGTATCACATATCCCTACATCAAAAAAATGCATATTTTTTGCACCCGTCCAAGGTCACTAAAATGCTAATAAAATGGTATAAATTCATCGTTTAGTCCCGAAAACGGATTTAAAGTAACGTCTTACATTTAATACGAACAGAAACCCCAAAATATGTGCTATTATAAATGAGTAAATGTATAAAACAGCATGTTCACGTATTCGGTTAGATCAACGAAGCTGTAGTGTTTTATGTCCAAATTTGCATATTTTTGGAAATATTTCAAGTTCTACATAATAGAATTTGATAAAACTCCATCATTGTATCAAGCAACATGTCCTGGTAATAATTCAAAAAGAAAATGTATAGGTCAGCGCACTTATTAGTGAATTACAGCAATTTTTATCAGCTACACATGAATAAAATGACGCAAAACAGTGGTAACTGCATACACACTTACGACTGTCTTGCTCTAAATAATCGATTTCCATCTTGAGGAAATCAGTTTCGCATAATAAATACACTTTTGCGTCGAAAATGGTAAATTGTAATGATATGTTATATTATTGAAAATATGGTAGCGAAACATATTGGTACGAAACATTTAATTTACTACAGTAATGACCGAGTGTTCCGAAAAACTGGAGCATTCCCCCTTAACACATACTCGCTCTTTTAATTTGGCACAGGCGCTCAACTACTCGAAGTTACAAGAGAAGGCGTATATAGCAGTAAACTTAGATAGACAATTAAAGTTCTGATATATACTAACAGCTTTCATTTTGGAGCAGTCTAAAAATTTGCTCGTTTTGGTTCAAGGAATCTGGGTAACTAATTTGGATGATACACGCAAGTTTCGTGTGAATAAAGATGCCAATCGCATTTTGTCGGTAGACAAATGAATTGCTAATCCCTTCCCAAACAAAAAAATCTAAGTTTCCATTTTCATCAAAATGCACGAAGAGCTTTTCTATAGTTATAATGTTTTAAATGCGAAAAAAAAAATAACATGGGATTTATTTCAGTATAAGATTACTTGATAACCCTTCTCTCATCGATCGCTCTGAAAAAACTTAGGCCTATAAATATGCTTGTACGTCATCTTACAAACGTTAAAATATTTATTTAGAAAAGAGTTAAAAATCTGTGTGAAAGTTATCATTTTACATGATGCCAGATGATCAAAATTCAAAAGTATTAACGTGTCTACATAGACCAATAGAGTACATTTCGTTCGGAACTACCAAGTAGATTCAATGGAATTTATTCAAGGGCAAATTTTCTGGTAAGTCTGGTAATCAGTAACGATCCAACTAACAAACCATTTTGAGAATTTTAAGGACAAATGCTGATACAGTAACACGTAGCCTGCAGCCTTTAAGTACTATAAACGATTAAAAATCTTTTACTAATGAGGGACTAGATCGATAGCGGAAAAGGGTGGAGACAGGATGTGTATAAATTTGACTAATAATAGTAACAACGTATACACACTGATCGATGCCTGTTCAACCCTAAAATAAACCAAAATATTTGTAACTTTGAATGTGTAGGCTTAGCAATGGTAGTCATGAATAGGCCTACCTTAAATCGGATATTCTGTCTGCTATATTTTACAACAAAAGTCTCTTCATAAACATCCTTTTTGTTGTTGGCGGACGTTTGGACCATGCTTTTTTTTTTTTTTTTTTTTTTTTTTTGACTTGTCCAAAGACTTTCAGAGCTTTTTCAGCAGCATATCCAGGCTGATCCAGGATTTCCTTGGGGGGGGGCTGAAACACACGAAATGGGGGTCCTATTATCACACAATCTTGACTGGATTTCTGCATGAAATTGAAATAATATTATCAGACAACAGAGGGGGTTAGTTTGAACCCCAACTCCCTGTCCGCTACTGAATGGTATTAAAAGTTCAGAGGCGGTTCCAGAGGGGGGGTTCAAACGAATCCCCCCGTTGTCTCAATATCTCGTTTTCATATAGAAATTAAGTCAAAATTATTTAACAATAGAAAAACGGGTCCCACTTTTTGTGTGCTTGACCCCTCTCTTCTTCCCCACGTGGATCCGCCGCAAATTAGATCATTCTTATGATACGATCCAAGAAAATGATAGACAGTAAGAAAAAATGTGTAGACAACATGACCCAAAAGTTTATGTGGACTATCTAAGCTTTAACCCATTTATTGCTATGCTCTTGGCCTAGAAATTTTAAACAACTGCTCCCTTGGCAGTCACGTGACTTCAGCGCCACGCTACATTTATCGACATACGGGCACTTTACAACCGCTTGGGGAGGTCGCCATTTTTTACAGACCAGTGCAAACTGTGCGATCCATTTTCAATTCATTATTTGTTGTTGTTTGGATTTTTCCATCAGCACATGGCGTAATTACTGCGTTTTCTTTCTTTTGCAGGTTGTAGACGTGTAGAATGGAACAACCAACCGCTGTTACACTGCGCCGGCCTTTTGATCCTGCGGCACATGAGTTGGATCCCAATTTCCGACTCACGAAATTTGCTGACCTAAAGGGATGAGGGTGTAAAGTCCCTCAGGAAGTACTGCTCAAACTTCTTGAGGGGCTCAAACCGGACAGCAATGCCCAGGTTCAAGAACAGGCGCAGTTTCAGTACGTGCCGCCAGTTCCACGAATGGGTAAGATCGGAAAACGTTTTCATTATTTTCAATCATTTTGCCTTTGTCGGAAATGAAGCCGGTTCTTCTCATTTCCGAAAATTATATTAATTATTTTGCCAAAAAGCGGCTGTTGTAATCTATTTTACAACACAGAAATCGTTTTGATATCTTATTATTTTAATTTACAATGTTAACTTTAATTGTCATTTTAAATCAAATGTAAGGAAGCGGTGCATAATTATCGTTCCCTCTCAGTGCACCAATATTCAAGATGGCCGCCGTAAATTGCAGCTTGTCACGTGATAATCACGTGAAGTACTATTTTTAGATTAATACGGATGAGCCCCTTTGTCTTGACATAAAATTGCTTGCATTATTCAAAGGCCATGAAGAAAATTACATCCAGGTAATTTAGTCAGAAAGCTAGTTTATACCTAGCTGCGATATCGTAGCCACAAACTTGATGATGGGTATTGGTTTGTGGCTACGACTCCACCCTATTCCTTCTTATGGAGCAAGACAAAAGAGTGGAAAACATTTTCTTGCATAAATTTTTGAATACTAACATATCTTATCAGATGTGTATCGCATAAAAAGATATTACATGGCACAAATTCAGTTAAAAAGTATCAACAAGGATTGTAATAAATTATTTCTTCCAACAGAAAAGTCAAGTCTCAGTAGAATAAAATGGGTGGGTACTCCGCTTCAAAATTGAATTGAACTTTATTTGAAAGTAATTTCAACATAAAACTATGCTGGATTGACAGAAAAATAGTTAACCTGTTGTCAGGTAACATTCTTACTACATTCCATAGCTTTGTTTTGAAGTTTGACTATGCTAAACTTGCTGGAATGAATCATTCCAGCACCTGCTCCATTGCAACGAATAGGAAGGAATTGTAACCGAAACCCAGATCAAAATTCAAAAAGGTTTTGGTTACATTATTGCAACTAGTTTATACCAAGAGAAAATTTGTCTATACCAGGGTTCAACATTAACTTTTTTGGCTACAAGACCGCAGGGCTTGCTGCAGCCAGATGCTTAATCCGAGTCTTCTCTGATGTAAATACGCTCTTTGATATTTTGATTTTTCGCTATTTATATCAGAGAGCGTTGCTCTTTGAAAAAATCAAGAAGTTCGCAACAAATTGTTGCGCATCGTTCACCGTCCGATCTTAAATTCTATCGTTAAAACCCCTGATGATATCGATAAATGAACCATTTATTGTTATGGCTGCTGAAAAAATTACGACCAAAAAGTATTTCTAAAAGGTTAATAGTAACGAGGTCAGCGGGTCACGATAGCGAGGCTCCGCCTATGTGCCACCATTATAAATACTGAAATTTTGTGGACCTTTACTCCCTTTTTATAAATGAAAAACATGAATCAAACATTAAATTTGAATAAAAAAATACCTTATCTAACGACTTTAGTAATGCTTTTCCACTAGCGCTGGGTGTAAATATCTTTATTTTGTCTTTGAAGGAGAGTGGTGACCTAATTTTCGGAAAAAAAATGGCCGATCACTGGGGAAATTCGGAAAACCCCTGTCGTGCTATTTTGGTCTAAACCTCAATTTTGAAGAGTTTCTTTTGCTCTACGTCATCAATTCTGCTGTAAAGATGTCTTCAGATCAGGCTGAGTGAGTTGCAGAAAGAAATTGAAAAATGTTGAAAAAAAAGGGAAAGGGTTGAAAATCGGCCATCTTTGAGCATGCATCACCGTCTTTAGACATGATTGCAATAAAATGCAATACCATTTTCATAAAATTGAGTCTTTGATGAGCATTTTAAGCCCAAATATGTGCAGATTGAGTTTGCCGCGAATTGCCGCCATGCAAATGAAAACGAGTGGGGTAGGCAAGTCAGTGCTCTCCCAAAATGGCGGGAAAACTTGACCGTATTTCGGATAGACCCTAAAACCGGATGCCTCCTTTCGTTCAGTAGTAAAACGATGTATCACTTTGAAAAACACGATTGAATCAAAATAAATTGATGCAATTTTTGCATTTAAAACTAAAATTACTTAAAATTATTTTATTTTGTTTTAACTCTGGACAATTTTGAAAAGAAACATTGTCAACTATTGATTTGAATATAACCCTTTCCCAAATTGTTTTGGCCAAAGAAAATGCTGTTAATCAACATTTATTCTTTTGTTAATAGCTTTTTTTAGATTTTATGTACACTAATCCTATCTTATCAGTTTAAAATGATAAATTAAATGGTGTGTGACTGTCACAGAGAAACAAATAGGATTAGGAAAGGCGGGGGGGGGGGGGGGGGGGATTTAGCATTTTTTTTCTATCTTTAACCTTATAATTCTCCTATTTTATTGGTACTCATTTAAATTGACTTAATGAGACAAATTTGTTTAGTACCAATATTGTATGGATTTGGTGAACAATATATTCAATGAAATATTGCATTTTGGAAAGCACTCCCCCCCCCCCCCCCCCCCCCCCCCCCACCGTTGTGGACTGATGAAAGCGGAATGAAAATATTATCGCTTGCATTAATAACTCTTAATTTTTTTGCTGTTTAGTTAATTATACTTGCAGACTGTGTTACCTTGTAACTTATGTATATAAGTGGACAGGTGTGGAGAATTTCTCATTTTTCATCAACCCTTTCCCAAACAAAGCTGATTTTTGATGTACTTAATATACCAGGTTTAGGAAAACATTAAGGAAAAATAAGAATATGCTGCTAACCATCATTTCTTCTGTTTCGGCCTGTTTTCTTTTCAATATTCTAAACAAAATCTATATGTATTTATAAACTTCCATTTTGTCATTTGAGAAAGGCTTAATTTAGTTGGTTTTTAGCTCACCTGAGCACGAAGTGCTCAAGGTGAGCTATTGTGGTCGCTTTTTGTCCGTCGTCCGTCCGTCCATCTGTCCGTCCGTCCGTCCGTCCGTCCGTCCGTTCACAATTTCTTTCAACATCTTCTCCTCCTAAACCATTGGACCAATTTTGACCAAACTTGGCAGGAATGTTCCTTGTGTGATACTTTTCAAAACTTGTTCGTGGATTTTTGATTTGTCAAAAAATGTGGGCGTGGCAGGCAGAAAGGGGCTTATCAGACTAGAAATCATAAGAAAATTCTTTAAAAATCAACCATTGGGCCCAATTGAACCAAACTCGGCAGGAATATTCCTTGAGTCACTCTTTTCAAAATTTGTTCACAAATTTTTGTATTTGTCAAAAAATGTGGCCGTGGCAGGGAGAAAGGGGCTTATTAGACTTAGAGAAATCATTAGAAAATTCTTTAAAAATCAACCATTGGGCCAATTTGAACCATACTTTGCAGGAATGTGCCTTGAGTCATTCTTGTCAAAATTTGTTCACAAATTTTTTCATTTGTCAAAAATTGTGGCCGTGGCAGGGGAAAAGGGGCTTATCAGACTTGGAGAAATCAGAAGAATATTCTTTAAAAATCAACCATTGGGCCAATTTGAACCATACTTGGCAGGAATGTGCCTTAAGTCATTCTTTTCAAAATTTGTTCAGAAATTTTACATTTGAAAAAAAAAAACATGGCCATGGCAGGGATAAAGGGGCTTATTAGACTTAGAGAAATCATAAGAAAATTCTTTAAAAATCAACCATTGGGCCAATTTGAACCAGACCTTGCGGGAATGTGCCTTGAGTCATTCTTTTCAAAATTTGACCACAAATCTTTTTATTTGTAAAAAATTGTGGCCTTGGCAGGGAGAAAGGGGCTTATGAGACTTGGAGAAATCATAAGAAAATTCTTTAAAAATCAACCAATGGGCCAATTTTAAGCAGACTTTGCAGGAATGTTCTTTGAGTCTCTCTTTTCAAAATTTGTTCACAGTTTTTTTCATTTGTAAAAAACTGTGACTGTGGCAGGGAGAAAGGGGTTTATTAGACTTAGAGAAATCATAAGAAAATTCTTTAAAAATCAACCATTGTGCCCAATTGAAGCAGACTTTGCTGGAAGGTTCCTTGAGTGACCCTTCTCAAAACTTTTTCACGGATTTTTGATTCGTCAAAAAATGTGGGTGTGGCAGGGAGGAAGGGGCTTATCTGACTTAAAGAAATCATAAGAAAATTCTTTAAAAATCAACCATTGTGCCCAATTGAACCAGACTTTACTGGAATGTTCCTTGAGTTACTCTTTCAAAATTTGTTCACAAATTTTTCCATTGGTCAAAAATGTGGGCATGGCAGGGAGGAAGGGCTTATCAGACTTAGAGAAATCATAAGAAAATTCTTTAAAAATAAACCATTGGCCAATTTTCTATTTCCCTTATCTGTTGCTCTCAGGCTGGCCCCATGTTTATCTTATGTAAACAAATAAGGGATTAGCCTTAGCTTATCAGATGGTAATCTTTCACTAAATTCTATCAATCACAGACAAAATCTTGTTAATTGAGCTATCATAAATGATCAATCTCTAACAGATCAGTATGCTTTGAAAATTAGCCCTATGTTGTATATTGCGAAATCATGAAATAATTGTTGAAAATTAACTAACTCAACAATTGTGCTAATTCATACCCAACCTTACAGGATCGATTGGAACAAAATTATTTCTTAATTGTTTCCAAACAGAAAGTCCTTATAAGTTTCATGCCTTTGAATTTGACAAAATTGCCATTATCACTCTTGTCATCTTGATTCAGGTGAGCGATTTAGGACCATCATGGTCCTCTTGTTTTTTTATTGAATACTTTAAAAAAAACTGTCTGCAGTCCAGTTATCATGGTATGAATGTTTTTATACCCCCCACAACGAAGTTATGGGGGTGTATACTGGAATCAGGCTGTCCGTCCGTCCGTCTGTCCGTCTGTGGACATAATGTTGTGTCCTCTTCTCCTCCCACAGTTTTCGACCAATTTTTTTTCTGAAATTTTATCAAGATGTTTCTTATCATATGAAGTTGTGCACCTGCAATTTTCATCTTGATCCAGTCATTAGTTTCAGAGTTATGCCACTTTGAAGTTTTTAATGGGGGGGGGGGGGGTTGACATAATGTTGTGTCCTCTTCTCCTCCCACAGTTTTTTACCAATTTTGCTGAAATTTTATCAGGATGTTTCCTATCATATGAAGTTGTGCACCTGCCATTTTCATCTTGATCCAGTCATTACTTTTAGAGTTATGCCACTTTGAAGTTTTTAAGGGGGGGGGGGAGTAGTCAAAATTTACAATTTCGTTTCTGTGTTCTAACTCAAGAACCGTTTGATCTAGGATCATGAAACTTTACACAGTTGTTGCCCATGACCCAAGAAGGTACCTTGTTGTTTTGGGGTCACCAAGGTCAAAGGTCAAGGTCACAGTTTGACTTTGTTTAAAATCCGTTTCCATGCTCTAAGTCAAGAGCCTTCTGACCGATAGCACTTTTTCAGTGACAAGGCCCTAGTGGGGGGGGGGGGGGGGGGGGGGGGGTATTCGTCCGCTTTGCGACAGTTCTAGTTGGATGTGTATTGCTTTTCAAAAAGAGTATTTATTCATTTGTATCATTAAAATGATTTTACCCAAACAAAAACATTGTCTTTCAATGATGACGTTTTGATTAGTGGGATTGAATAATTGGGTATTGATTTTAAATAAAAAATTGCGATTTTTACCAGAAAATATTACAAGTTCAATATCAATTATATTGGCTATAAAAAGAGGTAGAGATTTAATTTAAAGAGCATTTTTTTCTCTATTCAATATCTTTCATCTCATATATTACTTGATATGTTTTGAAAGAAATAAATAAGCTATAATTCAGTTTGAAGACAAGTATACCACAGGGCGCTATTTTGGCATCAATATATCGGTAACCATGACAACTTCAAAACTCAATAACTTTCTTACCCAAAATGATACACTAATCAAATAAAGTGCATTAAAATGGAAATAAAAAGACCTTTCCAATGATGTATTACAATGTACATTTTCTTAAATATTAAAAATGGTCTGTCTTTGTTATTAATAGGCAATGTTTTGCAACAACCCTCACCCGAGCAGCTTTGTTTACCTTGACCTTCCATTCAAAACCAAAGGTTATACTCATCCAGCAGGCCGATTTGAAATGAAATTTTTGGTCAGGTATGACAAAAAATGATTTATTGATCTATACCCTACAGTGTTTTACCGAGTGATTCGATATGATACACAAAAACAAAGCTTCAAGTTACTTGTAACATTACCGAACTTTCCGCTGTTTTCAAAGAGCAACGCTCTCTGATGTAAATAGCGAAAAATCAAAATATCAAAGAGCGTATTTACATCAGAGAAGACTCGGATTACCAGATGCTATGAGCCCGGACCAGATGTGCACTAGCTAGTGTTGGGCAATCGGTTTAAAATCACAATCGATTATCGGTTTATAATCGGAAGGGCAAACCAACTAGCTATCGATTATACAATCAATTTATCAGTTTAACAGTTTCTTTCCCATATTAATGGATGTTAGTCTTGTTACAATGGTTGTTTTTCCGTGTCATACAAAATTTTCCTTCGTCGCAGGTCCGGGTCCCTTTTTCAAAAAGCCAAAGGTTTCCCACACCTTTGACTTCTTACGGCCACCAGGGTATGGGAAAATCTCCAGCGAATTTTCATCGCATCCGTTGTGGGCCATGATGGATTGAAGGGCGTACTTGATTAGCCGCCGTATAAAGTCCGGACGCGACGCTAAAAGCCGGTATCTAAAGTCCGGAACGGAGCGAGTTCCGGTACCGACTACAGTCGATTGCGGGATTTTCCAATCGATTATCACAATCGGAAGCCTAAACCAACTGACTTTCGACTATAGTCGATCATCGGCCCACCACTAGCACTAGCCCTGACCAAAAGTTTCCATTTCGGGAGAAATGGTGGTGAAACGATGCGTCGACTTGTGGCTGTATCGCGATATTTTACCTTAGGAAAGTGATAGGTCGATAGAACTTTTAAAAGTCGGTAAATATCACGATAGTTCTTTTGACTATCGGTTGTTTGCAAAAGTTTCCTTCAAAACGAAAGTAGAACCAAAATCAACAACAAAAGAGTCCAGTAAACGCTTGATTCTCAGTAAACATGCACTTAAAAAGCGCAGAGTTCTGCCGAGGACGCGCCATTGCGGGATCGGCGCAAAAAAATTTCAGACGGCCCCATAAAAATATGTCGAAGGGGCCAGCCGGCGCGTTGAAAATACGAACCGTGCGCCGCTGGTACGAAACATTATTGGGGCGAATTGTCGGAAGTCTTGCATATTTATTTTTATCCGGGCACTTCCACATGTTTTTATCGATCGTAACAGCGATTCTCATTGGTCTAGATTTTACTGTAAGTTGGTTTTCCAAATTATGAGCCAATCAATAGCGTTTTAATAAAAGATCGGAGAAACTCAATTCGTCACAATTTCGTTCTGCATCGGGTGTCCGCTTGTTTCAGTCGCGATGGCAGAGAAAAAAAAAACACTAAAAGCAGATCCATTCTTAGTTATTTCGGGCAATCCGGGCCAAAAAAGGCGAGAACAGACACTGACACTCAAAATGATCAACCGGGACCGTCGAAATCCACGGAAGAGCCGGCGGCAAGTGAGAAAGAGAAAAAATCATACGAGAAAAAAATTCAGAATAAGTGGCTAGCTGAGTTTCCCTGGCTGTCGTACGATGCTGGTAAAAACGCGATTAACATGTTCTCTTTGTATGAAACATAAAAAACATAATTCTCTAACTGATCAAAACACAAACTTTCGTAGCAGTACGTTGACAAGGCATGCAGATAGTGCTGATCATAAAGCTTCCGTGCAGACAGTGGGTAATCATAATCAGTAATTTAATCGATTATTAATCGATTAACAAATGCCAATAATCATGAATTAATCAATTAATTAACTTTTTCTGATTACTTGATTAATAATTTAATCAATTACTGGTGGAAAAAATGACAGTAATCATGATTATTTTATGATTACTTTTTGATTATTTTGGAAGAATAAATGATCTAAAACAAAATAAGATGCACCTGTAAGTCACACCTTTTACATGTTCACACCTATACAAAGCAGTCTATGCCCAAAGGCCTCCTATTGTTATTATCCCCCGCCGAAAAAATTTTTCGGGGGGGATATTGTTTTTGCCATGTCCGTCCGTCCTTCCGTCCGTCCGTCCGTCCGTCCGTCCGTCCGTCCGTCCGACATTCGTTTCCGCGCTATTTCTTGGAAACTATAGACCGGATTTCGATGAAACTTGGCACACAGCTTCACTACAAAGAGGACATGCGCATATCGTCGGGGTTACCCGGTTCGACCATTGAATTTAGAGTTACTGCCCCTGACTGTTTAAGCCATATACATACAGAGTGATATTCGTTTCCGCGCTATTTCTTGAAAACTGTAGACCGGATTTCGATGAAACTTGGCACACAGCTTCGCTACAAAGTGGACATGCGCATATCGTCGGGGTTACCCGGTTCGACCGCCGAATTTAGAGTTACTGCCCCTGACTGTTTTAGCCATATACATACAGAGTGATATTCGTTTCCGCGCTATTTCTTGAAAACTGTTGACCGGATTTCGATGAAACTTGGCACACAGCTTCGCTACAAAGTGGACATGCGCATATCGTCGGGGTTATCCGGTTCGACCGCCAAATTTAGAGTTACTGCCCCTGACTGTTTTAGCCATATACATACAGTGATATTCGTTTCCGCGCTATTTCTTGGAAACTATAGACCGGATTTCGATGAAACTTGGCACACAGCTTTACTACAATGAGGACATGCGCATATCGTCGGGGTTACCCGGTTCGGCCGTCGAATTCAGAGTTACTGCTCCTGACTGTTTAAGCCATATACATACAGAGTGATATTCGTTTCCGCGCTATTTCTTGAAAACTGTAGACCGGATTTCGATGAAATTTGGCACACAGCTTTACTACAAAGTGGACATGCGCATATCGTCGGGGTTACTCGGTTCCACCGCCGAATTTAGAGTTACTGCCCCTGACTGTTTTAGCCATATACATACAGAGTGATATTCGTTTCCGCGCTATTTCTTGAAAACTATAAACCGGATTTCAATGAAACTTGGCACACAGCTTTACTACAATGAGGACATGCGCATATCGTCGGGGTTACCCGGTTCGACCGCCGAATTTAGAGTTACTGCCCCTGACTGTTTAAGCCATATACATACAGAGTGATATTCGTTTCCGCGCTATTTCTTGAAAACTATAGATCGGATTTCAATGAAACTTGGCTCACAGCTTCACTACAAAGTGGACATGAGCATATCGTCGGGGTTACCCGGTTCGACCGTCGAATTTAGAGTTACTGCCCCTGACTGTTTTAGCCATATACATACAGAGTGATATTCGTTTCCGCGCTATTTCTTGAAAACTATAGACCGGATTTCAATGAAACTTGGCACACAGCTTAACTACAATGAGGACATGCGCATATCGTCGGGGTTACCCGGTTCGACCGCCGAATTTAGAGTTACTGCCCCTGACTGTTTAAGCCATATACATACAGTGATATTCGATTCCGCGCTATTTCTTGAAAATTATACACCGGATTTCAATGAAACTTGGCACACAGCTTTACTACAATGAGGACATGCGCATATCGTCGGGGTTACCCGGTTCGGCCGTTTTATTTAGTGTTACTGCCCCTGACTATTTTAGCCATATACATACAGAGTGATATTCGTTCTGTTGAAGCCATATACATACAGAGTGATATTCGTTCTGTTGAAGCCATATACATACAGATTTATATTCGTTTCCGCGCTACTTTATTGACAATGAAAATATATTCGGCGGGGGATATCAATTCAACGAATTTGCTTGTTCTTATATACACCTGTCATTGAAATTTCACACATTTTGGGAGTTGACACTGAAAACTTATATTAGTTGGAAAATGCTGAACAAACCAAAATTTTATTTCACTTTTAAACTTTTCCTTAAAATGCAATCGCACTATGAGCATGTAAAACTAAATAACAAATGTACATGTTATAATATACTGATTCATTATTAAGTAAATGTGTTGATAAAAGAATTTTTCATCTATAGGCATCTAGATCTATAGTCCTAATTTATTAGAAAATAATGTAAAGCAAAGAACATGTACTAACTTCGGGCAAAAAACAGAATCAAACTTTGTGATTTGAAATATCTAAGATTCTGATAATAAACAGGGTATAGTCTACATGAATTTGATAACTAGTACGAGGGTTGTCCCAATAAATCGTAGACACATTAAATAACTTATCTTTTTGACGTTGCATAATGTTTATTTTTTGCGTGAATATAGTTTCCCCATTTTCGAATTAATATGCACTCGTATTACTTAATTATACTTTGTTTATATGCTATTTTAGCCGATTTCTTTAAGCGCATAATGGCCATGCTGCGCACGTAAAAAATGACGTCTTTTCCGCTCATCGTACCTGGTTAACTGGTGTGATTTAATACATTGTTTTCTATTTCCATTCAAAAATGTTTACATTGCCGTATTGAGCAAGTGATGTTTTTTAGTTGTGCCAAATTTCAAAGCGTTGACGTTATTTGTTTTCCAACTAAGGTATTTTAAGCGAAAATGCATAACAATTTCATTGGCGTAAAAAGACGGTATTTTTGAAATTGGCGGCGCACTGTAAAGTTATCCCCTTATTGGCGTGAGGAGCAGTATGCACCTATGACTCTTTAAATAAAGACGAAACAAATAAAAATACATAGCCTCGTGTCCAGGGTGCATTTATGGACATTTTTGGAAAGAATATTTCGATTTAGCTTCTCGGAGAAGGCCGAATTTGTGTTGAAAAACAAGCGTCTAAGAGGAAAGAAGACTTCACCCATTAGGAAAAACGGCAAACGGTATAGGAGATGGCGAATAAAAGGAATGAGATAATGAAGGTTAAAAAATGGATTTAAGATGATTTTAACATCACAAGTACCCAGTAGATGTGTACACTGTTCAATAATAACACTAGAAAATTCGGTTTGGCTGGAAGCATCCGAGCTATTTCTGTGTTCATTTCCCTATGAAAATGGAGCGTTATAAGTATATGACGTTGTGACGTGCGCCGCGCGTCGGTACGTGCCTTTACTAAAAATTGTATATATTTTGTATAAAATAAGCATTTAACCTGATTTTTTGTCAAAGTGGTGTCAACATGCATGGGCCTAATCTATGAAAAAAATAGAAATATCTATTGAGTGGTTTTTGTTTTATCGACGTTGTCTACGATTTATTGGGACAACCCTCGTATCTTCTCTTTACTTAAATCTATCCTTTATAAGTTATGAAAGGTTTCAGATAACATTAGAGCAAAAGGAGAAAATGCATTTATTAAGCACTTTCTATAAAATCTAGTCACCATGGTCCAATCATTGGTCCAATGGCTTCAACATGGTCTGATATATATATGAACTTAAGTTTTATCATCATCATCATCATCATCATCATCATCATTTGTGATAATTCATAAGAGCATTCAGGAAAGATAACTAAGATATGTTCATAACAAACTTCAATATCCAACAAGTCCGTTCATCCTATTTTCATCCAACTTTATCAAATGGAACTCTTAAGACCTTTTTAGCATGCCATTCATCTTGATTGAAGTGGTCTGTTTACAAATATCAAACATCTATAATGAAACTGGTTTGTTTCAAGACATTTAAAAAGAAATATTATTTCAATATTAAAGATATTTCATATTTTGTGATTCTGTTCAGATTATGTATTTGAAGAGAAAGAAATGCTATTTGCCCCTTTAACTGGATATTTTTTGTTCCGCAAAAGCTTTTATCCGCGATTAATGATTAATAATTGATTACTTACCCCCAAATTAATGATTAATAATCAATTACTGAGGTATTTTTCAGTGAAAGTAATTTAATCGATTAATAATCAAGGGTGCATTAATCATTAATTTAATCGATTACTTTTTCAAATAATCAACCCCATGTCTGCTTCCGTGCTAGCTGATTCTATGACAGATGACTTGCATTTTAGTTTAATTTGTTACTAATGTGAGCAGAAGAACTTTCTTCTCACTCAATGTGATCATTATTTGTTCGTATAATAGGTGGCCCCATGTTGGGGAAAAGTGGCCCCACATTTTTGGCTTAGATGGGCCAATGGCCCCATAGGACAAAAAGCTTGGCAGAACTCTGAAAGCGTTTCAAAGATCATGAGTAAATTACATATGCCCTAGAGGGATATTCTAAATGAAGTTAATTGATCAATTACTCGGGCAGTAAATGTAATTTTTCGAAATGACAGGTGCTTGGACGAGTCTATTTTGAAACAAGTCAAATCGGGTTAGAAAAATGATCAATGAAGGCATTTTGCACACAGGAATAAATATTTTAGTAGGAAATTGGTTTAACTATCAGAAAATAACTGAATTTGGAGCGTATTCGATCGTTTTCAGCACAATCGTAAGTTACGGAATTTTCTTCACTGATTAATTTGTCCGATCACCTACTCTGCTACTCAAGACGTCAGGTGATAATAAGGTCCGCCCATTTATGCAAATTTCTCATGATCTCTTCCTTACCCATGCGCATCGTTAGCGGATATTGCAAAAAAGTAAACAAAGCAGAAAGGAAACCTCTAAATAAGCGAAAAAAAGTCAAGTTAAAAAATCTCAAATGAATGTATCCTCCGTTTCAATTATGGTGAAAGTGAATTTTAGATTTGAAGTAAGGACGACCAGTCGGGCTAGCATCTTGCGGGTCTTACTAGCCCGGACGAAGCAACAGGCAGTGAATGTCTGTCGGACGTGCCTTAGTGTTGAACCCTGTTTACTGATGTCTCATGGATTCATTTAATCAGGATGCAAAAAAATGTTTGTGAATGAGTCTTGTGGTAGAAAAAATAACATGGCATTTTGAAAACTGATATGGCAATTAAAGGATTGGTTGCTCCAAAGTTCCAAACTGAACTTGAGCAAAATTTAATGGAATGTGTCACCCAGGGCCACTGACTCATTTGTTAAAACGATGTGACAGTTGCTACATTACTAGCCTGGTATTACCAAATCTTTTCCCGGTAAAAGACCTTATTTGTTTAAATTTCTTTCAGGCATTGGGATGGATGCTTCCATCACACCACTGCGACATGGAGGTTTATCGTTGGCACAGACAACAGATTTCTTCTACCCACTGGTTGATGATCCTTACATGATGGTAATATCAGTGATTATGATAATGCATTAAAGTTTAAGTGCTTTATGATCAAGACATTGCTAATTCAATCTGATGTCATGAAGGACTTTTCATTGGTCAAGATATTTAGTGCAAGTAGCCAAGTACTGGCTTATTTTCCAGGAAGCAGAATAAAGAGATTAATGTTGGTTTCACCTGGATTATTTTCAATGAAACTATCAATAACTTATATGAAATCCTTATATAGTAATAAGTAATTATATTAAGCATGGTCCAAAGGGAAAGCAGTTGTAGGCGAAAACTTTCTCTAAGAATTCGAGTTGAAGTCACAGGCTGACAAGTAACCCTCTTTGATGAAGGATTTTGAATGGACAGGGCTAGAATTTCACTAAAAGAATCACTCGCAATATTTTGCTAGTGGCTTTTGAAACCACTAGCAAAAAGGCAAATTCACTTGCAATAGCGAACAATTTTCGTGCCAATTTGTGCTAAAAATAAATTTCTAATGGGAAAACCCCCAACAACGTTTGCCGGGTACCAGTCTAATATTTTGTTTATCAGTCATGAATCGGACAATTTTTTCGTAACAGTGTTAGCAAAAAAATATTATTTTCAAGCGAGATATAAGTCGATCATAGATAATGCAGGCGGGAACTAAAACTACGAAACATTGCGCATATGCAACATGCAAGATTGCTTCCAGAGACAGAGACAGACCAGAAATGACAAACGTTTTTTCTTGAGATTCATCAGTAGCTTAACCAGAAAAAACATCGAAAAGTCTGAAAGTAAAGTAGCTATGATCATGAAACTTCTCGGGTAGATAGATCTCACCAAGGAGAAGTGCAACGCACAAGGAGCATAACTCTACCTTGCTTATTTTGTGAGATATTGTCCTTTGTTGTATGTCTACATAGTGAAAGCCTTCGGGGATATCAAATCACATTCAGCGACAAATTTTAGTTTTTTTTCTATATTAACCATTTCCCAAAACAAGACCGGTTTTGACGTCCCCAACAGAAAATTCTTGGGAAAACATTGAGGCAAAAGAAGAAAATGATGATCGACCAAATTGAAGAGGCCTGCTCAGCAGACAAAAATAGTGTGAATAACGTCTTTGGATATTGATGATCATTCTTCTTTTGTCTCAATATTTTCTCTGAGATAAAACACTAAAAGTATTCACATCCGTTTTGTCATCTGCAGACTTTTTTCAATTTGGCCAAACATGACATTTTGTCGTTTTGGAAAGGGTAAGCGAGTACGCACGAGCGACACGACGGAGCCAAGGCAGGACCGTATGTGTATACATTACTTGGTTTAAAACTGCTTATTTCATAGTTACCGATCTTAAAAAGTACACGACAGTGCAGCAACCTTCTTAACTCTGAATTAGAATGTTTCTCAACAAATGATTACAGCAATCCAGCTCTTAAAACGTCATCTTCGGCAAGTTGAACATGGAAAAACTTCGCGAGATCCACAGCCATATTTGTACGATAGGAGATTCCCAATCTATTTTTAGACCAGTGAGGCGTGACGATGATGTATTTGTTTAACCGAAAAACCGAACGCTATTCGATTTTCATTTTGAATAAATAAAAGCTTCATATAGTGCATAAAGTTCTTCGTTCAAAGGACATATCCAAACACTTGTACAGTTTGTCAATATTTGGAAGGTTTTTTTTGTAAGCCCTTTCAGGTTGCATTGGTAAAACTTGTGGGTGGGGAATATTTTCCACTAGCCAAAAAAATCTAGTGTCAGATAGAATCACTAGCAATTCTTAATTTTAACTAGCAAAATGTCAGTATGCTAGTGGAAATTCGAGCCCTGATGGACAAAATGAAACAAACATATAAATATAACAGAAAATTTGTTGAAAATAAACTTGTTACAAAACAAGACATAATGCAAGTTCAATCATGTCTATTCTTACTTTTTCTAGGGCAAGATTACTTGTTCCAATGTGTTGAGTGATCTGTATGCTATGGGTGTGACAGATTGTGACAACATGCTCATGTTGTTGGCCGTCAGCAGCAAGATGTCAGAGAAGGAACGAGATGTCGTCATTCCAATGATCATGAGAGGATTCAAGGTAAACATTTGAAACAGGGCTACTTTACAGGCCCGTACGTAGGAACAGGGGGTAGATGGACTGCTTTAAGAGTAAGAGCTATGGATAATAATTAATCTGGAGCTTTAGGTTAGCCATTGCAGCCATTTACTGAATAAAGAGAGATGAACAATTACTGTTTTAACTCAAAGCTACTGAAAAGATGATAGAATGGAATTTTTAAAAAACAAAATTTCATTCGTCTTTTGTCAAACCGTTTATTATGATTATTCATTGGAATAGTACAATGATCTTGATTGTCATAGGCCCAATAGGATGTTCCTTGTTGTAAATACTAAAGTTATTGCATATTAGAAATCGAATGAGAATCGTCTAGAAGAGGGATTTTGATTATATTCCATTAATTTAAAAACCTTAATCATCATTAAGGTCAAATATCAAGGTCACATTTAAAGAAAAAATACTGTAAGCAGGCATTTTTAGCTTCAAAAGCATATCTTGATCATTCAGGACTTGGCAGAAGAAGCTGGCTCTTCAGTGACCGGTGGTCAAACTGTCCTCAATCCATGGCTGACCATAGGCGGAGTGGCTACAACTGTTTGTCAACCAAATGAATTCATCATGTAAGTAAACACAAAAATCTTAAGTTGATCCAATTTGAAAGTTTATGCAGATGGCAAAACTTGTTACAATGATAATAGCTCTACATGTTGACATATCAGAAATTAGAGAGGAAATCTTTTCTTATCCAGTCTTATCTATCTTTACATTAATGTGCTCAATTTGACTAGTCTCAAATTCAGTTGCCTTACATGTAAAAGCTCATAATTCTTATGCCCCATATCAAAAGATTTGTGGTATATTGTTTTACTTTGTCCGTCTGTCTGTCTGTCTGTCTATTCTGTCAGACAGAGATCAGAATATTCTGATGTGGGCACCACAATGGAATTACTTGCAGACTATCTATTTTTCATAGCAGTCCTTTTGTCATTTGCAACAGCTTTCAATTTAGACCAGTTTCAAATTAATCCAGGCCTCCTAGTGAAACTTTAAAACCTTTAGTTTCAAAGCAAACCTTTAAAACCTTTACCTTTTCCCAGAAAACCTTTGAAAAGCCAAAATAGCCTGTAATTCTCACTTAAAACCTTTTTATTTGCTCTGACTTGTTGCTGTCCAAGCTTAAAGCAAGTAATTGATTTTGTTCTGCATTTTCCCTTCTATTATGTATTCTCTTACAATGCAGATATCATCAGATGCCTCCAAATCTTACCTAACTTTTCAAAATTTTCTTGGGGGAGACCCCCATACCCCACGCTTTAGAGGGGTGTTTAAAAATGGCTTTGGTTATGACGTAATTTCAGACGAAAATGGCCTTTATTCACTCTTTTAATTTGTCATATTTTTACACTGAAAGGCCTTTATTTCCACACATTTGTGATTTTATAAAAAACCTTTATTTTTGTTTTGGTCGGCTAGGAGGCCTGAATTAATCTCAACCCTTTTCAATCTGCAGGCCAGATAATGCAGTTGTTGGTGATGTGTTGGTACTAACCAAGCCCCTGGGTACACAAGTAGCCGTGAATGCGTATCAGTGGCTAGATCAGCCTGAGAGATGGAACAGGATCAAACTGGTGGTTACAGAAGATGATGTACGCAAGGCTTATCAGCGAGCGATGTTTAGTATGGCCAGACTTAACCGCACAGGTATGTTACTACATTGGATTTGAGCCAGGATCTGGAAAAACGTCCTTTAGGCATTTGAGAACAACCAGGATCCAGATCAGTCTGTGCATACGCACAGTCTGATCAGGACCCATGTTGTTCTCTAATAGCTTTCCCATGATCTGTAAGCCGCGGCCATGGCGCAGTTGGTAGCGCATCTGCCTCTCATTCGAGAGGTCCCGGGTTCGATACCCGGCCACCGCAAATACCCGTACTGACAAAAATTTCACCCATCTATGGTTTGATATCATGAACCTATGTGGGGGAGCAGGTGGAGGCTCGGTAAGGGTGTTGTGGTAGTACTGGTATGAGAAACGACAGGAATCCATGGTTAGGTGCTCCAGCCGCCGCGATATGACCTTAGTAGTTGAAAACGGCGTAAAACCCCAATAAATCAATCCCATGATCTGTAGCAAGTATTAGAGAGCATCATGGGTCATGATCAGTCTTCCCCTTGGAGATAGTCTGGTCTTCAAACATGAAAATTTCAAATGCTAATTAGGGCCCTTTTTCCAGACCCTAGTTCATTTCTATTTATTGCGAGCTGTGGTCACTTTGCAGTTGGTAGTGCATCAGACTGGCTCATGAGGTCCAAGGTTTGATCCCCAGGTCCAGCAGACATCCTTTCTGACTAAAAGTGTCTCCCTTCAATGGATGGATGGCTGCCGCGGCCTTAGCGCAGTTGGTAGCGCATCTGCCTCTCATTCGAGAGGTCCCGGGTTCGATACCCGGCCGCTGCTAATACCCTTTCTGACAAAATTGTCACCCACTAATGGGTTTGAAATCGTTAACCTAAGTGGGCGAGCAGCTGGAGGCTCGGTAAGGGTGTTGTTGTAGTACTGGTTTGAGAAACAACAGGAATCCATGGGTAGGTGCTCCAGCCGCCACGATATGACCCTGGCAGTTGAAAACGGCGTAAAACCCCAATAAACTCAAACTCAATGGATGGATGATTGTAAACCTATATGGGCAAGCAGCTGGAGATTTGGTAAAGGCAAAGATATTTGTGATAGCACTGGTATCAGGAATGACAGGAATCCATGGTTAGGTTGTTCAGCTGGCTATCTCGAACAAAGCCTGGTTTTGATGTCAGTAAGACTAAATTATGGAAAACATTTAGAGAAATGGCAACTGGCAGCATTGTATTTCTTTCTCTCAATGTTCATGCTAAACTGGGCATTCGAAATTTCTGGCTTTAGTTGCCATGATTTTTAGTTGTAATTGAAATTGCATTGTCATCTTTTCCTATGTTTTTCAGCATCCAGATTAATGCACAAGTTCAATGCCCATGGAGCCACAGATGTGACAGGGTTTGGACTGCTAGGCCACGCCAAGAACCTCGCCAGTATACAGAAGAACGAGGTCTCCTTTGTTATCCACAATCTACCCGTGATCGCCAAGATGGCTGCCATCAGTAAAGCATGTGGAAATATGTTTGGATTGCTTCAGGGCCAGTCAGCAGAAACATCAGGTATGTTTTACTCGTTGAGTTAACTTTTCCCAATTGGCTACAAATTTGGACTGTTTCAATTAAAAAGCTGCTGATGATGACAAAATGAGTGTAATAATAGATAGGACTTTTGAGGAAAAAATGTTGGTCAAATTGTTATCAAAAGCAAGATTTCTCGATATGTAGAATTCGACTTGCAAACTGGGTTTACCTGTTTCACACTTCATATGATTTTGCATATGGGTTTAGGATATTTATGAACAATTTAAAACATTATTAAGTTTTTAAAGCAGTCTGATGGGATTTAATGGTTTTGCGATTGTCAGATAGAAATGGCATTATTTGGATAGACTCTTCCTAAAACCTTGTCATGAATTAAAGGGTGGTCCATTTTGAAAGTTGCCGCAGACAAAAAAAATGGATATTCAAACAGACTTTGTGTAAAATTTAGGACGAAAAATATTGATGAAAATGAGAAAGTATTGCTTTGCAGAGGATGGACAAGCCAGGGTTCACCCTGGCTCCAAAAAAGTTGTCGCCATCACTTTCGCCAAATTCCAAAAGTTGGGGCCAAATATCAAAAGTTGGAGCCAAATCAATGAAAGTAGGAGCCACGTACACATATTTAGGGCCATTTGATAATTTTTGGGGCCAATTGAATTTTGTTGGCGCCAGGCTTTTCGCCAAATGGAAAATTCTTGTGCCATTTTTAATTTTTTGTCGCATTTGGCGACAATGGCGATCGGCAGCGCCAACCCTGCAAGCTAGTTCAACAAAATGATCAATATTACTCTATGTTTAAGTATCCAATAGTTTGTAATACATGTATTTATTTTGACACAATTTATAATGCCTTTCAGGTGGTTTACTGATTGCCCTGCCCCGTGAACAAGCTGCAGCTTATTGTAAAGATATAGAGAAACAGGAGGGGTACCAGTCCTGGATTATTGGTATAGTGGAGAAGGGGAACCGGTCTGCCAGAATTATAGACAAGCCTCGAGTCATTGAGGTGCCGGCGAAGGATCGTGATGGGGAATTGTGGTAGATCTAAACAAGACTGTTATCATTCTTTATGTCGTTGTTTTTCAACAAAAACCTAGTAACTGCAGCTTATCTTAAGCTGCAGTTACGAGGTTTTTGTTGAAAAGCAGTGATGTATCATCTGTCATCATCATTATTATCATCATTAATGTCTTTGTTAAGATCTGTGTAACTGTTAGTGCCGTTTTTAGCTCACCTGAGCACGAAGTGCTCAAGGTGAGCTATTGTGGTCACTCAATGTCCGTCGTCCGTCCGTCCGTCCGTCTGTCCGTCCGTCCGTCTGTCCGTCTGTCAACAATTTGGTGTTAACACTCTAGCATCCGCAAAAGTTGGCCAATCTTAATCAAACTTGGTCAAAGCAAGTATGGTCATAAGTTCTCGGATGAGTTCGATTATGGGCCTGATCGGACTTGGAAGTCTGGAGTTATTTGCCCTTGAACGTAAAAAATAGCTAGTTTTGACTTTGTTAACACTCTAGCATCTACAATTATTGATCAATCAAGACAAAACTTCAACATAATGTTGGAGACCATAAGATCTCAGATGAGTTCAATTTTCAGTCTGATCTGACCAGAAAGACGAGAGTTATGTGCCCTTGAATTTGAAAAATTGCCATTTTTGGCAGTTTTCGACCTTGTTTACACACTAGAATCTACAATTATGAATCAATCAAGACAAAATTTGGTTACAATGTTGGGGACCATAAGATCTTGGATGAGTTTGATTTTCAGTCTGATCTGATCAGAAAGTCGAGAGTTATGTGCCCTTGAACTTGACAAAATTGCTGTTTTTGACTGTTTTCGACCTTGTTAACACTCTAGAATCTACAATTATCAATCAATCAAGACAAAATTTGGACACAATGTTTGGGATCATAAGATCTTGGATGAGTTTGATTTTCAGTCTGATCTAATCAGAAAGTCGAGAGTTATGTGCCCTTGAACTTGACAAAGTTGCCGTTTTTGACTGTTTTCGACCTTGTTTATACTCTAGAATCTACAATTATTGATCAATCAAGACAAAATTTGGACACAATGTTGGGGACCATAAGATCTTGGATGAGTATGATTTTCAGTCTGATCTGATCAGAAAGTCGAGAGTTATGTGCCCTTGAACTTGACAAAATTGCCGTTTTTGACTGTTTTCGACCTTGTTAACACTCTAGAATCTACAATGATCAATCAATCAAGACAAAATTTGGACACAATGTTTGGGATTATAAGATCTTGGATGACTTTGATTTTCAGTCCGATCTAATCAGAAAGTCCAGAGTTATGTGCCCTTGAACTTGACAAAGTTGCCGTTTTTGACTGTTTTCGACCTTGTTTACACTCTAGAATCTACAATTATTGACTAATCAAGACAAATTTTGGACACAATGTTGGAGACCATAATATCTTTAATTAGTTTGATTTTCAGTCTGATCTTACCAGAAAGATGAGAGTTATGTGCCCTTGAATTTGATAAAATTGCCATTTTCGGCTGTTTTTGACCTTGTTTGCACTCTAGAATCTACAATTATTAATCAATCAAGACAAAACTTGGACCCAATGTTGGGGATCATAAGATCTCGGATGAGTTTGATTTTCAGTCTGATCTGATCAGAAAGTGGAGAGTTATGTGCCCCTTGAATTTGATAGAATTGCCATTTTCGGCTGTTTTCGACCTGTTTTACACTCTAGACTCTACAATTAGTAATTAATAAAGACAAAACTTGTACACAATGTTGGGGACCATTAAGATCTCAGATGAGTTCGATTTTCAGACTGATCTGATCAGGAAGTCAAGAGTTATGTGCCCTTGAATTTGAAAAAAAAACCTGCTTTTTCGGCTGCCTTCGACATTGTTTATACTCTAGAATCTACAATTATTTATCAATCAAGACAAAACTTGGACACAGTTGGGCACCATAAGATCTCGTATAAGCTGGATTTTCACAACGCTATTGACCATAAGTTCGTTCTCAGTCTTAAAGTCATAAATATTAATTGAATTGAACAAAAGTGTTGCTCATATCATTTTGGTTCAGGTGAGCGATATAGGACCATCATGGTCCTCTTGTTCAATGATTTGCTTTAGATCATGTGTCAATTCAAATCAAATATCGCAATGAATATGATTTTAGAAGAAGAATTTGAAAATATTTGACATTTTTCTGAATTATGCATATTAAACAGTAATGATGATAAATAAAAGTATACTGAATTGAATTCTTTTACCTAAGATACTGGAAATTACATATCGTCGGTGGGGAGTCAAAACCTTGTAACTCCAGCTTATTCGAGCTGTAGTTACAAGGTTTTGACTCCCCACCAGCGATATGAATTAAGATGGGCTTAATAAGTTAATTGTATGAAATGATTCACCTTTTCACACATAAATGCATAAATTGGAATATAAAGTAATCAGTTGAAGCAAGGTATGCTTGCATTGTTACCACTTTGGTGTGTTCATTTATTGTCATCCAGCCATTATACTTTGATGTATTTCATGACAAAACCAAATCTTAAGATGGTTCTTAAAAACTGTTTTTCATCCCAATTCATTATTTCATCTCAATTCTATCAGCAGTTGAGCATATGCTTTGGACTATTACATGTGCTTAATTCATATGTTTGTACAAGTTTATTGTAAGTGCATATAGAAATATGTATGCGCTTACAAAATTTTTGCATTAAATTAGACTGATAAACTAGAGAAGAGCTAAAAATCTTGTAATTATAACTCGGATATTGAGATCATATTTCACCAAAACCTACTGGAGATGTGAGCTAGAGGAGATTTTGAGCAGGTCTCTGTCTAAGTTCACAACTACAGACAGGTTTTTCAGTGTCTGACCGTTCAGTTTGTCTTATTCTGTGTGAAGTCGCCATCGATAAAGGCGTGAAATCCATGATGGTGGCGGATTGTTTGTGTAGGTCAAGCTGAAGGTCAAACACTGTACACATGTATCAAGGATTTAATGAAATACTATTGATTGTGTTTGTGCAAAATTATTGTTTGTACTTAAATTTTGTACTTACTGAATATTGCTGCTTTTCAACAATAACCTCGTAACTGCAGCTTAAAACAAGCTGCAGTTACTAGGTTTTTGTTGAAAAGCAACAATATCCAACACTATTTGTAACAATAGTATTTTATTAACTCTTTGATGTTTTCATTCTTTTTAAGTGATGTAAAACAATTTTATGAACTGTCTTCATAAGTGAATTTCTTATTAAAATCTGAAAATATTGTACAAGAGGCTTCTTTTGTATGCAAAGAGTCCAACAAGTAATGGGATTGAACCAACCCAAACGAGACCAGGCCCCGGTTTCTCGAAAAAACTTAAGTACTTTCTCATGCTCAAATCTGAGCACCGTGCTCAAATTGCACGAAATTCACGTGAACTTCAATCGAATACCCTTCAACGTTGGAGAGTATTTCTTTGAAGTTGAGCATATTCTCATGAGAATATACTTAAGTTTTTTCGAGAAACCGGGGCCTGGTTTTGATGTCCTTAGTAGCAGTGGTTTTGGAAAACATTTTGGCAATAGAAGAAAATTCTTATAACCAGAATTTTCTTTTTTTGTCGCAATATTTTATCTGTAATCATGTTCTCTAATCCTATCAAAATCACGAGCCCGGATAGCTCAGTCGGTTACGTCAGAGTATGTCAATCCAGGGGTCACGAGTTAAAACCCTGGCTCGGCCAGTATCCATTCTGACATTCACAAGTCATTTGTCTTTCACCAATGGGTGTGAATCGTCTATGTGAGAGCAGCTGGAGGCTTGGTTTGGATATTGTGGTTGTACTGTTCCGAGAAATATCAGGAACCCACAGATACGTGCTCCAGCCGCAGTGACATGACCATAGAAGTTGAAAACGGCATAAAACCCCAATAAAATCAAACCTATCAAAATCAATTTTAGTTTGCAGGACCTTGCTCCAATCTAAATCTTCAGTGTTTGGGAAAGGGCTATTGAACCAGTATTTTGCTTAACATTTTCCCAAACAATGCCCGGTTTTGGTATCTGTACTAGTTCTAAGGCTTGGGAAAGCATTGAGGCCAAAGAAGAAAATTCTAATAACCACCATTTACTCCTTTTGCCTCGGTATTTTCTTCACAAAAAGGGACACAAAATTTAAATGCTCTTGTCACTTTATCAATACTGATTTTGTTGTCTGTAGCAGCTTTCAAATATAACAAACCTAAAGTTTCGTCATTTGGAAAAGGGTTGATCAATGAGCTAATAGCTGGTATATCCGTGATTAAAGGTGGTCCACCCCTTATGACACACCATCAGTCATTTTGGAGGCAAAACATTCGACTAACCCTTTCCCAAACGGCAAAATTTTAGGGTGATCCTCTTCAAAAACTGCCTCAAATGACAAAATGGAAGTTATCAAAGGTAAAATATGACAGAAAATATTGAGACAAAAGGAGAAACTGCTGGTTATCAGCAGTTTCTTCTTTTGTCTCAATGTTTTCCCAAACTTTTTCGATTAGGGACGTCAAAAGTCAAAACCAGGTCTTGTTTGGGAAAGGGTTAAAATGACACCTGAATAGGTTCAGATATGTAACGAATATTAATGTTGCACACAAAATTCTGAAGTCCAAATTCCGAAGTTGTGTGAATCTCATTAGGGGTGGACTACTTTAACACCATGTTCAAGAATTTTCAAGTCATATTCAGGAGGCTGGCACACCTTGTGTCCCTGTTTCTCTTACCAGGACAAACGGCATCCAATCGGAGCCACCAACTATTCGTCCAACGTAAAGGCAGAGCTCTAGATAAGAGAGGATAATGACATGAATTTGGGCAGAGATCTGGAAAAACTTCACTTATGTAGCATTTTTAGAAACTGAGTTTGAAGATCAGCCTGTTGACCAATGCAGTCCAATATGCACCCATGCTTCTCTCTGTAAGTTACTAGTAACTACAGGTCACGAAGAAGCTATTAGAGAACAACGTGGATCCTGATCAGACTGTGCATATGCACAGGTTAATCTGGATCTATGTTGGGCTCAAAAGCCTTAAGATACTGGCTCATTTGTATTTCATTAAATGTTCATTAACCCATTACCAGATGGCAGATATTTGGACCTGTCCAAATTCAAAAATGTTGCAGACAATAATTTTAAGTGAATGAAATTGTACATTATTTTGCCTTTTTTGGTAGAAAAAAGTGGGAAATAAAGAAATTTTCTTTGCCATAAACAATTTCTTCATTTTCAACAATGTTTTCCAAAGTTTTTTCTTACGGGGCGTCATCTCATTGTGACGATTCAAATCAGTACCCACAACATAGGGTTTGATTTAAAGTATAAGAAGTGGAATGCCTTCACCTACTCTTATCTGTTCTGCTTAGAGGATTTGCATTCATTGGCGAAACAAAAGACTTATTTAAAGGGACCCATGCTAGGTTGTCGGAATGGAAACATGTAATACATGTATTACTTGATACTTTTACATCTATGTTTTCTGAAGTTTTAGATGCTCATGCACCACTCAAACAGAGAAGAGTTAAACATTTCTATCAGCCTGACTGGTTTTGTGAAAATATTTCACAAGCTATTCGTGAAAAGGATAAAGCAAAGAAAAATAAAGATACTTCTCAATTCAAGTTCTGGAGGCAAGAGGTTAAGTCCCGAATAACACAAGCCAAGAAAGATTATTACAGTCACACCATTAACAATAACAAAAGAAACCCTAAAAAACTTTGGAATAACCTCAAAGAATTGTCTGGTAAAAGAAAAGTATCTCAAAATAATTTTATACATGATGAAAATGATTCACCAATAACTGACCCAGAAACTGCAGCTAACTATTTTAACTCATTTTTCACAAGTGTTTTCAATAATGCTCCGTTTATGGAAAATCTAAATGACAACTGTAAAGATGTTTTACAGAACCAAATCAAACCTCTACTTTTAAACAAACCATGTTTTGAAATACCGCTTATGACAGAAAAATATGTCAAAGAGCAATTAGAATCGCTAGATGCAAACAAATCGACTGGTCTTGATGGGCTTGGGCCAAGATTTCTAAGACTAAGTTCTAACGTTATATGTCAACCTCTTGTAAAAATATTTAACTTAAGTATATCCAAATGTAAATTTCCTCAACAATTCAAACTAGCTAAAGTTACACCAATACATAAAAAAGGTTCAAAACAGGATAAAAACAACTATAGACCCATATCGATTTTACCTGTTCTCACAAAAATAGTTGAGAGGCATGTGTCTTACTATCTTAAACAGTATTTTGAAGTAAATAATCTGTTTTATGAAAGCCAGTCAGGGTTTCGAACTAACCACTCTTGTGAAACTGCTCTTACAGCTATTATTGATGACTGGTTATCTGCAATAAATGATAACAAAATTGTGGGAACCATATTCCTTGATCTTACAAAAGCTTTTGATCTAGTGAGTCATAGGTTACTTCTTCAGAAGCTTGAGTGTTACAATCTATCTCAACAAGCCATGTCTTGGTTCCAATCATATTTAACTGAAAGGTCGCAAAAAGTCAGTATTTCAGGTAAACTGTCAGATGCTCAAGATATATCAGCAGGTGTACCACAAGGCTCTGTATTAGGCCCTCTTCTTTTTGTCATTTATATTAATGATCTGCCTCTACATGTAAAGTCTGCTAACACTGACATGTTTGCAGATGACACGTCTATTACTGCAGTAGGAAATAGTATAAATGATGTACACAGTATTTTGAAAACTGAAATCCAGTCTATCCAATCATGGTGTGAATTAAATACTATGGTGCCCAATATTCAAAAGACAAAAGCAATGTATATATCTGCTTCACAAAATACTTTAACTAAAGTAAAAGACAAAGATGACCTCCAAATTGACTTACAAGGACAAATTATTGAATATACAGATACTCAAAAGCTACTTGGTGTCCATGTTGACAATATGTTAAATTGGAAGACACAAGTTCAATCAACTCTCAGTAGATGTAATTCATTACTTTACCTATTATTAAGAATTAAAAGGTTTTTAAGTATTGATGTTCGTAAATTATATTTCAATGCCTATATACTACCACATTTAGATTACTGTTGTTCTATATGGGGTAATTGCAGCAAAGACCTTCTCGATGATATTCTGAAATTTCAAAAGCGTGCAGCTCGTATTATCCTTGATGAACCGATGGACACTCCATCTGAATTGCTTTTCAAGAAACTAGGTTGGATGAAATTTAATGACCGTGTGGTATACAAAAAAGCTATTCTCATGTTCAAAGCCTCAAAGCCAAATCTGGCCCCCAATTATATCAAAGAAAAATGTATCAAGACATCCACTGTACATAACCTTGGGTTGAGATCCTCAGATAACAACTGCCTAAAGATACCGAAGCCGAATCGGGAAAGCTTCCGCAAATCATTTGTTTATTCGGGTCCTAAAATTTGGAATGACCTACCATTATACATAAGGAATTCAGATACTGTTAAACAATTCAAATCAAGGTATCTGCAATTAAAGTTTCCTGGAGGTCTATCTGTAAATTAAGTTATGCAAAACTCAGGCAATTTGGATCAGCACGTGGTAAAATATCTGTCAATTGTCACATTGCTTATTTCCATAGATAAATGTCTTATTGTTTACTCCCTAACGTTTGTTTTTCTCTTGTCGTTTGGTAAATATCAATGTTTGTAATGTGTCATTATTCTATTTTATCCACCAACTCTACTTTAATGTTTGTTTATAATATACCCTTAGTCCCTATATATTCTGATTCTGTGAATTGTAATTCAGGTATTGGCTGTCAGTGTAAACAAGGATCAGCCTGTACATATAGCCAGTCTGATCTTATTCAACACTAACTGCTTGTAACATTATACCCTATTAGTATGTAAAGCATTGTGTTATAGGAAGAGGGTAAAAACAGACATGGGTGAATGACCATTTTATGACTAGTCTAAAATATTGTCTCTTAACAAACTGTTTCTCGATAATATCATTGATTGTTTATGTTTGTACATTGATTGATATGCTTTGTAAATATTTATTGATGATAGAGGCCCACATGGAAGATTGGGAAACCAAATGTGTGGCCTCTTTAAATAAAGTCGTTATTATTATTATTATTATTATTATTATTATTATGTATCTTAAGAAATATCGTATGGAATTCTCCCCTGCTTAACTAGAAAATTTCAAATAAAGTTCACCTGGCCCTTTTAAATCAAGTCTGTATATAATTACCCTACCCGCACTTTATAGTAAGACTTACAGGAAACTGGACCTTGATAGATAGTGAAAAACTTGGTTCCGGTGGCACTAAAATTACTTTCTCTTTGGCCCTAGATAATGTAATGCAACACACAACAATGAAAACTCTGTCCCCATGCTGCTCTTATCCCTGAAGAACCTAGCATGTGTCCCTTTAAAGTCAGAAAGGATATGGGTCAAGCAATGGTTCTAATCCGCACCACTAGATTGGTCGACTCCCATCAAAACCGAGTGAGCAAATCTGGAAAAGGCAAGACAGTGAACTAACACATTCACTAATTATATCCCTTTATTTCCTCGAATAGAAACAAGTAGATAGCAACAGATAAAAGGGGATGAAGACATTCTAAATTTCTTATTTCAAATCCAATCCCTAACATTACAGGTACTCATTAGGACCGTATCGATGAGACGATTCAAATGAGTACCCACAACATACGGTTTGATGAACAATAAACTAAATGAGTGCGGATCTGGAAAAACGTCCCTTATAGCATTTGAGACTTTCATATTTCAAGGTTAACCTCTGCCAATGTACAGACTGATCAGGACCCATGAAACACTCTTATTATTGCTACAAGTCAAGGAAAATCTATTAGAGAACACCATGGTTCTTGATCAGACTGCGTGTATACGCAGGCTGATCTAGAACCATGTTGGGCTCAAAAGCCTTAAGGGACCTTTTTCCAGATCCTGGCTCAAATATATTTCAAAAAGCCGTCACTCCCTTCAAACTGTAGCTCTGAGTAAAAGGCAGTAACAAAACAAGTAGCCTATTTATGTGAAAGAAAATTAATCGTTACACAACACAATTGATAATCTTTAATAAATAAAACAACAAAATTTTTTCTATAAGTACCATACAGATGCAACATGCAACCAGAAATATTAATAAGTCGATAGATAATAAGCTTTTTACTAAACATTGGTAAGAAGAGAATGCAATGGATTGAACCAGTGCAACACTAGATTTTTGCAAAGAAGAAATGTACAATTCATGTTTTGTCATAATTCAAAATCAATCCTGTAATGAAATAATTTGATCTTAATCCAGTTCTTTCTAAGGTTTAACAAAACACACATTTCTAGGTGCAGAAATAAACTAAACCAATTACAATATGAATTTTTTTGTAAAGTCCAAAATTGAAACGATTTCAGATGGCAAGACACTAAAAACCTTAAGGTGGCTCATGCTAGATATTCAAGAGACAGTCAGAGTTTACATAATTGTGTGGTACATTGCACTATCTAGCGCTTAAGAAATTTGGTGCAGATACCAAGGTCTTACTATCTATCAAAGTCCAGGCCCTGGTTTCTCGAAAAATCTTAAGTACGTTCTCATGCTCAAATCTGAGCACCGTGCTCAAATCGCACGAAATCCATGTGAACTTCAATCGAATACCCTTCAACGTTGGAGAGTACTCCTTTGAAGTTGAGCATGTTCTCATGAGTATGTACTTAAGTTTTTTCGAGAAACCGGGGCCAGTTCTGTTTAATCAACATTTTCCCAATGTTACTATAAAATGAAATAGAGCGTGTGGGTAGGTAAATTTAGATACAGTCTTAAAGTGACTTTTCACAATTATTTTTACATAAATTTTACTTTTATCCTATCTGAAAGAGCCTGTTTTCTTATGAAAATTTCAAGCCAAAATATTGAACCGTTTACGAGAAATATATATTTTTGTGCTAAAATTAAACAAATTGTTGTGGACAACAGTTCAGATTTATATAGAATTTGTCATTTCTGTCTCAACTTTAAAGGCGTATTTTTCGCTTATAAATAACAACTTCAAAAAACTATTAGCATTTCTATGCATTAGAATAGACAATCTTTGCATCAAGACATACATTAAAAAATGAAATAAATGTGAAATGTCACTATAATTTAGAAGGACTAAAATTTTCCTTGCACAGAAATGATCTACACGGTACTCATAATGGTTGACCAATCCATATCATATTTATTGAATACATTTTTACCAGATCACATTAACAAGATCAACAACCTAGCATAGGTCCCTTTAAGGATGGTAGAAATGTCACATGTTGATTACAAATAGTACTTGTACTGTTTCAAGGTTGGATTTATTTAATTATGCTGTAAACATCTAATACAAAATAAAGCATATCTGAGTATTGTTTAAAAGCTCTCAAAAATGGCTAAGTTTTAGGCTGCTCCATTTTAAAAGTTGCTGCAGATGACAAATTGTTCCTTGACAACAACAAAATGTGTGTACAATATAGCACTGAAAGCTATTGAGACAAAAGCAGAAGATACTGCTTAATAGATATAATTGAGGAATACTCTGACAGAAAAGAAGAAATTATTTATAATCAGCAACTGTTTCTTTTCAAACAGAATTTTTATCTTAAAACATACACATAACATTTTCTTCTTTTGATATCAATCATTTTGTTGTTTGCAACTCAATTCGATATTGGAACAACCTAAATATTAGCTGTTTAGGAAAGGATAAACTAAAGTGGTACACTAAGTGTCTAAATGGCATCATGATTCTCATCATCTATCAAGAACACTAAACTTGAATGATTATGTAAAGTTTTTTTTATAGAAAAAGAACATGTGACCCGTCGCGCTAAAAGGGACCTTATCGGGTGTGTGAAAAATATCGACCCTAGTCAGACTGCGCAGTCCGCGCAGCCAGACTAGGGCCGACACTTTTCACTTGTATGTACTTTTTTATATATAGAATGTTTTCCCTGGCTTACTTTACGTTCATTTTTCGAATACAGTATCAGGTTGACTTGTGCTGAGTCTGACAAATTTGTCAAAATTGGATTATTAGAGTTCGGATAAGGTCCCTTTTAGCGTGACAGGTCACATATACAATTTAGAAAACTGCATAACTTTCCAAACTGAACAAGTTTTACTATTGGCATTGGTATATTTTTTTTTTAAAGTTATTCAATTGTGATAGAATGCATGCATTTAAATTAAACACATGAAAGCAATTGACACAATGCTCCATAATAGGATTTGTAATTTATCAATATTTTAAGCAAAATCTTAAAGAACTGAGAAATAATATTGTGACCTGTGTGAATTATTTATATCAATGATTTAAACATTTGAAAAAAAAATAAAAACTTCAACAAAAACAAATTTTGAAAGATAGTTTACACGGTGGATAATCACGTGATACAATATTTTCAGAAAATCTTCAATAATTTTGTTAATATGCGACCGATTTGAATTCGGTTTAAAGCAGAGAATGTGGACAGACGTCACGCATTAGATGGATGTGGTTGATTTTTGAAAAAATTTGGTTTATCTTCAATACTTTTTTTATCAGTTGATTTTTCAAAAATCCAACACATCCAGCTTATTCTTGGCGTTTTCCCACCATCTCTTATTCAAACCGAATTCAAATTGGTCAAATATTAAAAAAGATATTGAAGATTATCGGAAACTCTGAGTCATATGATTATACACTGTGGTTTATGGCTTTCAAATGCAAATATCTTGGATCATTGCTGTAATTTCTGGCTTTAAACACTGGTTTTGTTCAGAGGAACCTTTTTGAGCTGTGATTTCCGCCATTATTTCTTTATCCCATTCAAAATTGATTAGAGCTGCAGGTGTCAGTCCAAGCTCCGCTAGAGCCTTTTCGTTATCATCTAACTTATGACCCATCTGGGTTTTTAAAACAAATGGCATCCAATCGTTTTGTAACAGTTCTCTCACAAAGTCAATCAAGGCTGGAAGTTTTTCTGTAGCTTTAAATGTACCCTGGACTAAAACACCCTCTGGAAAGCGAATCCTGACCAGTGTATACCTATATTTAAACACTTCTCTTCGTTCTTCACGCTCTCTCATAGCCTTTGTTCTCAACATGCCCAGTTGTTCAACTGCTTCTTGCTTTCTTTGCTGCTCTTTTTTCAACTCTGTTGGAGATATTGTGTAGAACTCTTCTGGAATGCTGAAGTTTGCGGCATTGTTAGATGGATGGTAAACCTTAAGATTTCTATCTAGTTGAGGTTTGAGAGGCTCTGCAGTGTTTAGAACCTCTTTAATATTCTTGAGCCTGTCAATATCAGATGCGAGCTCTTCTTCCATGATGTAGAAAGGTTCTTCTCGATCTTCAAACGGCAGAGACTTCAAAACAAACCCTGCAGCCTGCACGAACTCTTCCGTCCCATTTAATGATGCAACTCTCTCTTGAAACGCTTTATTACCAATTCTAATCTTTCTGAACTTTTCCTCTCCCGGATTATTTATAATGTTATCCAGATATTTACACAGAGTCTCAATACATATTTTGACCCGATCTTGTTCTTTATTTAGTGTGTGTATCATTAGAGCTGAGGTCATTTCAGGTTCGTCTGCTAGTTGAGTCAGAAGGAATTCATGTATGTGAGCTTCCATTTCTTGCTTGGGTAGCACCTCAGGACCAATTTCTGGACAGTGGAAGAGAACTAGTGTCATCGGGGCCCCTTCTTTCTCTACCTCCTTAGGGGCCGTGTATTTCTGAGCCAGATTGAGGGCTTCCTGCTCCTTTTTCTTTTCAAGTTCCATCTCTCGTCGCATTCTGGCCTTGGCTGCCATAGATGGATCTGGGGCTGAAAAGAAGGGTAATTAATACTGTTAGTGTGAGCAAAGGTAGAAATATAAAGGTAAATAACAAACATTTACGCCATTTGACACACCCCCCCCCCCCCCCCCAAAAAAAAAAAAATGACTTTGGAAAACATTTTGGAAAATGAAGAAATTGCTTGAGACAAGCAATTTCTTCATTTCCCAAAATATTTTCTACCCATTTCTGGACAGTGGACTCGTCACATTCTAGCCTTGGCTGCCATCGATGGATCTGGGGCTGAAAAGGAGAGTAATTGCAATAAGATGGGTGATTGGGTTTTTTTTTTAGAAATATCATCACTAAGTCTTGTTTATCCAATCCTATATTGTGGTTACTCATGAGTAAAGGCTAAGAGAAAATATATTTACAGTATATAACATACAGTATGACATTGTTTACAGCCACAAAGTAATTTGTCCATTTGTGAAAAATATAAGAAAGACAGAATATCAGTTAAGCTGGAATCAAAGTCATGCAAAACTACATCTATGAACTGATTGCTTGATTGGGGCTTAACATCTCTTTCAACTACATTGGTCATTTTCCAGTGGATGGAGAATCTAACCAAAGATTCCTGTCTTTTCTCATGCAATTACTACCACAACATCCTTACCGAGCCTTCAGCTGCTTGTCCACATGTTTACTATTTTCAAGCCATCAATGGGCGACAATTTATTCGGAAAAGATACTTGCCTTGGCCAGGGATCGAACCCCTGACCTCATAAGGAAAATTCTTATGTGCTACCAATTGCGCTATGGCCGTGACCCTAAATTTATGAACTGACATATTGTAACATTATTTACAGTACTATTGGTGCAAGGGTGGTGCATTGTGATATCTTGAGTTTGGTTTATTGGGTTTTTACGCTGTTTTCATCTGCTATGGTCATATTGCTGGAGTTGGAGCTCCTAACCATGGATTCCTGTTGTTTCTCATACCAGTACTACCACAACACCCTTACCGAGCCGTCAGCTGCTCCCCCACATAGGATCACGATATGAAACCATTGATGGGTGATATTTTTGTTAGAAAGGGTATATGCCGCGTCCGGGTATCAAACCCTGGACCGCTTAAATGAGAGGCAGATGTGCTACCAACAGCGCCAAGGCTGCGGCCTTTGTGATATCTGGGGCCCATTCAGCTTATTGGACTGGGGAGAACAATGATAATCATATTTGAAGGTGTAAGGGGGAGCCAACACAGTTTATTAGCCTATTACCAGACAGCAAATTAAAGCCAAGCCCAATTTGAAAGATGTAGCAGACGGCAATTTCAAGTGAATCAATTTTTACATTTTTAGTCTTTTGGGGTAGAAAACATTGTGGAAAATGAAGAAATTGCTTGTCACAAGCAATTTCTTCATTTTCCACAATGTTTCCAAAGCTTATATCTTGCAGGTCATCAAAAGTCATCACTGGTAGTGGGTTAAACCATTTCCGCATATTAACCCTTTTTCATTGCCCAAAAAGATATAGGCTATGGAAAACTTTGCGCATAATGAAGAAACTGCATGTGAAATTGCTTGTGACAAGGAATTTCTTCATTTCACACCATGATTTCCTCCACAAACGGACCACTAAATGTAAAATTTGATTAATTTGAAGTTGTCGTCTGCATCAATTTTCAATTTTGACCAGTCTAAAATTTTGTAGTTTGGTAATGGGTTATTAGGAGAAAATACCATACCCCTTGTGGCTTGATTACTCATTCTGGACAGAGCTGCCTCTGCCGCTCTCTGGGCCTCACTTGAGGTCTGACGGTTGAACTCCTTATTTTGAGAGGAGGCTGACGATGACGACGCCCCGGCTTGAGATGTAGATCTCGTGTCATCTGTGAGTTTGTGACCTTCACCAGCTTTCTGTGAAGTAGACCATTAATAATAGATATGCTGATTGCTCAACAATCCCTTAGCCAAACAATGACATTTAGACATACCAAAGAACAAACTGTATGCTGATAAGAAAATACAGTATGATACAGCCAAGAAAATATCAACCTTTAAGGGGAGATTGCTGGTTTTTAGCATTTTTAGCTCCACTGGCCTTCAGGCCAGCGGGCTATTGTCATGGCGCTTTGTCCGTTGTGCGTGCGTGCGTCCGTCCGTCCGTCCGGTCGTCAACTTTTTCTTTAAAAATCTTCTCCTCAGAAACTACAGGATGGATTTCAATCAAACTTCACAGGAATGATCCTTTGGTGGTCCTCTATCAGATTCCTCAAAATGATGCTGATTGAACAAGAAAGTCCTGAGTTATCTGCCCTTGAATTAAAAAATGGCTGTTTTGACTTTATTTTCACTCTAGCACTTACAAATATCAACCAATCAGGACAAAACTTGGTAAAAATCTTGGTGACAATAAGATCTTGACTGAATGCAATTTTCAGCTCGATCTGAATTTTATAGCATGAGTTATGTGCCCTTGAAATTGACAAAATTGTCATTTTCGGCCCAATTTTTGCTTGGTTTCACTCTAGCAATTACAAATATTTACCAATCAAGACAAAACTTTAATAGAATGTTGATGACAATAAGATCTGTGCTAGGTATAATTTTCAGCTTGATCTGAATTTTACATCATGAGTTATGTGCCCTTGAAATTGACAAAATTGTCATTTTCGGCTTTATTTTGACTTTGTTTTCACTCTAGCAACTACAAATAATGACCTATCAAGACAGGATATTGACACAATATTTGTGAACATAAGTTCTTGCCAGAGTGTAATTTTTAGCTTAATCTGAACTTTACATCATGAGTTATGTCCCCTTGAAATTGACAAAATTACCATTTTTGACCTTATTTTTACTCCAACAGCCATAAATATCTCCCAATCAATATGAAACTTTCACATAATCTTACTGGCTAAAAGATCATGCATGGATATAATTTTCAGCATCATCTGAATCTTAAGTCCAGTTTTATGTGCCCTAGAATTTGACAAAATTGCTATTTTCGACTTTGTTTTACTCTCTGTATATCTACAAGTATTGAACAAGCACTTCAAAACTTAAACATGATGTAGACGAAGTTAAGATCTTGCATTAGTGTGATTCTTAGCTTGATAGGAAAATAAATCCTCAGTTATATACCTTTCAATTTGAAAAAAAAAATGCTAATTGTGACTTTGTTTTCACTAGCTAATCAACACTTGGATTAAATTTTTAAAGAATCTCAGGCCTGTGGAGCAATTCAAGACCTTCAGGTCTTCTAGTTTTATTTTTGCCTCAATGTTATTACAAGCATTTAAAAAAACAGACCAAAGACTAAACAATGTAGAATTCCATTCACTTGAAATTGTGGTTTGCAATATCTTTAAATTTAAAGCAGTGTGAAATTTTGTAATCTGGTAAACTAATACAATGTGTTAAAATAAAATGGGAAACAACCTATTTAATGATGTAAGATTAATACAGGTCACTTCCCCAAATATAACACACTTGAAGCTTAAAAATCTTACTTTAAATTTGACATCTAGTTTTCTTTTCTGGAAGAATCGTTTAATTGCTGACATGGTTCTCAGTTTTTCTTTGCTTTACTTTTTTCTTCCTTGATATTCAGTTTGGAATGTTTCAACACCAGCTCTGAAACAAGACAAGACATAATGTATAAAGCCTCTCTTACAACCCATTGTGCGTCTTTATAAATTGCGCATCTTTAAACGCACAATTTATAAGGACGCACGTTGGGTTGTAAGAGAGGCTAAAGAATTGTCCGGTCAACTCTTTGCTACGTGCAGTCTGCGTCGTGGTTGCGTCCACCAAAATCGTACAATGCACATGCTTGCATCGCACAACCATGCCTATTTTTTAGACACAGAATGCACGCAGGAGCATGTACGACCGGTTGTAAAAGACGCTTAAGATACACACTTTATACAAGACAAACTTGAAAGTAACAAATCAGCTCTTTTGCTTGAAACCATTTAAAATGTCACATTCTTTACAATTTCCTAGATTGCAAATTTACTAGTTTGTAACATATTGAAGTGTACACTATAATACTTTCACATAAACTCCTGCTGCAGCTTAATCTTAACTTTACTGATTGTTTTTTTGTTGTTGTTGTTGTTTTCCTTATCAAAAAGTAGATGGAGCAAATCGGCAGCATAGACGGCAATATCGCCGGCCACCGGCTGATTTTGAAAACGCTGATGTGCATGAGATTAAAAAAAGTTAATCTTTCACTTCAAATAATCTAAAATTTTGCTGGGCAGGGGTTCTTTTTATGGATAGAGGAAGAGGCCAATGGCGAAAATGTGTCAAATGAGGTGTTATCTATACTAGGGAAAGAATCTTAAGTTGCTTGAAAACTAAAAATGCTTGAAATATTTTATTTTAACCTTTCTTAAACAAGACCTGGTTTTGACATTCCTATTCGAAAAGACCCGAGAAAACAATGAGGCCAAAGAAGAAAATGCTGATTATCTGCATTTTCTCCTTTTGCCTCAATATTTTCTATGCTACATTTTCCCCAAATCCTTACTTTACCATTGTAAACACTTGTTTTGTTGTCCATAGCAGCTTTTGAAAAGGATAAACAGATGTAAGTTGTAAAAAATTCTTTCCGATAGATGTAAAATAAGAATTTTCAAAGTAATGTCTGTAGAAAAATAATGATAAATAAAAGACAGTTGAAAAATATTAATACCTCAGTAAAACTGGTTTCAATGGCATTAATTTTTGAGATAAAAACAAGAGGCCCAGAGGGCCTTATCGGTCACCTGATTCGAAAGAGCAGAAGACAAGGAGATTTTTAAGATGTACCAAATATACCCATTTTGGCCCCTTTTTCAGTGCTTTATCGGGCCCCAAGGGGAGATAACACCATGACTTGTACAAATCTGAATCCCCTTCCCATGGGAATGCTTCCAGCCAAGTTTGGTTAAAATCTGTCCAATGATTTTTATGTAACAGTCGAAAATTTTCAAAAGTTTACGCTTTTTGGGGCCCTCTTTTTGTGCCTTATGGGGCAACAAGACAAGAAAACACAATGACTAGTACAAATTTGAAGCCCCATCCCATGGGGATTCTTCCTGCCAAGTTTGGTTGAAATCTGTCGAATGGTTTTCAAGTAATAGTTGAAAATGTAAAAAATTAACACATGATGCACACCCAGACCCCCGTCCCTAGCTCGGCCATTTTTTAAACAGAATTTTTTTCTTTGTACAAACTTTGTATTCCTTGCCCCAAAGACTAAATACCAAGTAAGAACCCAATCCCACAGCTGGTTCATGACAAGAAGATTTTTAAGATGTACCAAATTAACCCATTTTGGCCCCTTTTTCGGTGCCCTATGGGGCCCCAAGCAGAGATAACACCAGGACTTGTACAAATCTGAAGCCCCTCCCCATGGGGATGCTTCTTGCTAAGTTTGTTTAAAATCCATCCAACGATTTTTAGGAAACAGTCGAAAATGTATAAAAGTTAACACTTTTTTTACCCCTTTTTTGGTGCCTTATCGGGCAACAAGACAAGATAACGCAATGACATGTACAAATCTGAAGCCCCATGCTTTGGGGATGCTTCCTGTCAAGTTTGGTTGAAATCCGTCCAATGAATTTCAAGAAAAAGTTGAAAAATTAAAAATTTACCGCATGATGCATCCTCCACCCAGACCCCCGCCCCTACCTCTGCCATTTTTTCACGGATTTCTTTTCTTTGTACAAACTATGTAGTACTTGCCCCAAAGGCTATAAATACCAAATGTAAATCCAATCCCACAGCCGGTTCACGACAAGAAGATTTTTCAAATTTACCCATTTTGGCCCCTTTTTTGGTGCCTTATGGGGCCCCAAGGGGAGATAACACCATGATTTGTACAAATCTGAAGCCCCTCCCCATGGGAATGCTTCCTGTCAAGTTTGAGTGAAATCTGTCCAATGGTTCTTAAGAAGAAGTCAAAAATGTATAAAAGTTAACGCACGACGGACGACGGCGGACGAAACACAGTCGTAATAGGTCCCCTGTGACCTTCGGTCAGGTGACCTAATAAAACCATAAAAAGATCTATATATTTATTGTGTAAAAAACTGTTAAACACATCATATAGTGCAACTTGAAATGTTTTGAAAAATTCCCAATTTTGGACTTTACGCCACTAATTTTCCATACACAAGGCTCCTCTTCCCAAAAATGCAGTGGCAGATCTGAGGGGGCTGGGAGGGTTCAAACGATTTGGTTTATTGGGGTTTTACGACGTTTCAACTGCTATGGTCATATTTCAGCGGCTGGAGCACCTAACCATAGATTCCTGTTGTTTCTCATACCAGTACTACAACAATACCCTAACCAAGCTAGTCCTGTCAGGTTACTGTTATTCTGTGTAGCAAATCTTAAATTCTTCTAAGTCCCTATTCATGGTAAAGTGAGGCATAAACAATGAAAAATAACTACATTATGTTTATAATCACCTTAAAATTACTAAAATACTGATGTGTCAATCAAATTATGACTGTGAAACGTGTTTTTACTACAATTGGCAAGCCTGTCGGCCATCTTGCTTTTGTATAGGGTTGTTGGAAATTTGGTTGGATTTTTCATAAAACAAGGTAATTTTTTATTTCAAAATTATACTGAAGTGAAAAACAATTGATTTATCTTTCAATTCATACCATTTTTAGATCGAAATTTTGATTTCAAATGTAGTAGTTTGAGGGCCAAACCTCCGAACTTTTCCGCATGGCGGAAGTGCTATAGACAAAATGGGGGAAATGATAAGACCTGGCATCACTTCAAAGATAAAATATGCCAGGGCTTATAGATAGGACTATAACCAAGCCTACAGCTGCTCGCCCACATAGGTTGACCACCATATCAAACCATTGGTGGGTGACATTTCTGTCCGAAAGGATATTTGCCGCTGCCAGTGATCAAACCCTGGACCTCTTCGGTGAGGGGCAGATGCGCTACCAACTGTGCTATGGCCGCAGCCCTAGGTTCTATCTATCTAGATCTATTATATACCTGGATACCTGGATCGTAGGGTCAATATAGTAGATACAATCTGTCGTGACCCCTCTGATATGCTATTTTGGTAAACTTCTCCAACGTGTAAAGTGACCTTGTTCGTCTCAGAGTGCATAACAAGACGGTTTAAATTTCTTAATGTTCCAATTCTCAGCGTTTAACCTTGATTTAAACTGATTGACACTATCAGCAGATATGGTTTTGTCACTTAAATTGTTCCAAAAAGAAACCGATCGGAATGTAAAACTATTCAGTCTAATGTTGAGATGACACTTCTTGGTTTTGAACTTTAAGTAATGTCCTCTCAGATCATCCTGAGCCAAGGAAAACATATTGTCCCACTTCAATTGGTCCAAGTTGTGTAATGATTTGTAAATCTGCACCATATCAGCTCTGTCTCTCCTGTACTCCAAACTAACTAATCCTAATTTCAACAATCTTTCCTCGTATGTCAAATGGGCTACTTCTGGCACTAGTTTGGTAGCTCTCCTTTGAATGTCTTCTATCATCTTGATGTGTCTTTTCTGGTAAGGGGACCATACACATGAACCGTATTCTAGGATGGGTCTGATTAGAGACTTGTAAAGTGGCAGGAACATATCCTTATCCAGACACTCAAAAGATCTGCGTATCAATCCAAGTGTTCTCTGTGCCTTGTTAGTAATTGTTGTAATATGTTGGTCAAAATCTAGATGTTGGTCGAAGGTGATCCCAAGATCTTTCTCACACTGAACAGAGTCAATGACAGCATAATTCCCATCAGATTCTTTCATTGTGTAACGATAGTTGACGTTCTTGGCACCGATGTGAAGTACCTTACACTTTTTTGCATTAAAAGCCAGTTTCCATTTGTTACTCCACTCGTTCAAATTATCCAGATCTGATTGAAGTTTTTCATGGTCTTCTATGGATGATACTTTTGAATATAGTTTTGTATCGTCAGCAAACACCTTAACAATGCCGTCTACAATCTCTGGCAAGTCATTTATAAAACATAAGAATAAAACTGGTCCAATTACGCTCCCCTGGGGAACCCCACTCACAACATCAGTCCAGGATGACAAGGAAGAACCAACTCGTACACATTGCTGCCTACCACGCAAGAAGTCCTGGATCCACTTCAATGCAGTTCCAGTAACTCCTAACTCTCTAAGCTTATATATCAAATGCTCATGAGACACTCGGTCAAACGCCTTCGCAAAGTCAAGATATATAAAATCAATTGGTATTCCGTTGTCTAATGATTCCGTCCAATCATCCAGTATCTCTAGCAGTTGGACAACACATGATCTACCTGGTCTGAAACCGTATTGTGCATCCGCAAAAAGATTGTTCTTGTTCATATGATCCATGAGTTGTTCCCTAACTAGCCGCTCACAAAGTTTACAAACAACAGATGTCAAACTTACTGGACGATAATTTGATGGATCTTTCTTGTTCCCTTTTTTAAATATTGGAGAGACGATAGCTTTGCGCCAGTCATCTGGGATACATCCTTCATTTAAGCTTTTAGTAAACAATATTGCTAGAGGTTTGGCCAACTCATTCCTTGCTTCATATAGAACCTTTGGGTGAATATTATCAGGGCCTGGCGATTTCTCCGGTTTAAGCGAACTAAGTGCTTTTAAAACATGCTCTGTAGACACTGTAAACTCATCAAGTTCCTGACTGACACTCCTAGTATGATGTAATTGTTCGGTAGCATCCATATCTGATCTAATAAACACACTGCTAAAAAATGAATTCAAAACTTCTGCTTTATCAATGTCAGATTTTGCTTCTGAGTTGTCAGATCGATTCAACACCCCTATTGATTCTCTGGTTTTTCTTTTAGAATTCACATATCTCCAGAAGGACTTGTTGTTACTTTTCACTTCAAACGCTATTTTTCTCTCATAACTTCTCTTGGCTTCTTTAACCTGGTTAGCACATGTTTGCCTGGCTTCTGCATACTTTGTGTAATTGTTTTGAGATCTAGAATACTTATACTTTTTCCAGCACTTACTTTTCTTAATAACTGCACGGCGAGTCAAATTGTCCAACCAAAGTGGTGAATTTCTCTTGTTACCATTCATTTTCATTTTCCTCTCAGGAATGTATTTTGAAGAAAGTTCTTCTATAACCGATTTCAATGAATTCCATGCTTCGTTTACTCCCTTATCGCTTAGAAGGTCATCCCATCCAACCTTGTTAAGCTCCGATTTAATACTGTCATAATCTCCCTTAAAATACTGTCGCCGGACAAACTGTTCATCATTATTCTCAACATACAAAATCAAATTACAGCTAATTACTGAATGGTCACTTTTTCCAAGTGGTTGCTTAATGAAAATTGAGTCCTCGTAAATCATAAACTCTTCATTGGTAAATAACAAGTCCAGACAACTTGGGTTTTGTCCGTCCCTAAATCTTGTAAACTCGTGAACATGTTGATGTAGAAAATTATCATACACACAGCTAAAAAACCTACTTCCTTCTGAATTCTCAGCATATTTACATTCTGGTTTTACCCAATCGATATCTCCAAAATTAAAGTCTCCCATCAAAGCATAGTGACTGTAGTTCATATCACATGATCTCTTTATCATATCAAAGAGTCTTGAATTATTTTCTCTCGTTGAAGTAGGACTGCGATATACCATACCTAATAACAGTGAATCTCTTTCACGCAACTGGATTTCACACCATATGTTTTTATACTGTCTAACTCCCCTTTAGGGTATTACTAGTAGGTTCAAACTATTCCCCCTATGAAGCCCAATATTTTCATCCAGTAATTCAATCAAAATGATGTAATACAAGGAAAACTAATCCCTTATTTGTATTTTCAAACCTAAATAGAAATCCTGGATCCTCAGTAGAAATGGATCCATGCATTTTCATTAATTTCTATACAGACCATATTTATTTACCTGGAATATTTGGATTGAATATATTGTATCTGTATATTCTCCACGCAACAACAATTAAGGCAACGTTGATAACAAGACAGGTTGTCAGGAAAATCAAAACGTGAAAATGAGTTTCTGATTCTTCAATCGAAGACCATACTTTTTGACAAAAGACAGATGTCTGCGAGTAAATCATCAGAAATAACTTGTAAGCATGTTGCTTCAGTGACCAAAAATCTTGCTCAACAACGGTGTCATCAGTTGCATGATAAATGAGCATTTGTTATTGCGTTTTTACCGAAAAAATGTTATTTTCGGAAATTTTCTTTTTACCGGAAGTGACGGACAAACTTTCAACTTCCGGTTCTACAATCAAAGAGATGATGATACTGCACCTCAGCCTTATGGACCCGCTTCTCATTACTCTCTACTAGAGTTTATACCGCTCATACATATTGACTGATTCGTAGTAAAACATAGTAAACATTCCAAGCTGAATATGGTTAACTTCTCATCGGGTCATTGAGACATAATTCGCATGGCATTCTGATTAGAGATCTATAGCCCATATAATCTAGCCTACAAAAATAAATAAAATAAAATATATATATATATATAAAAAATGCACCTTTTCATTTTCGAATAAATTCCATTCATTCATAGCCTATCTTTTTAAACCATCATAATAGTGCTTACTTACCCTGAAAAAATCTACACTTTCTAGCAATACGAAATGCATCAAATTTCACACACTTGTAAATACACTTCACATAAGTTGATTCACCGTGCCGGATTTCAAGATTATGCTTCTAGAGGAAAATAATTTACAAATATTATGTTAATCTATATTCATATGCAAGGGAGGTATTTTTTAGCATTTTTGTCAAATATTTTCATAAGTAGGCTATGCATGAATTCAAAATTCTAAACCGTACAAAATGCTTATGTTTGTATTTGGAATGGAAATGCAACACAATTTAGGAAGTATTTGCTCTTTTCAAATTTTGCCTCTGGCTCTTTGGTGCTTTTGAGGGGTCGGATACCTTAAAACCCTTTCCAAACGTCAATGTTTTAGACAGGTCAAATTTGAAAGTTTCCGTAGACAATTAAATGGATGTTGACATAGCCTAGGCCTAAAATAATTCGTTCACAATAGGCATGATGGGGATAGGAAATAATCCGAAAATGCCGAGATAGGCTAAAAGGAGAAAACGCTGGTTTTGAACATTTTCATCTTTTGTCTTCGAACCTGTAATTTTTCTTAAAAGAGAAGTGTATAAAACGCTACTTGTACATTGTCGAAAAAAGACGTGATTTTGAAAACCCATATAGAATTCGCATTGTAGACATATTTAGGGAAACAGTTATAATTATGTAGAGGGAGATGCTGGTGACTCGCGGGCGTTTACTCTCTATATCGTTTAAATACTAAGCACCCATTTTGTTCTTTGAAAAGGCTATTTAACTCTTTCCCAAACAAGACCCGTTTTTGAAGTCCTTTGTAGAAGAGGCTTGGGAAACATTGATGCAAAAGAAGAAAGTGCTGATCATTAGCACTTTCTCCTTTCGCCTCAATATTTTCTGAGCTATATTGTAAACATACCCCTTCCTTATCGAAGTCATTTTGCCGTCTGTGGCAGTTTTCAAAATTGGGATTCTCTAATATTTTACTGTTTGGAAAAGGGTTAATTGGAACACTCCAAAATGTTTGACGTTTGGCAAATTAAGGTTCTGAAAGTACGCAAAGTAGAATACATTCGTCTTTATAAAAAATCGAAAGGTGAAATAATTAGCATGACTTACAAAACATCGGCATCGTCACCAAAAGACTTTTTAATCGTTTTCCAGACACGAAATGGTTTTGACAGCCCTAAGAGAAATTTTGAAAAAGGCGGGGGGGGGGAGAAGAGAGAAAGTGTTGATTTGACAATCAGTATTTTCTCCTAAGTCGTCCCCAATATTTTCTTTGTGCTTTTTAACACAAATTAATCCTTTAACTCTTATTATTCTCTCTTTTTTTCGCAAGCAAGAGCTTTCACAATGGAACTCATATTTGTTGTTGTTTGTAAAGTAGTTAAATGAAAAAAAAAGTTTCGCACATGTAGGGGAGACCGGGGCAAAGCGTTACATTTTTTCGACTTTTCAAAATTTTGACAATATTATATATACCTTAATTAAAGTCGCGCAAACCATATAATCTGAAAATTTATAAAATTCTGACCAAATATAAGTTTTTTGCAACAAAATTTACTAATTTATTGATATGTTAGAAAGAAAACAAAATTGTGAAAAATGTAACACTTTGCCCCGGGCATGGGGCAAAGTGTTATAAAATTACTTTTATTCTTTATACGATAATCACTTATTACAATAATTTCATTGACACTTAAGTTAACGGCGGGGACTTAAATCTGATGTAAAAGGGAAATAAATACAACCGATCAGTATTGCAGAAACAATCGCCCAATTTTCTGATTTTTACATTCTGGAAAAGAAAACACCCAACTCGAAAGTGACTTAGCCCATCACTTCAATACTGGCTTTTATGAACAGATTGCTTATTGCTGCTATTTATTCTAATACATGGAATAACTGTAGTTATATCTATCGAGTTTTATTATTTCAGATCAAATTAATTAATGGGGATTTACAAACTATGCTAATAAATATCTTAGCATTGCCTAAAATTGGCATCATGTGGAAAAATATCCTTGCTACAAAAGAGATTCATACTTAGATCAGTTAAGAAAATAGATAATAATTAAAAGCTACTGGTATATATTACCAGATAAACTGCAATTTATGTGATTTCCATCATTCCCCCTGAAGTTTTCTAAATATTGTAATTGAAGACACAGATAACGGATTTAATCCAATCTTTTTATATGTTGTTACGTCAAAATATCAGCCATTCACGAAATCTGGTCTTTTCCTTTGCCTAAAGTTGTTTATAGAGAGAAAAATTAATATGTTATGAAATACGGAGAATTAAGTGATTATATTTACTCGCAACATTTTTACCAAAAATTTGAAGCGAAAAACCACAAAACGTAGAGTGTAATACTTTGCCCCGCATGTAATGTAACACTTTGCCCCAACATACAGTCATGCAAAGGCCACAAGTCGAAACCGCGTGCAATTTTTGAAATAGCACGCATATGAAATTAATAATTAGTGATGACTCTAAACTATAACCGCAAGTATCAAAATTAATCTTGTCCTGGGCATCAGATAAACCAATTTTTAAAAGTTGGAAAATTTACTTTTTGGTCCCAAAAAGTAAATTTTGCGATTATAGAACTCCCCTAGAGACCAAGCTAGCCATTAATATCAGATAATGAAGGAAATCTGCATAGAATTTATTACTAAGAGGAATCATCGTTGCAGAAAACACGATTGAGCTGAAAATTGAATTTAGGCCTACCACTTTGCCCCGTGTAACACTTTGCCCCGGTCTCCCCTACATGTTATACTGTAGGTTTCGTGCTGTGCAGTCAGCAGAATAGATGTGATCCGAATTTCAATCTTTTTTTTCTCCAAAAAAACAATTCATGTTCTTAGCTCCCAAATGACAAAACCTTTCAATGAGTCAAGATTTCCTTCTTTTGCACAAATCTTTATTTTCTGTGCTATGCTATTCACAAGTCCTATATTACAACTAAATTAAGGTAGCCTATATCACCCCTAATGAGATTCACCTGACGTCGGAATTATTTGTGCGATTTCGTTTAACATTTGTTACGTATTCGAACCAATTCAGGTGGGGTCGAAAACATTCGGCGGTGGAACGTTCCACCGCCGAATGTATACGACGTCGCACGAATAATTCCGACGTAGTGTGAATTCCATTAAGGGTGAACTACCTTAACATCGCCGAGTGTTTTCTACCGCGCCCGAATAATTCCGAAGTCGTGCGAATCTCATTAGGGGTGGACTACCTTAAGCAAACGTTTTGTTGTAATAATCAGATCATAAATTGGAACGATTGTTGCCTTATCGTTACTTTAAAAAACGTAAAAGAATTCAGCAGTTTGTATTAGCCTGCAGTTAAGAGTGTTTTTGTTAAAAAGCAGCGATATGCATATGCACAAAAATACAAACGTCACTTTACAATGGTAGAGATGGGGGCGTGACCTTAACTGTCGATCTATCCCAGACGGGGTCATTTAGCGGTCACGGCGGCTACTGTGAAGGGCGTTCACCTTTTACCTGGCTGGTCTAGTACAGTTAAACCAGACAGATGATGTGACTTACAGTCAAGGATAAATCTTGGAACTGTAGATCTATCTAAAGAGCAAGTGAGTGTTGTAGCCTTCTTTTTTATGTACGTACATTTGTGTTTTTCTTTCTTTGTCTGTAGAGTAGATTGATTGATTTCTTCGTAGTTCTTTTTACAAAAGGTTCGCCCAAATAAAACATTATTTACAGTGTATTTGAAAGCTCTTACATCAACATTTCTTTTCAACGACACAAAAAACCTACAAATGAACATTTATAAAATCTAAGGACGACCCATACATACCCAACTACATCAATTGATATCATTGATCGCCAGGTAATACTAAAGATAATGAAATCAGCTTTTATCATGCAAAATTAAGGCACAGACCTACAAATAGTACAGGCCAGACTGCACTATGATCCTACGCTTCTTGCCCAAGTCCCGGGATACTACGCTATCGATCCTGCTTAAGGTATACCATCCATGTTTAGGAATGAGTCAAACTCTTCTGTCAACTTCGGACGTCATCCGTGGTAACGGAGATTGCCGAGGGTATCCGATTTTTTTTTATAAATCCGGATATCCTCGTCAATGTCTTTCGTCGCGGAAAACGACTTAGAGATATGTCCGAAAGAACATCTTTATCAAGAACTTAATTTGTTTACAGGATAAGAAAATGAAAGAAACATGAAATGGACATAAAGGCCAATCTCGGATTGAAATGGTATGTATAAATTAATCATATCACAAAACACACATTCTTTGGCTTGTCCAAATTCAAAGGTTATGCAGAGAACAAAATAAATTTCAGACTTAACCGTTGTGGCTAAACACTGCTCTAGCACGAAACGTGTTGAGGGAAAAGGAGGTGCATAATAGGAGTTATCTTGTATTCTCTCTGTGCGTTTAGAAGCTTCCTTATTTATTGCAGAGACTTACAAAACTAGGAATTGTATGGGAAGAGGTAATGTACTTCTAATATAATAGGCCAGTCACTTTAGCCGAAAAATAGGCCCAACCCACCACTAATTCTAACAGAAACAAAACCAACATTTTTATAATCTATAACCATTTATCCATTCTAGAAAAAAAGTCCTCAAATGTTACTCGAGGGGAAATATGAAAAAAAATCGATCTTACTAGGGGACCCCTTCAAAGCAAGCCAAAAGTATGTTTTGGGGTGTAGGCATCGAAAACAGTCTTTTGAAACCAAGTATGCTATTGTGAATGGAAAATTTTATGGATAATTTAATAAAAGAGGTTTATAAAGTAAAAAACATCGATTTTGCTATTTTTCTTTATTTGAATTTTACATGGAAAGTGAATTTGCGAGTGGAATTTCCCCACCCACTCATGTATTAAGGTTAACTTATCCAAATACTTTTAAACCCTTCGCTGTACCTAAATATTAGACTTCCAGTTCGAAAGCTGATGTAGACGACAAAAATTCTTTGAAAAAAAATGGATTTGTATACATTATAGAAAAAAAACAAGATAAAAACGTATTGATGCAAAAGGAGAAAAATCTGATTATCAGCACTTTCTTCATTTTTTAAGAGTCGGTTCTCTTTAGAGACGTCAAATCAACGACTGCTATTCATTGCTGATTGAATTTTGTTTTCTTGTTATACAATCAACCAATCATGACATTGTCTTAGATAAGGTCACCGGCCCATAAAACAAATCACTTTACAATGAATTTAAGTCATTAAAGAAATGAAGTTATGTTTATGTTTTCTATTTAGTACAATTCAAGATTGTGTGTGAAAAAATAGTAGATCTTTATGAATGTTTGACGATCTACATTACCCAAATACTAGAACTGCTTTGTTATAAGGGTATTTCATAAGGCGTGTTAAGCTTTCAAATGAAATAAGAACATGTAGGCCTGTGGTATTTCATTCATACAGAATTTAAAAATCCATTTGTAGATATGATAATGCAATTTTGTGCAACATACTTAATAATATGCTGGAACACGTCATTACTACGTCATTGTTGACGTCTTCTAATCGTTTATTATTTTCAAAATTAAATGTCAGAAAATTATGTAATTACTCAAATGAAAAATGTACATAAACGTAAATAGCTAATCAGTAAGAAGCAGGTGTACAGCTTCAAGAAGAAGTTTGAAGACATGGGATCACCAAACAGTCATGCATGTCTCTAATTGTGAATATTATTTAGAAACCGGATGCCCATCTTCGCGGATTTAGTCCGATTTCTTTGGAATCGCGATACGCCGCTTAGTTGCCCAGCTTGTTGTTATGTTGTAGCAACAATTCATTAGTCGCATTCTAAATGCATTTGACGTTATTTCGTCCATTATTGATGACGTCATTAATGCACCTTCTTTTCGCGATCTACGCCAAACAAACAGGGAAAAAATTAGCTAATTTTTTAGTTGTCGCAAGTACGTATAATAGTTCGTCGACTAAAAGTTGATAAATGCTCTCTGTTGAAGTGAAATTCGCTTATCTCCGCGTTATGAAATTGGAAATGCAATATTTTCCCCGCCCTTTTTTACAGACACCATAGAGATTCGTTGTCTCTAGTTTCCTTAAATTCAAGGGCAGATTATTCAGAAACAAAAACAGTTATCTAAGTTCCGTGAGCGGTGTGTACAACTTGACACCATGGAGATTCATTGTGGCTAGTTTGATTGAATTCGGGTCGAAACTGTAGGAGTTGCGCACACGAGAAAATGGGCATTTTTGAGAAAATGAGCATTTTTTCTTAAATTCAAGGGAAGATAATTCAGAAACGAAAACAGTTATTTAAATTCCATGAGCATTGTGTACAACTAGACACCATAGAAATTCATTGTGGCTAGTTTGATAAAATTCTCATCAAAACTGTAGGAGGAGTTGCGCGCACAATAAAATGGGCATTTTTATGGGCATTTTTTTATTCAAAGGCAGACAATTCAAGAACGAACAGAGTTATCTTAATTCCGTTAGCGGTGTGCACAACAAGATACCATAGAGATTCATTATGGCAAGTTTGATCAAATTCTGATCAAAACTGTAGGAGAAGTTGCGCGCACAAGAAATTGATAACGGACGGACGGAGGGTTAGACGGACAGAAAGACGACCGGGCCATAACATAACACGACCCTTCGGGCGTATAATAACAAAAAGCATGTGTGGACTTCAATTCAAGTGGTTGGGGGCGAGTAAAGGATGATTATCTCGCAAATTGTGTAATTCCGATTTTAATGATCTATATCTGACGGATGTAATAATATTATAGTCACATTGAGCTTCCGTACTTATAAAAATCGATCACAGATAATTCTATTTAAAGCTAAATTATTTTTACTTATTCGTTATATTTGTCCTTTTATATTTTTATATAACGAATACATTTTTCAGTTTTAATATAAAATTCAATCAAATAAGAAATAATATGTGACAAGTACAGCGTAAGAGAAGCACGTGATACTCGAGAAAATGTATGGTGGTTAGGATGGACCAGTGTATTACGATCATATCGAGTCATCTTTTAGCGTGATTTAACACCATTTCCCCCCAGATTTGCTCTGAGGACTTTTGATATGTTGATCATGATATGAAATACTTTCGTTCAGTTGCAAAATTATTTCTGTTAGAATTAGTGGTACCCTAAATCCTAAAGTGACTGGCCTATAAGTATTCCTGACAACATTCATAATTTTCCCTACATGTGCAGTCTTTATAATTATGCAGAAGACAAAAAAAGTTTTATCTAAACCAATTATTTATTAATTTTAGAGCTACGTGTGTGCTAACCTTTGTTTTCAAGTGAAAATGAAATGTTTGTTTTCGCTTTTTATATTACTAGGGTACGATGGAAACACGTGGGCGTGTTCGTAGTTATGGGCCTCATTTACTTACTGCCTTCACCAATAGACCCAAAACCTTACACGTAAGATTAATATAATGAATTATTGCGTTTTTTGAGTTTTCATTCTTTTAATATTCTAGTATAAAATGTCGATTGATGAAAGTTTACTTTCTATTTAAAGAGACATCCAATCCGAAGTTTTGACTCCAAGATTGGTTATTCTAATTCTTTTATTAAGCAAAAAGAAAAAAAGAAAAGGAAAAACAAAAACAAAAAAAAAATGTCAGAATTTTTACCGCAAACTATGATCTTTCAGATAAAACTTAAAGTAATATTTATTGGAAAATATCTATGAGATGTCACCTTAAGTAGCATATAAGTAGCATATGTAGATGCACATGTATAAAGATAGCTGGAATTTGATTATTTACATTTTCCTATTGATCTAGTAGATATTATACGGTATTTGTTTTTGTCAGATCTAGAAAATTACACTAAAGCCCAAGATTACATTTAAATTATGGCATTTTAGACCAATATCATATCGTCTTATAACTAATTCTGACGCGCATGCCTTCTACAGTTGCTGTGTACAGCATTAGAGAACAACATGATTTCGATTAGACTGCGTATACACGCAGGCTGATCTGGATCCATGCTTGTTTCAAATGCTATATGGACCCCCAATATATGGCCCATTTCCCAGTTTCTAGTTCAATTACAGCTTTCCGAGTCCGATACCCAAACTAGAAGGACCACTGACAGTGAACGTTGTATTAAGAAATGCGGAGAGATGGTTCGAAGGTAATGTTACAGGCCCAGAATCATTTGCGGTGGATAAAAATGGTACGTAGATAACGCATAAGACAAACGAAGAAATTGCTGGTAAATTGGTAATCAGCATTTTCTCCTTTTGTCTCGTTTTATTTTCAATGCTATTTTATACATAAATCCTATTTTTTCGACTACCTTTAGCCGCTTTCAAATGTTCATTAATTCTGACCATTCTCTAAATCATGGTCAAGAAAAAGAGCCATTACGCTCGGATGAAAGCATCGGACCAATCAGTGCCGAGATAAACAAATATTTTGACGGGCTGACACAGAATGGGGGATGAATCGAATAAAAAGAACAGCCGAAAATTTAGCTCGTATAGTCTCATGCGAAGTGGGCCAGTATTGAACTCAGATCTGGAAAGGGTACCTTATGGCATTTAGACTAGTACCATAATTAACAGATCATCCTGTGTTTTTAAATAGTCTAATCATGCTACTCTGAGAGAGTTGCTATATAGGTCTTGAAGAATCATGGATCCGGATCAGATTGCCAATACACGGCCTGATCTAGATCCATTGTCCGGACTATATAATCTTTCATTTTAGGAACTTTATACACTGGTTCAGCTCACGGAGAAATCTTCGCCTTCAAAAATGGCACATGCACTCTGGTGGCCAGAACGGGCATCGAATCTTCGTCTTGCGGCTCTTATGACATGGAACCCGAGTGTGGACGACCCAAGGGGATGAAGTTCGGACCGGACGGCAAGCTCTATGTTGTGGATTCCTATAAAGGTCTGCTGAAAGTGGACGTTCAGACTAAAACTGTTGAAGTTCTTGTCTCGAATGACGAAGGTATCAAATCTATGTGAGTTGTACTTAAAACTCAGATTCTATTTTGACCTTTCCCAGATAGTAGTTTTCGAGATGGTTCACATATTCAATATGAGTATTTTAGCCGGGATGAAAGTTCCGTTATGGCATTTGAGACAAACATGGATCCTGATCAGCATGTACAGACGCACATTCTGGTCAGTTCTATGATGTTTTTAATAGCCTCTGCATTATGTAGGACCTAACCTGAAAATGAATATCGAACCCGGGACCTCCATGTCCCTAAAAGAAAACTCTACCACATCGCTATAAAATCTAGCCTGAATGGTGGTATATTAGATCTACATCCGGCAACATTTAGGGCCTATATATACATGACCGGGAATCATGTAATAGAACAATTTCAGAAAATCGGCAATACTTCTTTTTTCTTTAAGAAAAAATTAATCAATTTTAATTCGGGTTGAAAGGCAGAAATAGCCTACGTCAGGGATTAGATGCATGTGGTATATCTTTTGTTATTAAGCTGATAAAAAGTTGACCACAAACAACGATTTTGGTTCAAACCATTGTTGAAAATGAAGGAAGTGCTTGTCATACGCACTTTCTTTATTTTTCACGATATGTCAAAATGCGTCATTGTGTGGGAACGGGTAAATGGCCCTATTTGCAGATCGAACCCTAATCCGAGTCTTCTCTGATGTAAATACGAGGGGTGATCCAGAATTAGCGGTACTGGCTTTATAAATTCAATACGAATCCATCGAAGTCAAATAAATTTTTACAGCATGAAATGTAATTTATCAATGATCCATGGACCAAATATCATCAAAATCGGACCAAAAACAAAAAAAGTTACAATAAAACTAGTTTTGTATATAACGCATAGGCGGGGCAGGTATGCACCTAACGTCACGACGTCGCAAGTTCGCAACATTGAAATACTGACCTTACTCCTCAACATAGTCACCAGATATGCAATGCATTTACTGTGACGTTCAATTCATCCTCTTAACATGCCGATTTACCATTGTTTGACGATTGTAGAAAACATCCATTGAATGTCTGGAGCTAGTTCACCAAAATCCTTGAAACGGACATTTCTGTACAGATTTCATACAGGGAAATACCCGAAATTGCTCTGAAGCTTAAACAGATGAAAAGGAACGATTTTAGCTTTCTTTGATTTGGGATGAAACAGGTTATATTACGTCCGTTGTTGTGATTTTAAGTGTTTTTTTAAAAGGTCATACAAGCACACGCGAATTAATATGCTGTTGGGATTTAATCACGGAATTTGCTTCTAGACAAATTCTTTGATACAAAATTTCTTCAACGCCTGTACAGGTTTTCCCACAATTTCTGTATTAGGTAGATGTGGAATCTACTGAAAGCTGAGCCTATTCATGTCAAAATTTTCTGTCAGTATCCAAAACTCTCTACCATAACTTGACCCGTCTTGTAACAAATGCATTTGATGGTGAAGCGTGATCTCCAGTGTTGACGCCCTTATCAGCTTTAGTTGACGCGACGTCCAGACTGCTCCTCTAGCTACTACCCCCTTTCTTTTCCTACAGCAATATACTTCCCTTTTTGAAGATTCGGTACCAAACAATTGTGAAAAGTCTAATAAAGAATGTTTTATGAGTTTTTCTACATTATTTTGCAAGTATCGAATATGGAATATCCACGTTCTACGCAAAACTAGAAATCTGAGCACGTTCGAAGTCTCTGCCAACGTCACAGTCGACTTTTATCACCAAAGCAAAGTGGTCCACAGTTCTCTCTCATTTAGCCAGAAAAAAAACGTTCAAATTTTGGTCATAGAATAGCACGAAGTTATTTTTGATGTTCACAAATCCTCAGTAAAATCGTTCCGTTAGAAAGGGTTGAAAAACATAATAGAATATTGAAAAGGTAAGTTATTCTACCCCTGCCCCGCCTGACCGTACCTTGGTTGCTATGGACACGCTTTCAACATGGACGCAATTAAAAGACAATGCCAAAATTTCCGTATCGTGTCAAATATAAGTAGTCCTTGTGTTATGCCAAATTTCATTTAGAAAAACACACAAATATTTATTTTAGAGCATCAGTACCGCTAATTCTGGATCACCCCTCGTACGCTCTTTGATATTTTGGTTTTTCGCTATTTACATCAGAGAGCGCTGCTCTTTGAAAACAGCGGAAAGTTCGGTAACGTTACAAGTAGTGAAGCTTTGTTTTTGTGTATCATATCGAATCACTCGGTAAAACACTGTAGGGTATAGATCAATAAATCATTTTTTGTCATACCTGACCAAAAATTTCATTTCAAATCGGCCTGCTGGATGAGTATAACCTTTGGTTTTGAACGGAAGGTCAAGGTAAACAAAGGCTGCTCAGGTGAGGGTTGTTGCAAAACATTGCCTATAAACCTTTTAGAAATACTTTTTGGTCGTAATTTTTTCAACATGTATGACAATAAATGGTTCATTGATCGATATCATCAGGGGTTTTAACGGTAGCATTTAAGATCGGACGGTGAACGATGCGCAACAATTTGTTGAGAACTTCTTGATTTTTTCAAAGAGCAACGCTCTCTGATGTAAATAGCGAAACATCAAAATATCAAAGAGCGTATTTACATCAGAGAAGACTCGGATTAATCGAACCCCGGCTCATATTTAAAAGTAGGTAAACTCGTATGTTGTAAGCAACCTTGGATATTTAAGCAGTTATAAAAATACCAAAGCGAAACTTTGAGCAGTCTTTGAAGATGCATATGACCGAATTCCTAACTTTATGCACAATCATTTGATCGACTTTTATGCCATCAATTTAAAAAAAATCATATATTTATTGCATACCCATTATGAATTTCAGGTTCTGAAGGAATCCCTTTCCGGTTCTTGAACAGTATGGACATATCACGTGACGGGGTGATTTATTTTACAGACTCTTCTAGCAAATGGGACAGGCGAAACTTCAGATACGAGGTGATTGTATATTTACATCTCATACTTTTAAAACCATTTACCACATGAAAACAAGCTGGACTGTTCCAACTTGAATGCGTTTGGAGATGATAAAAAGGATGTCGATAAAGATAGGATTAGTGTATTACACAATTATTATAAGAAGCCCTTTTAAAAATCCCATTCTATTTTTGTGATTGAACCAGGGCTTGGAAAAAGAGCATTGATAACATTTGAGATCAAACTGGATCGAGATCAGCCTGTACATACGAGGTCGAAGCAAAATGATAAATTGCTTGTTTTCAACAAGATCAATATGTTCTTTTCGCCTAAATATCTGGGCTTTATTTTCTCTTGTAAGGTATTGGAGACTCATCAAGCTGGGCGGTTATTACGTTACGACATCAGGACACGAGTGTTGACTACATTATTGGACGATCTGTATCTGGCTAACGGTGTATCTCTATCGTACGATCAGACTTATCTGCTGATATCAGAAATGAGTGTAGCGAGAATCAGAAGGTATTGTTTTCCCCCATTCTAAAATATTCAATTTCCATGACCATTTTTGTTAGTTGAACCATATGGTATTGTATACCATTCTCGAAATAGGGTCATTGCATTGTGCCACATGTGTTTGTAGACCAAATGAGTCTCATGTAATATAATTGATCATATTAATACATGTACATGGTTTTAACTACCATAGATAGGAAAAACGAAATACTGATGACCACCATTTTCTCTTCATGTATATAGCTCACTTAAAATGACCTGACAGAGCACGTCTAGCTAATATCAATATTTTATATGCCACAAATTTAGTTTCAAATATAGAATGTCGTTGTTTTAAAATCAATGAGAATGAAAAGGGACCTAAGGTATCAGATAGTATTGATGATACAAACATGGACCGAGACCTGCTGAACAGAACCCACTTTTGTTCAACAACTTCTTTATTAACTGTATGATTTTAGGCATTAGTATGCATAGAAGCCAGACTGTACTTTAAAAGCGTTATCTGGGTCGTGGTCATCAACATTTCTAAATCGATTCTCTCAGGTAAAATTGTATATAACAAACAATCGGACGAGACGCATGTCTCGGCCAACAGGATGGATTATTGTGTGATTTTGAAGATGTTCTTTTATTGAGACTGGTAGGTGAATACCACCCCTGTACGATTTTTTAAAGCACTACTTATGCACAGTGGACAGACTGCACTAATGCGTAATCTGATCAATATAATTATATGATATATTCATAGGGTATCACAAAAAGGATGAAAATTCATTTTTCCAGATCCGGACTCAAATACTTAACATTTTTTTTTCAGATATGAACTAAGCGGCCCATCTGCAGGTTCCAGTTCAATGTTTATGGACAATCTTCCAGGCTATCCGGACAATATAAAACTGAACGGAAGGGGCCATTTTTACGTGGGCCTCGCGTCTGTCCGATTTCAAGGCGCTAGTCCTATTGGATCTTTTCTAGACCTGATCGGACCATACCCAGCCGTCAAACGGTTTATTGCCAGCGTAAGTTATAACTTTATATATCTCGATTTTAATAGTGAAAAGCCATTGTGAAAAGAAAACACCAATACATTACACAGAAAAAAATTCAAAAAATATTATATTTGACCTTTTCCCAAACAACACGAAGAAGGTCCATTTACAAAAATAATGAAATAAAGGCAACTGTTGATATTTGTTTCTATGGTTTCCTTACTCTCTCCCATAAATATTGTTATATTTGTAGATGAATGAGCTGCTTTAATAAAATATAGGGCCTATAGTAACTACACTATAATCGAGTTAAAAAAAAGTCTCTATTTGACGGAAAGAATCGATCGTTGTTATTCTAAGCAATCATTGCGGTTTTGGCTTGGTCGAAACTTTCGCTACCTACAGGTATATGTCATTGTGTATGATATTTATATTATTAGCATATTAAGCAGTTTTACAATTACTTATATAAGCATTCTTAAGGATGGTCAAAATTTCAAAAGTGATGACAACGTTAAGAGGGTTTTTGTTAAAAAGCAGCAATATCCGGTTTACATGTATTTTAAGCGTCGATTATGATGTATAAAATGACGAAATTTGCATAAGTTTCACTTTTCATTGCAGATTACCCCTCTTGCGGCATACAACGTGTTTATGCCAAAACACGCACTCGCCATAGAGGTGAAGGATACAGGAGCCATCGTTCGGAGCTTTCACGACCCTGGGGCGAAGAAAATTGGTGCAGTCAGCGAATTGTTCGAATTTAATGGAACTTTGTACATTGGTCATTTTCAGTCAAAATACATCGGTGTGCTGCGAAGTGAAAGTGGTTTGCATGTTGAATAGCATATCGTCGTTGTAAATGCAAAACCTCGTATCTCATTTTGGAAAAAAAATACAGGGGAGGGAAAAAGTGTAATAACTTTTCCCAAATTGAAATGTTTTACTTGAATTTTGGACATATTGTTCACGAATGATTAGGCATTAATACTAAGTAGTAAAATATCTCAAAACCTGCAAGAATTGTCTTCAACTTGGGACTCAAGTTTGTACTTTGAAAATCGCAAGAATCGAGATACGAGGTTTTGCATTTACACCGACGATATCCCAAATAATGATGGACGTCCTCGGTATTGGAAGGTAATGCTGATTTTAAGCATAGATAATGCTGATTATCAGCATTTTCTTTACTATACTTTTCAGATTTTTTCTTAGAAAATTTTATTCTGACAGTCTCATTATTAATATTGTCATATGTATGCAAACACACATCGCCTTTGCGTTTGGACAGGTCAAAATTTTGCCGTTTTTGGAAAAGGGTTGTTACAATCATTTGAGTTGTCACTATATGGACGCACATAGGGTCGTAAGAGACGCTTAAAATTGCATGCCGGATGTTCGCGGCGTCAAATAATTTCGACGTCACGTGATTCTCAGTAGGATTGGACTACCCAAACGAAATCTCGTGACAAGAATATTCCTTACTACACTGTGAATACGAATTGGCATGCATTAATGCTTAATATCAACTTTCTGATGCATTTTATGTATTTATTTTATAAACTACAAAAATCATATGCATAATAAACACTTGATTTTAACTAATTAAAGAATGTCGTGTATCATATACATGCCCGTAGGAAGCAATTTCATAGGGGGGGGGGGCTTAAGCCTCAGTGTCTGTAAATGGGGGGGGGGGCTAATTTGGATTTTCCAAAATTTTCAGTGTGAAAAAAGGAAAATTTGGCATTTTTTGCCAACTTTGGGGGAGGGGGAGGGCTCAGCCCCCTTAGCCCCCCCCCGTTCCTACGGGCCTGATATAGGCCTATTACGGTGTCAAAGGTTTTATTTTTTCTTTCAAAGCCTTTGCCATATAAGGGGAAAAATGTAGACCATTCCAAAGTGAATGCTGAGTAGAAGCCATGGAGTGAAAACGACAAAGCCAGATTAGGGCCTATCAGCATTGTGTCACGGTGGATAATTACGTGATACAATATTTTCAGAAAATCTTCAATAATTTGGTAAATACTGGACCGATTTCAATTCGGTTTAAAACAGAGAATGTAGACAGACGTCACGCATTAGATTGACGTGGTTGATTTTTGAAAAATCAACTGATAAAAAAGTTATTGAAGATAAACCAACAATAACTTTTTTATCAGTTGGTTTTCCAAAAATCCAACACACCCAGCCTATTCCTGGCATTTTTTTCCACCTTCTCTGCTTTAAGCCGAATTCAAATTGGTCAAGTATTAAAAAAGATATTGAAGATTATCGGAAATTCTGAGTCACGTGATTATACACCATGATTGTGTATTCCCGTCATTTTTTCCCGAAGATATTACGGTCAGAGAGGTCAAAACTTACAGGCATACAGAGAAGGCTTAACCCATTACCAAACGACAAAATTTTGGACTGTTCCAATTTGAAAGGTGTTGCAGACGATAATTTCAAGTGCTTGGAATTTTACATTTTTAGGTGTTTTTGTTTAGAAAACATCGTGGGAAATGAAGAAATTGCTTGTCACAAGCAATTTCTTCATTTTCCACAATGTTTTCCAAAGCATTTTTCTTAGGGGTGTCAAAAGGTGTCAATGTTTGGTAATGGGTTAAACCCTTTTTAGACGGCAAAACTTTAGGCTGGTCAGAAAATTCAAATGTGCTGAAGACGATTATTTCAACTGAATTAATGTCGGTATTTTTGGTCTTTTTAAAAAGAAAACATTGGGAAAAACGAAAGAAATTGCTTGTCACAAGCAATTTCTTCCTTTTCCATGATGTTTTCCAAAGACATTATCAAGTATAGTATCAAAAAGAGTCATTGTGTTGTAATGGATTAAGAAAAAACGATGTTTTTCTCACCACTTCTTGTTGATCAGGACATGATTAATCTTTTCGCAAACAAGAATTCGTTTTGACTTCCCTATAAGAAAAGGTTCGAGAAACATTGAAGTGAAAGAAGAAAATGCTGATTATCATCATTTCCTGCTTTTGTCTCAATAATTGCTGGTCAACATTTTAAACATAATCAACATCAATTTTGTCGTCTGTGGAAGCTTTATAGTTGGACCACCCTAGAGTTTTGTCGTTTGGTAAAGGGTTAATTCATGTGGACTGTTCTCTGTATGTGCTCTCAATTTGGACGAGTCCATTTGTGTTGTCGTCTGGTGTAGAATAAAGATGTTAAAATATTATTTCTTCTTCCGGGTCGCCTTTAGACCAGTGGTCTTTTGAAAGGATTAACCCCTTTCCCAAACAACAATATTTTAAGGTTGTCCAATTTAAAAGCTGCTGCAGACCACAAGATTGATGTTGATATAAGTATGATACATGCAGAATATGGTACAGAAAACATTGAGGCAAAAGGGGAAACTGCTGGTTATCAGCAGTTTCTTCTTTTGTTTCAATGTTTTCCCCAACCTTTTCTAATAGGGACGTAAAAACCAGGTCTTGTTTGGGAAAGGGTTAACCCCTTTCCCAAACAGGTCCTGCTTTTTTAAATAACGACTTTCTCAAGAAAGGCTGCGATAAATAGTGAGGAAAAATGCACAAAAAACATTTTCTGTCGTCCTCCCCATGTTCTATGTAATATTTTGTGATACTAATCATAAGTATGTTTACACCGTTTTTGTCTTCTGCAACATGTTAAACCATTTCCAGAACGACAAAATTTTAGGGTAGTCAAATCTAAAGGCTTCTGCAGACAATAATATCCACTGGGTGCAATTTGAAATTGGGTCTTTTTTTAGTAGAAAACATTATGGGAAATGAATAGATTGCTTGTCACAAGCAATTTCTGCATTTTCCACAATGTTTTCCAAAGCCTTTATTTCACAAGGCGTCAAAAAGCGTCAATGTGTAGCAGGGGTTTAAATTCGGTCATGTCCAAAATTCTGCCTTTTGAGAAAGGATTAATTAACAAAGAATGCCCGACATTTTGTTCAAGAGTTAACGGATGTTACCACTTTTCGAAGAAGTTATATGAAAAAAAAAACCCAACTACTTGAAACACAAAGCACAAAGCCGAGCATTCACATTCGATTGCCGAAACTACTAATACTAATAACATCATTAAGGAAGAACAGGATAAAAAAAAAACGTTGTTGGAAATGGAGTTCGTTGTTGTATTGATTCTATCAGCTGTAGCGTCAGTTTCGTCAGGTATGTGGTTATTTAAACCCATTCTCAATTGACAAACATTGAGGTCGCGTGGTCCAATTTGAAAACTGCTGTTGCCGTCAAAATTGGTGTAGATGAAATAGGATTTGCGCACACTATAGCAAAGAAAATATTGGGACAAAAGGAGAAAATGCTGATTATCAACATTTTCTTCTTTTGTCCCAATGCTTTTTCTAGCCTTTTGTCATAGGTACGTCAAATCAGGTCTTGTTAAACAAAACCTTGATTTGACGCGCGTTTTTAAGTACATTTGAAAAATTGAGACAATAGGAAGAAATCAATGATGATCAGCATTTTCTTCCTGTTCTCTCAATATTTAATTTACTATGGAATACCGGTACATTAATTCTGTATTTTTTACACCCATGTGTCTTTCTTGGTGTAGATGAAATAGGATTTGCGCACATGAACATAAGCTTTGCGTACACTATAGCATAAGCCTAATGATGCTTAATTTTTTACTCAATGTTTAAAGACCTACCAAAGCACATGTCACACTCTTTATTTGTAGAATCATTTAACTTTTCCCAAAAAATGATCCCAACCGACGAGAAAAACGACAAAAAATCGGACCGTTTCTCTGGTCGGTTGGAATATTTTTTTTGTGTGTGAAAAAGTACAAGAAGTTTGCAAATGAGTCTGAGGAAATAGCTCAGTAAGACGGGGTACATGCAACTTACCGATTGAAAATTGACACAGAAACAGGAAACTTATTGCACAATTTCTAATTTGGTCGTAGTTGTTATGCAGTTCATGATGTACACTCCCCAGTTGCCCACTGTATGGAAGGCCGGTGCGCCATATGCTAATTGCTAAATGCTAATTGCTAATTGCTAAATGCTAATTGCTAAATGCTAAATGCTAATTGCTGTTACATTCTGGTTGTCTAATTCCCTGCAATGGGAAAGAAAATTGTGTTACCCACCCCCCCCCCCCCCCCCCCCGCGCACATTCCATATAATATGGAAGGCCGGTGCGCCATATGAAAGGCCGGTGCGCCATATGCTAATTGCTAAATGCTTCATGTTATATGCTGATTTCTTAATGCTAATTGCTAAATGCTAATTGCTAAATGCTAATTGCTAAATGCTAATTGCTAAATGCTAATTGCTAAATGCTAATTGCTAAATGCTAATTGCTAAATGCTAATTGCTAATTGCTGTTACATTCTGGTTGTCTAATTCCCTGCATTGGGAAAGAAAATTGTGTCTATCCCCCCCCCCCCCCCACGCGCGCGCGAGCACATACAAGTGCCACCTGCGAGCTGGGAAGACGAAGATAGGGTGGTCACACTTTTTTCTAAAAGAAATCATTTTGGCTAGTTTGATTAAATTCTGGTTGAAAATGTAGGAGTTGCACACAGGAGTAAATAGGCATTTTTCCTTAAATTCAAGGGCAAATAATTCAAGAACGAAAACAGTTATCTGAATTCCGTAAGAACAACTAGACACCATGGAGATTCATTGTGGCAAGTTTGATCAAATTCCTATCAAAACTGTAGGAGGAGCCATTAGAGAAGACGAATGTGGTTAGTGTTATATTTAAACTTACTTTTGGTGTTCATGTAGTTTAAAGGGCGCTCTGTTCGATCTCAAGCGTGCTTATATCTTGAAATCGACTGAACTTGAGAGTGTCAATGAAACAAAACCTCCATGAAAATTTCAACTTTGAGGCATTGTAGCAGTCAGACTTCGTTACCCATCCCCAAACAATTGCATTTTCTTTGAAGAACAATATGTTGGCTCTTAGTTAACGAAAGATTGGACAGATTATCTGTTAATTTGAAAAAGTTCCACCGTATTTTGTGATAGAGGGGTGACGATCAGATTGATCGTAGAAAAATGCCTTGTGATAAAGAATAGTCTAGATGGTGCCAAGGCTCAAATTACGGACGCCTGTGTGTGTGTGTGTGTGGGGGGGGGGGGGGGTAACACAATTTTCTTTCCCATTGCAGGGAATTAGACAGCCAGAATGTAACAGCAATTAGCAATTAGCATTTAGCAATTAGCATTTAGCATTTAGCAATTAGCATTTAGCAATTAGCATTTAGCAATTAGCATTTAGCAATTAGCATTTAGCAATTAGCATTTAGCAATTAGCATATGGCGCACCGGCCTTCCATACCACTGTGTTTAAGAAACATTTTAAACAGTTTTCTCTCCTGGAATAATTATGCCGTGAACAGCAAGAGATGTAGTTAAAAAGTAAATATGACGCCCATCCGCGTCCAAAATATCTTCCTTTTTTCATGACATGGAGTGGATGTGGTTGTGTGTTACCAAGCCACCCCCCCCCCCCCCTAAAAAGAGCCTGTCTGGTGATCTGTCTATCATTTCAGAGGCCGTTTGGTCTGAGTGGAAGCCGCTTGGTATTTGTCTAGCCAAGCCATGCAACTGTCATCCGACTAGGAGGGATAATGTATGTAACATCGCAAGCATGTAAGTTAAACGTATTCCACCCATCATTACATCGCTTTTTCAACGAAAATCTCGTAAATGCACCTTAGAACAAGCTGTATGTACGAGGTTTTTGTTGAAAACCATCGTTTAATGTCTAGAATCCATCATTAAGGTATTTCATTCATCATTAGATACTAACACTTGCAATTTCGGGCGTCATCCATGGCAACGGAAATGGACCAGAATGATTATCTCGTCAACTTCCATTGCCACGGATGATGCTCAAAAATTGACGAGGATATACGGATGCTAAGATCCGCATACTCTCGTTAATTTTTGCATGGGGGCAGGTTTAAAAAAATGTGACCAAAGTGTGACAATCAAATGTTAAGAATAACAGCTATTTTCACAGAATATCATCCAGATTTCTGAATTAGTGCGGCTAAAAACTATTCTAAATGGTTAAGCAGTGCCAAAATTATATTCTAAATTCATGTTCACAAGTTTTTTGCTAAAATTGTGTGCACAATCTTGCAAAATGACAACAAAAAAGCGTTTCACTCCTGACAGCATATATATTGCACAATATGATAAATTGTAACTCACGAATCACTAAATGGTAGAGTGCAGAATGCCCACAAGGTTGGTGGCTTCCTAAAAACGTTTGAGTGGTAGATTTCTGGCTGAATAGACAAAAATGAGAACACATTTTGAAAAATAAAAGTGTTTCACTCCTGACATAAAATTCAGAGGGTTATTGTATAAAACAGGCTCCACATCCTAAACCAGTGAAAATAAGATGAAAAGGTAATTTTTAGATGATGATGCACATGTTGTTTTAGGAATTACAAGTGCTTATTGTAGTATCCTGTCACTGTATTTTATTTACCATAGCTTAGAAACTTGGTTAAAGTCTTAAGTGTCACACAAAATCGTTTCACTCCTGACATTTTTGACATGTTTTAATGACATATCTTTTTTATTTGTGAAGCAATTTTCTTTAAACTTGGTACCCAGTATAAAGGCACAATAACACATCCTTTTAGCTTTGATTGGGTTGAATATGTTTCTCTGCAAAAGCCGAGGCATGTAAAAAGTGAACGGTCACATTTTTTTTTTAAACTTGCCCATGGGTAGGACTGAATATCACAGTGATATGTAACTGCAGGTCAGCACGGGTCTGAACGGATTAGGTACACGGGTCCATACGGGTCATTACTGAATATGATTTTTCCGTGTACTGAATTGAACTCAACGTTGTGGCAAAGTTCTGAAAATCGTAGACGCACGTAGTCGGATTTGTATACGGATCCGTATGGAATCAAAAAAAAAGTATCGACCAGTTTCAAACCGTATGTACCTCGAATGAATTCTCGGGCTATGATACGGTTACCCCGGATGAATTCCAGGGCTTTGATACGGTTTCGTATCTATCATTTTTTTTTGTTCTTGTTCAAAACATTTCATAGTTAATAATACGAGATAGAAGCGCTCTGCGAGGTGATTTATCATGGGCTATAAAGTATAAACCTATACGTAGTTTATTGTTTCCACAGCATCGAGGTTCGGTATTGTAACCGGACGATGGAGGACGCAGTTTGTTCGTACGATGATGGTGGTCCACTGAGAATCGGCACATGTACAAACAACGGAACTAACTGTCCAGGTTAGTGGTTGACAGAGTAACAGATTGATTGATTGATTGACTAATTGATTAGATGATTGATTGATTGATTGGGGTTAATCACCGTTTTCAACTGCTACGGTCGTACCGCGACGGTTGGAGCATCTAACCATGGATTCCAGTCGTTTCTCATACCAGTACTACCACAACATTCAAATGGAGCCTCCAGCTGCTCGCCCACAAGACAACTTTGTCTGAAAGGATATTTGCCACGAACCCGTGACCCAGTTAACCGAAAACTATACCAAGGTGTGAAAAAAGTCAGTTTTTCGGCCCAGATGGCAACTTCTTCAACCTACTTCAATATTCTCTTCTTGTAAATAATTTGTCATTTTGAAGGGAGTTTGACATCACATGGTTTAAATAGGATTAACACAAAAGCAAACAATAATATTCCAACAGTTTTGATCATTTTTTCCGATGGTTTAATTTATGATTTAAAAAAAAAAAAACGCAAACAATCCATGAGGTAGGTTGATTTTTGTCGTCTGCAACATCTTGTCATTTGTGAATTCGTAAAACTAACCCATTGACGCTTTTTGACGCTCAACCAGATTGCTTTGAAAAACATCGTGAAAAATGAAGAAATTGCTTGTGGTAAGCAATTTCTTCATTTACCATTTACCACAATGTTTTTGTGTTTTTTTTACACAAAAACACAAAAAAGTACAATTTCATTCACTTGAAATTGTCGTCTGCAAGACCTTTGAATTTTGACAAGTGTAAAATTTTGTCGTTTGGTAATGTGTTATGACCTCGATTTCTCTGTCCAGGTTGGTCTGACTGGATTTACGGCCCCTGTGATTGCACTAGAGACAGTCCCAACTTCCAGAATATTATGCGATGGAAGGAATGTAATAACCCCAAACCCATGTTCGAGTCCGTCAAGTGCCAGAGTAAGTTGCCATTGTTGGTATGCATGCAAATATATTTAACCATTATCTCTAAGGTCTAACCATAGTGTTTCTTTTCTTAAATTATTTAATTTACCGCTATATCTCGAAAAATGATCTGGCAGAGCATCTCTAGCTATAAGCTAGAGATGCTCAGCCAGGTCATTTACCATGAGCTATACCACGGTGTATAATCACGTGACTCAGATTTTCCGATAGTCTTCAATAACTTTTTTAATACTTGACCAATTTGAATTCGGTTTGAAGCAGAGAAGATGGGAAAATGCCAAGAATAAGCTAGACGTGTTGGATTTTTTGAAAAAATCAACTGATAAAAAGTTATTGAAGATAAACCAAAATTTTGGTTTATCTTCAATAACCTTTTTATCAGTTAATTTTTTTCAAAAATCAACCACGTCCATCTAATGCGTGACGTCTGTCCACATTCTCTGCTTCAAACCGAATTCAAATTGGTTCAGTATTTACAAAATTATTGAAGATTTTTTGAAAATATTGTTTCACGTGAGTCCAGTCACGATATTATGACACGTGTCGCCGAGACGATTGCAAAGAGAACAAACAACATTGGGTTGATGAATAATAAAGGAAATATTTGCACATATTTGTAGGCCTACATGATTTCACGTCCTTCATAGAAAGTGTTTGAGAAAAAAAAAAAAGAAAAGCCAAAAAAAAAAAAAAAAAAAAAGAAAAAAAAAAAAGAAAAAAAAAAAAAAAAAAAAAAAAATCTGATTATCTGCAATATCTCTATGCTATAACATATAAAGGGTACACACTTTCAGTTTTGATTTCGCTGTTTGAGAAATTGGTATTGCTGATGTCATTTGACATGGCATTGACCTTACAGCAAGTTATGTACACATTTAGCAAATAGCCAAACATAAATCAAAGTACTGACAGTACTGTTTGGAAGCAAATTTTTCAAAAATGTAGGCCTGTCCAGGCCCCAGTTTCTCGAAAAAAAACTTAAGTATATTCTCATGAGAACATGCTCAACATCAAAGGGATACTCTCCAACGTTGAAGGGTATTCCATTGAAGTTCATGTGGATTTCATGCAATTTGAGCACTGTGCTCAGATTTGAGAACATACTTAAGTTTTTTCGAGAAACCGGGGCCAGAAATAGAGTAGTTTGATTAGGTACTTTGATTATCCATTTGAATACCTTTAATACTTTGATTCGTAGAGTATTTTGATTAAGTACTTTGATTATCCAGAATACCTTGCATACTTTGATTTCATGATGGAGTTGTATTTATCTTTAGCACAACTTCATGCATATTAATCGTTTGTGTAAGCTGAATATATTTCATAGTTCAGTAAACTCGACTGACCCATTTACAAGGAAGGCCATTGGACTAATTCTTTGAACCATATTAAAGCAAATTACTACGTTGATCTTTTCATCTCTCAGAGACATGATTAATTGAATGTTTCATTTTCAGTCACACAATTCAATATCTACACATAACTTCCGACTTACATATTGAATATTCGAATGACTGTTACCTCATTAATCTTTGCTTTTGATAGAACTATTTATAGTGAGGAAGACCGGAAGATGTTGTGTGGTATGCAGAGAATGGTAAAGTGCAGAGGCGCATGGCTGCTAAGAGAAGCAAATTTGGAAAATTTGCTTCCAAAAACCTTTAAATCATAGTATACCTCACGAGAAATGACCTGGCAGAGCATCCAAGCCTATTGGCTAAGGCTGCTTTGCCTATTCAATTATCATGAGCTATACTTTGTACAAAGATATAAAAGGAAAGCAAAAAATATAACTAAACTTGTCTATGAAAAAGCTATAATGTAATCTATGATAAATCTAATGCTGTGCCATATCAAATGAAATCAGTAATAATAGGTTTTCATTTACCGACTTAGTAAATTTATACAGGAGCATAGCTAGATTTTGACGGGAATAAAGCTTCCGCAATGGTTGTAGATCAGATCGAAGGACGGAAATGGGGACATTTAAAAAATTTGTTGTTTGGGAAATGGGTATGCATAATATTTTTTATTATTTGTCTACTTAGTATTATTTAAGGTAGGCCTATTCCATCCACCGTTAGATACTAAACACTCCGTGTAACTTCGGGCGTCATCCGTAGCTACGGAAATTGACGAGGGTATTCCTCGTCATTTTCCGTCGCTACGGATGACACCCGTAAATTGACAAGGGTATCACGGATACCCCCACCCCCGAAGATATACGAAGAGTTTGGTATCTAATTATTGGTTATTATCCTTAAACAGGAGTAGAGTTTGGTCTTGACGGAGAGGAGACAATCACACTAGATGGAGAAGTCACCAGGAAAGAGTGGTTTGAAGATCCGATTGCTTGTCCGTGTCCAGGTACGTCCGTCCGTCTGTCTGTCCGTCTGTCTGATCGTCTTTTTATCGGTCTGTCTGATCGTCTTTTTATCTGTCCGTCTGTCTGTCTGATCGTCTTTTTATCTGTCCGTCTGTCTGTCAGTCTGTCTGATAAATCTCTTTATCTGTCTGTCTGTCTGTCTTTTTATCTGTCCGTATGTCTGTCTGATCGTCTTTTTATCTGTCCGTCTGTCTGTCTGATCGTCTTTTTATCTGTCCGTCTGTCGGATCGTCTTTTTATCTATCCGTCTTTCTGTCAGATCGTCTTTGTATCTGTCCGTCTGTCTGTCGGATCATCTCTTTATCTGTCCGTCCGTGCGTCTGTCTGTCCATCCGTCCGTCTCTTTATCTGTCCATCCGTCTGTCTGTCGGGTCGTCTCTTTAACCCTTTCCCAAACAGCAAAATTTAATTTAGGATGGTATTTAATTCTAAAGATGTTGTAGACGACAAAATGGATGTTGATAAAGATAAGATTTGTGCGCAATATCGTGAATATAGCATGGAAAATATTGAGGAAAAAGAAGAAAATGCTGATCATCATTTTCTTCTTTTACCTCAATGTTTTCCCAAGCCTGTTCTAACAAGGACGTCAAACCATGTCTTGTTTGGGAAAAGATTAAATCTGTCCGTCCGTCTGGTATTTCTATAGAAGGCATATTGTCTGTTTATTTATTTTTTTAAGAAATCCACCAAACTCAGGCACAGAGGCCCATCAATGTAATCAACGATTTTACAAACGAGCAAACTTGGACCGAAAATCATAATGGTGATTTTGTCGTACGATTGTTTTTAATACGGCTCTCTGGTACTTTCGTTTCGTCGGTTCTATTGCAAAGCCTCGTAACTCCAGCTTTAATCAAGCTGGAGTTACGTGGTTTTGCAATGGCACCGACGATTTGACAAATTAAATTTATCGGAAACTGGCAGAGAAAAGTTGTTCCCCCTTGAAGAGTTACCAGACAGCAGAATTTTAGACTTGTCTAAATTCAAAGATGTTGCAGATTATTAAATCAAGCTTAATGTATTTAAGACATTAAGCGAAAATTTGGTCTGTGTTGGTCTGTCTGTAAGGAGCTCATGCCGACTAAATTCGGTACTTTTCACACTTCCCATGAAGGCCATTTTTTGTTATCGAGACGGGTTAACTAGTAGCAGTATGCTAAATAGAGATTTTAAAGTAAAACAGTTGAAAGTCTCTGTTCTGAAATCCTATATTCACCCAGTATTTAGATGGCTCAAAAGCCATCAATTCTGAAGAAAAGTCCCGTCTATCATCAACACCGGGAATAGTTTACCAGCGAAGCGAGAGTTGACTGACACGAAATGTGACAACTCATGAAAAATCAGTTTTGATGGTTTTAACCGTGATATGTTTGAAGATGTATATGTGTACATACATGGCAGATATATAAAGCTTTTCTTGTAAATAGATCGCTTTTTTAATTGACAAGACGGATGGATTTGAGGACCGATCATCCGACGACTGGTACCATAAACAAAGCGTGATTTTGGCGTTCAGGACCAATTTATTTAAAATATATGCGGATATTTTCGATTTTTTGAGTACTGAGCTAGAGAACAAATAGAATATGAAGGTGTAATAGAATTTTTTAAACCAAAAATCCAGAAATTAAGCAAGATATTTAACAAAACAAAAAGTTAGATGTGTACGGCGAATAGAACATGATCTGTACGGCTTATAGTTAAATTATCCAAAAATCATGTACGGCGAATAGTCATCGAAAAATCATTTAAAAAACGTGTAGAGAGTATCACAATAAAAAACGCAGCCCACTCAAAGAGCCTAGAGTAAGAAAACCTTTACGATCAAAACCAAGACAAATATATTTCCATAAGTATGCATTATTTCAAAATTCTAAACCGTACAAAATGCTTATGTTTGTATTTGGAATAGAATTGTAACACTGTTTAGTAGTTACTGGCACTTTTCAAATTCGCCTCTGGCTCTTCAATGGTGCTAATGATGGGCTGCATACCTTATTCCTTAAGAAATTAGATCTATATTTGCAATTGAATACACAATTGTAAGCTCACAAATGACAAGCATAAAGCAAGTCTGTTAAAACATGACAATCTAGAAATTCTGCAAATTTCCCAAAGACAATTGAAACAAGAGATGTTTGTAAAACATATATGCCCCCTCAAGGGCCTACATTTGATGTAGGTCAAAGTCCAAGGTCAAGTTAACAAGGTCCAAGGTCATGGTCAAATATGAAAGGTCTTGGTAGGAGGTGTCTATGTGTGAAATATCAAAGCTGTATATGTAAAAGTAAAATCAAACATAGGCCAGGTTAAAGTTTTTTAAAGTAGGCCAAATGCCAAGGTTAAGGTCATGGTCAAATGTGAAAGGTCTTGGTTGGAGGTGTCCATGTGTGAAATGTCAAGGCTGTAGGTGTAAAAGGACATTATATATATGCCTGGTTTCAGTCTTTTTAAAAGTAGGTCAAACTCCAAGGTCAAGGTTGCAATATTCAAGGTCATGGTCAAATGTGAAAGGTCTTGGTAGGTGTCTATATGTGAAATATCAAGGCTGTAGGTGTAATAGGACATAAGATAAAGGCTAGGTTAAAGATTTCTAAAAGAATGTAAAAAATCAAAGGTCAAGGTCACACAGGACAAGGTCATGGTCAAATGTGCAAGGTATTGGTAGGAGGTGTCCATGCGTAAAATATTGAGACTGTATAGGTATCAGGACATGAGATATAGGCCTAGTTTAAGTTTTTTTTTAAAGTATGTCAAACTCCAAGGTCAAGGTCCAAGGTCATGGCCAAAAGTGAAATATCTTGGTTTCAAGTGACCATGTGTGAAATATCAAGGCTGTATATGTAAAATGACATGAAATATAGACCAGGTTAATATATTATTAAAGTATGTCAATTACCAAGGTCAAGGTCAAAAGGTCCAAGGTCACGGTCAAATGTGAAAGGTCTTGGTCGTAGGTGTCCATGTGTCAAATATCAAGGCTGTATGTGTAAAAGGACATGATATATCGGCTAGGTTAAAGTTTTTTTAAAAGTAGGTCAAAGTCCAAGGTCAAGGTCACAAGGTCCAAGGTCATGGCCAAATGTGAAAGGTCTTGGTAAGATGTGTCCATGTGTGAAATACCAAGGCTGTATGTGTAATAGCACGTAAGATATAGGCCCAGTTTATTTTTTTTAAAAGTAGGACAAACTCCAAGGTCAAGGCCACATGGTCCAAGGTCATAGCCGTATGTGATAGGTCTTGGTCAGAGGTTTCCGTGTGTCAAATATCAAGGCTGTATGTGTAAAAGGACATGATATATCGGCCATGTTAAAGTTTTTTAAAAGTAGGTCAAACTCCAAGGTCAAGGTCACAAAGTCCAAGGTCATGGTCAATTGTGAAAGGTCTTGGTAAGATGTGTCCATGTGTGAAATATCAAGGCTGTATTTGTAAAAGTTCATGAGATATATGCCGAGTTTATTTTTTTTTAAGTAGGTCAAACTCCAAGGTCAAGGTCACAAGGTCCAAGGTCATGGTTAAATGTGAACGATGTTGATAAGAGGTATCTATGTGTGAGATATCAAGGCTGTATGTGTAAAAGGACATGAGATATAGGCAAAATTAAGAATTAAGTGTAAAAATCAACGAAGGGCAATAACTCTAAGAAATTGATTGGCAGAGTTACGGTTCTTGTGCACTGCACCTCTCCATAATGAAATCTATTCACCTGTAAAGTTTCATGATTCTACCTTACATATTTTTTGAGTTGTGCTCCGGACAAGAATCAAGTTATAAAATCAACAAAGGGCAATAACTCAAAAAATTTGATCAGCAGAGTTACAGTTCTTGTGCACTGCACCTCTCCATAATGAGATCTATCCGCCTGTAAAGTTTCTTGATTCTACCTTACATACTTTTTGAGTTATGCTCCGGACAAAAAAATCAAGTTTGAAAATCAACAAAGGGCAATAACTCAAAAAATTTGATCGACAGAGTTACAGTTCTTGTGCACTGCACCTCTCCTAAATGAGATCTATCCACCTATAAAGTTTCATGATTCTACCTTACATACTTTTTGAGTTATGCTCCGGACAAGAATCAATTTATAAAATCAACAAAGGGCAATAACTCAATATTTTTTGAGTTGTGCTCCGGACAAGAATCAAGTTATAAAATCAACAAAGGGCAATAACTCAAAAAATTTGATCAGCAGAGTAACGATTCTTGTGCACTGCATCTATCCATAATGAGATCTATTCTCCTGTAAAGTTTCATGATTCTACCTTACATACTTTTTGAGTTATGCTCCGGACAAGAATCAATTTATAAAATCAACAAAGGGCAATAACTCAAAAAATTTGATCGGCAGAGTTACAGTTCTTGTGCACTGCACCTCTCCTAAATGAGATCTATCCACCTATAAAGTTTCATGATTCTACCTTACATACTTTTTGAGTTATGCTCCGGACAAGAATCAATTTATAAAATCAACAAAGGGCAATAACTCAAAAAATTTGATCGGCAGAGTTACAGTTCTTGTGCACTGCACCTCTCCTAAATGAGATCTATCCACCTGTGAAGTTTCATGATTCTACCTTACATACTTTTTGAGTTATGCTCCGGACAAGAATCAAATTATAAAATCAACAAAGGGCAATAACTCAAAAAATTTGATCAGCAGTGTTACGGTTCTTGTGCACTGCACCTCTCCATAATGAGATCTATCCACCTATAAAGTTTCATGATTCTACCTTACATACTTTTTGAGTTATTCTCCGGACAAGAATCAAATTATAAAATCAACAAAGGGCAATAACTCAAAAAATTTGATCGGCAGAGTTACAGTTCTTGTGCACTGCACCTCTCCATAATGAGATCTATCCACCTATGAAGTTTCATGATTCTACCTTTAATACTTTTCGAGTTATGCTCCGGACAAGATTTGGTCTACGGACAGACCGACCGACCTACGGACCGACCGACCGACCGACCGACCGACAGACCGACCGACCTTCCGACCGACACTTGCAAAACAATATACCCCCATTTTCTTCGAAAGGGGGCATAATAATCAAGCTTGAAGTTACCTACCCTCATGTTTTGAAGTTTATGTTTATGCCCGGTAAGTCTGCGCACGTCACTGTGTGTAGTTATACATGTAGTTATCCCCCGCCAATGAAATCATCGGGGGATATTGTTTTTGCGTCGTCCGTCCGTCCTTCCGTCCATCCTTCTTCATATCATCGGGGTTACCCCGTTCGACTCATGAATTTAGAGTTACTGCCTGATTGTCGAAGCTATATACATATAGAGCAATATTCGTTTGGACCGCGGCCGCGGCCTTAGCGCAGTTGGTAGCGCATCTGACCCTCATACTAGAGGTCCCGGGTTCGATACCCGGCCGCGGCTAATACCCTTTCTGACAAAATTGTCACCCACCAATGGGTTTGAAATCGTTAACCTAAGTGGGCGAGCAGCTGGAGGCTCGGTAAGGGTGTTGTGGTAGTACTGGTTTGAGAAACAACAGGAATCCATGGGTAGGTGCTCCAGCCGCCGCGATATGACCCTGGTAGTTGAAAACGGCGTAAAACCCCAATAAACTCAAACTCGTTTGGACCGCGCTATTTCTTGGAATTCATTAACCCTATTTCAATGATTTATTTGGAAAGCCTCACTACAAAGAGGAGATGCGCATATCGTCGGGGTTACCCGGTTCGACTTATACGTAAATTTAGAGTTAGTGCCCCTGATTGGTGAAACAATATACATACAGAGTGATATTCGTTTCCACTCTTTTTCTTGGAAACTATTGACTGGATTTCAATGAAATTTTGTGGAAAGCTCTACTACAAAAAGGAGATGTGCATATCTTCGGGGTTGCTCAGTTCGACAATTGAATGGTTGGAATAATCTGCTTCAACAATGAAATTCAGAGTTACTGCCCCTGATTGGTGAAGCCATATACATACAGAGTAAACAAAATACTTTCGGCGAGGGATATCTATAGTCAATGAATTTGCTTGTTTATTTACACAGTGACGTCATTCGGAGAAGTGATTACGTTTGAAATGTGACTTTGTTAAGTCTTGTTTACTTTAGGTGTGGAATTTCTGCATTTTATCGTAAGGTTAGACTTACTTTTACATTATGCCTATTTATCTCAAGGGAATTCAAGTTTCTATGCTATATTTTTTTAATTAAATACTTAGTTTTCAAACCTTTCCTGGTGAGAAAATTGTGGAGGCCGCATGATATGTCACATTAATATCAATACACATAGAAAGGGATTGGCTTGACTGTGACCTGCTTATGTGTTTATGAGTAGGCATAAACGAAATGTCACATGGTTGTTTTACTACATAATTCATTTGGCAAGTCGTTGTTTCCCACGAGCGTTGTAGACGCAATCCCAGTTAAAGGGGACAATTGATGTCTCCGACCTTCAATATGTTCTAGCTGCAAATAGTCAACATTATATAAATGCCCTCCATATTTATTTTCATTCAACACCTACAACTAAAAAATGTATCTATAATTTACGTTCGTAAGAACTCCATTTCTTATGAAAATCATGTGACAATCAAACAAGGGGGTACGAAAAACCGATGTCTCCGGGTATAAATTCTAACTTTCAAACCAAAAATGTCAATTTCAACAATAAATTATCCTAACAGAAATGTCCCAATCTTGTACAGAAAACATAGAGCTCCAAAACGATACCAAGATTTATATAAAAAATGTAATCCAAAATTTGTAGAACAGCCTCGAGTCGTTGTCTCCAAAATTCAAAAACGTACGGGACATTTTCTTTAAAGCTAAGAAACACTGACATAAATTTACATTTAATGCATTAATCTAGCGTAATCTACTTTAGTATAAATATATATAATCAAAATGAAGTCGTATTTTGATATACTTCTGTCAATATTTTTAAAAAATCAACATCATTCTTAAAGAATTTACCGTAATTTTAACCCCGTAACGTACGAGGCAAGAACTAAAGTAGCTGTAGTTAAAAATGTGTAACTATAAATAGTTTAATTCTTCAAGTAACATCACCATTCGAAGTGTCTTCAAATATGACAAAAAGAATTATGCCGATTACTATAATAGCATTGATACAGCAGGCCAAATAAAATTGGGTACACATTAAAAAGTGACGTACGAGTCCATAACGTTCGAGGCAATATTTAATTTTCAGTTTTTAAATTGCTGAAATGGAACGTTTCCTGTGCTTATTTGATGTGTTTTGGGTTCCTTAAGGACTCCAGTTTAAGCAAAATAGTCTTTTAATGCACATAATAGACTGTACACGTACTCGTACTAGTCTCGAACGTTATGGTATTATAATTACGCTTAATTGATACTATTTTTACAATATTGAAGAAAGTTCCACAAAATATGCCGGTTTTCGTTGATACATATAGGAATATATTCATACCATATACATTACACTAGATTGATGCATTAAAAAAGAATATTTCGGCGTTTTTTACCTTTATAAAAAGTGTCCCGTACGTCTTCGTATATTAGATCTACCAGAGGTAAGGATATCTAGCAAATTTTGGATAACATTTCACTTAATTAAGAAGTTATTACACATACCTCATGTTTCAAAACAATACGAACATCTCAACTTTTATAAATTGAAACTAATTTTGCTAGGAAGTTTTAATTTGTAAAACAACACACCCAGATGGCTTATAGAGTTGTATTTATTTTCATTTATTCATTTCATTACAATTTTTTTGACAAAGTGTCTGGCAAATGGATATTGACTGATAATATTATGATCTGATTGAAAAGGTAATAACACAGAGGCTGTGATGTTAAAGAAAAGAAAGCATATTACGTACGGGACAAGCTGTAGTTACGTTCGGGACAGACCAGTTTTAAACTATTGTTGATTTGTAACAACTCATTGACTTTCCATTTCGGTATATCGATTAAGGGAATAACTCATTGCTTTTGTTTAACAATACGAGAGAAAATTAAAGGCTGTTTGGTGTATTTTAGAAGAGTTGGAAGTAGTCAATGTTCTAAAATAAAGGAATTATACAAGGATGGCCGTTTTGTATTTTCGTTCGCATAGGTACAATTCGCCATTTTCACCCATATTGTCAATTGATTCACATTTTACAAACAAATACTCATCAAAATGTATCGGATTTATTATTCTTTATGCATTACTTAATGTGAAATTAGACACACATTTCACAAAGGGGTCTATTTAAAATACGTAGCTTTTTATGCACACATTTGATCATTTAACAGTCTATAAATCCAAAACTAAGCAAGCCCAGTTGACAAAACAAGAGAAATTTGTGCAGAAGATGTGATCCATGAAGAAAATTTGTCCAGAATGAGTGAATGGTAAAATGAAAATTTTCGAAAAAAATTCAGTCAATTGTCCACTTTAACTGGGATTGCGTCTGTAGTCCTACGTTTATTAGATGCATAAGTACAAAGAATATTTTGTACAGTCATTTACGTTAATTATCAGATTATTAAGTCACAGGAATATTTTTGCAACTTTGATTGAAAAAAAAGCGATTTTTGGCTTGTAACCATTCGTACCCTGTCTCCACCGCCCATTAACACCATGCAAGTTCAGGACGAGCTACTGCTTTTGACTATCATATAAAATCAATTTTGCAGAAGCAAGTGAGCTCCTAAGTACTGCCCAACTGTGAGCGGTAATATTTTGCATTTGTTCTGGACTAGAGTCAATATAATTGGCAGGTCACAGGGTCGAATACACACACTTGTAAAATCACTTCGCATTGAGTTAATTCAACGTGCTGGATTTCAAGATTATGCTTCAAGAAGAAGATAGTTTACAAATATTATTTTACTCTATATTCATATGCAAGGGAGGTAATTTTGAATATTTTTGTCAAATATTTCAGCATAAGTATGCATTAATTTCAAATTCTAAACCGTTCAAAATCTTTGTGGAATGGAAATGTAATACAGTTTAGGAATTACTGGCACTTTTCAAATTTCGCCTTTGGCTCTTTGGTGCTAACGACGGGTAGTATGTATACCTAGAGAGATCATCAAATTGATCTAGATCTGTCATAATGAATTATCTACATTTCGGTACTGAGATTATCATCGCCACACTGAAAATGACATGTTTCATACTCTTTTTGTTGGGGGGGGGGGGGGTACGACACTTGTACCTGGCGGCTATGTTTCTCAAAAGATCCGTGGATGGTCCTTTTGGCAGGGTCAAAAACGACTCTAAAGCCAGTAAGAACCATTATTGGAAGTCAGCCAATGACATTACGTCGAGATACACAGAGGAACTTCACACAACGGAGTGTGATTCCTCTTAAACTTCTTTGCTCGAAATCAGGTCAGAGCCTCGATCTGGCATAAAGAAAACCCACTAATGTGTTGCTACTTTTAGTAACTAATTGGAACCGTGTTTGTGTGGATGAGGAAAATGTAAACACTTGTATTACTTGGTTGAATTAGGAATGTTATAAAAATGATTTTATATTCTTTGAAAAATATTCATAATATCGTTGTTTTTTAGACGGAATTGAATGGGTGCACAGACTTACCGGACTCGACTAATAATAATAATATCAATAATAACAAACATGTCACTAGATATGCTGAGCTGTAGAGTGCAATGTATGTTGACGCATATATATAGTTCGTTGAGTAGTGGCCTTCCTCTACCATACAAACCTCCAATATCCCATCAAAGAAGTAACATGATATACTGCGTAAATATCATGATTGTGTAATAATTCGTTTATTTATTTAAAAAAATAAATGAAAAATATACGACGTAAATTTCGTCAACACATAACGACTATTCGCCGTCCATGGCATTGACTATTTGCCGTCCATAAAATACCAACAAACAACTATTCGTCGTATACCTCAGTAATTAGCGGCAGTAAAATATCAAACCAACATAAGAAACAAATGTTAGACAAGGCAAATTGGTATTAAGAATAGGGAATAAACTTCAAACCCGAAACACAATCTTGTTAACCCGATAAAACATGTGTTTTCGCGACACGATTATCTGAAATGCCAGTACCAAGCAACGAAAAAACGGTCTAAAGGCAGATATTTCGATACACAGGATAAAGTAGAGGCACACGCCGTAATATTAAATCTTTTTACAATGTGCCTTGCATGCACTGGTTATCCTGTAGTAAATTATAACGCAATGATAAAGGTCAACACTTACCCACTCACCATGCGTTTTTTCATACTCTCGCTTCGCTGGTAATCTATTTCGGGTGTTGATGATAGGCTGTGGTATTGTAGTATAGAGTACACAGGCTTTGGGAAGGAGCACTAAAGGAAGAGACTGTATTTTACATCAGGGAATGTTATTACGCTAATCCTAAAGGTTTGTCATGGTTGCGTGCCTTGATTTTTGCCAGAAATGAATGCATAAATACAGGACCTGAAACTAGCTTCCAAGATCTAGACGGCTTTAAAGTCCACCAACATTTACCCGGGACAAATGTAATGACCCCATTTCGGCATTGTTTTCTGAAGATGCTCAACTAATGGGCTTAACCCTTTCCCAAACAAGACCTGGCCCCGGTTTCTCGAAAAAAAACTTAAGTATCTTCTCATGCTCAAATCTGAGCATCGTGCTCAAATCGCACGAAATCCACGTGAACTTCAATTGAATACCAATCAACGTTGATTGGTATTGAATAGAAGTTGAGCATGAACTCATGAGAATATACTTAAGTTTTTTCGAGAAACCGGGGCCTGGTTTTGACGTTCCCAATAGAAATGGCTTGTGAAAACATTGAGACAAAAGGAGAAACTGCTGATAACCAGCAGTTTCTCCTTTTGCCTAAATATTTTCTGCGCTATATTGTACAAAAATCTATCTTTAATTGTGTCCATTTTGATGTATGCAGCATCTTTTAAATTGAAAACCCTTTGAAATTTGTCGTTTGGGAAAGGGTTAACTTACGAGAAAAATTTGCCCCTGGTTAATTTTGATGGACTATATAACATTTTGTTTGCTTACAGAACCTCCGACCACTACGACTACAACAACAATGGCCACAACACCCGTGGTTAGTTTTTTCGCATTATTCCATACCATTTTCTTAGAGTGACATTTCACATTTAGTTCATTTTTTAAAAGTATGTCTTGATGCAAAGATTGTTTATTCTTATGCGTAGAAACGCTATCATTTTTTTTAAGTTGTTATCTATGAGCGAAAAATACGCATTCGAAGTTGAGACAAATGACAAATTCTATATATTTATCTGAACTGTTGTCCACAATAATTTGTTTAATTTTAGCACAAAAAATGCATATCTCTTAAATCGTGCAATATTTTGGCTTGAAATTTTCAGAATTTTCATAAGAAAACATGTTCTTTCAGATAGAATAAAAGTAAATTTTATGTGAAAATAAATCTTTTCCATAATCGCATAAACAAAATATGTAATTGTGTATAAAATACTCGAAGCACAGAAAAACCTAGATCATCGATTTTCATCAAAAACCTCAAAACTGTAGCCGAAAACAAGCTGAACTTACGATGAAGAAAAGTGACGACAGAAGATATGTGAAAACATACATTTTCTACTTTTGACATGAATGTAGTCCACCCCTGATGAGATCCACGTGACGTCGGAATTATTCGGGCGAGGTCGTAAACATTCGGCGGTGGAAAGTTCCACCCCCGAATGTTTACGACCGCGCCCGAATAGCTTCGGACACTGCTCGAAAACATCAGATGTTTTATGAAGCTCAAAATGGCCACACTACGGGTATTATACCTTAATTATTTCGCCGTATGTGCACTCATTTAGGCTAGATCTTGACCTGTCTAAAATGACGTTGTTTCGGACAGTCTCTTCAAAGACAGGAACGTAAACTCTTTTGGAACAATTTAAATAATTTTAGAAAATTGTGGACGGGTTTTATCGCCTCTTTACACTACTATGGTCATATGGCAGCGGCTGGAGCACCTAACCATGACATTGTTGTCGTTTCACCAGTTCTATAACAACGTCCTTTCCGAGCCTCCAGCTGCTCGCCCATGATTATAGGTTTATGATTACCAAACCATTTATGGGAGACATATGTCAGAAAGGATATTTGCCGCTGCTGGGGATCGAATCTTCATGGGACCACGTGACTGAACGTCCGATGGACTACCAATTGCGGTTGGCCTATAGCCGCAGATTTTGGAAATGAAGTAGTGCCTATCGTCTCCTTTAAACTCTTTTATTTGGTGTCGTAAATTGTTCAGAAATATTGTATGAAGTGGTAAACTAATAATTAAGGTATTCTATCCATCATTAGATACCAAACACTTCTTGAAACTTCGGGAGTCATCCATGGCAACGGAAATTGACGAGGGTAGGCCTATCTGATTTTAAATTCCGGACACCATCGTCAATTATTTTCGTTGCTATGGATGACGCTCGAAGATAGACGAACTGTTGGATATACTAGTATCTAAAGCTGGATGAAAATACCTGAATCATGGAATCGACTGTCCATTATTCTTCGCATTTCAATACAAAGCAGAAAATACAAGTTATCAGCTGCTCATCCAACTGTTCGTCCGTCCAGTGGCGAAAGAAAAATAAGTGCCCACAAAGGTTTTATAGTTTAAGGTAGTCCATCCCTAATGAGGTTCACGAGACGTCAGAATGTTTCGTGCGACGTAGTTAGTATTCGTTACGTATCCGAACCTATTCGGACGCCGCCGTAAACATTCGGCGGTGCAACGTTCAACTGCCGAATGTTTACGACTTCGCCCGAATAATTTCGCCATTTTGCAAATCTCATTAGGAATGAACTAACTTACACTGGGATTGAGACATGACAATATATCGTCACTTTTCAACGGAAACCTCGTAACTGCAGCTTGTTTTCCGAAGTTGTGTTGAAAAGCAATGATATACCAAATTGATAGGTGTTATCAACCCCGTGTAATTGAACGCGGATAAAATGGAGAGCATCTATTTACCCTGGTCACATATCCAGGGGGGGGGGGGGGCTGGTTGGATCCGTGCATGATAATGCTTAATTCTTTTATAGGATTGCGACAATGTCGATGAAGATGATGAATATGCGTTCTACGGACAAGCCAATCCGGTATGTATACTAGTCAAAACTTCTAACCGGCCACTTAGTTTCTGCCATTGATGACATATTTATTGACAGGATAACCACAACCATTGTTAGTCATTGTATAGAATAATCATTTTCGAACTAATAAAGATGAAAATGTTACCAATATTCCGTCTTGAATGTTTTTAAATTGGCACAAGTTTCACCATACCCCTAATTTTAATTTTCATCGATTTTAACATTGGTGGGTGGGGTATTTTGTAGAAAATCGATTCATATCTGGGCAATATTGAATAGAATTAAATTCCTTCTTCGAAAATTACGTTTCTTTGTCAATTTACTAGCAATGTTGATAGAGAAAAAATGACAGTATCAAGATTTTATTTTGTCCTAAATTTAAATTTATGTCGAATTTCTCAGTTTTTGTGATTTTCAAAAATGGGGGTCCTCGTCTTTCATGCGATGTCAAAGAGTCACATTAACATTTCAACACGCGACGTTTGTGCGAAATGGTATTCAAATGACCACCCTTTCCATAAAAGAAAACTTTTTTCCGATCACATTTTTGTAAACATTTCAAAAATTCGAAAAACAAAGTGGCCGGTTAGGAGTTTTGACTAGTAAAATAACTCTGTATTAGGTATTAGGTCTACCTTTTCCAAAAGGGCGAAATTTTAGACCAATCCACATACCAGTAGTTACAGGTGGCGAGTGTAATAATAAAATAATAACATGGCCATGTTAGGGCACTAATGATATTGAGGGAAAGGGAGACGTCGTTTAATTGCAGTAGTTTCTTCTTTTTCGTCAATGGTTTCTTAAATATTTTCTACAAGGGACGTCAATTCCATGTCTTTTTGTTTGTTTGTGAAGAGATATTCGATATGAAATTGGAGTTATACTTATTTTAAGTTCACGAGGCCTCCTCTAAAAGTTACATCGACGTCTCCGGGAATGGGGCATTGTGGCATTATAAGATTATTATGATCGATTCGCTACTGAACTGCAAATTATCCCACAGTCACATTTTTGACGCCCAACAAAATAGTCTTCGGAAAACACGGAAAATGAATAAATCGTTTGTGACAAGCAATCTCGACATTTCTCACGTTCTCTAACAGCAAGACCAAAATTATACTCACTGTCATAAAAAGTAGCCACTTTTCAAATAACGCTAATTTTCACAATTCTTTTACGACATTCTGTTTTTACACATTCATACACATTCCCAAAGGTTCCTTTTCTCACTTCAAAGGTTAAATGCTTTCAATATGCCCAGAAACATGTTTAGTTGTAATACGGGTTCAAAACAGTATTTCAGAATATAGTTCAATTTTGTTTACTTACAGCTGTCATTTTCTGCATAAGTTCACGCTGTTGAAACACAAACAAAAGTCCCATTTCAATTTTACAGTCAATCGTTTCGTTGAAATGAAAGAGGTCTATTAAAATTAAGCACTACCAGTATAGCATTTCTCAATTTTAAATGTTTGGTAATAACCGGAAGTGGTTGGTGGGAAAAGTGAAGGAAAACATTTTCCTTATTTGGAATTTGCTTAAGACCAAACAGAAAAAAAAGAAAGAAAAAAAATAAATAAATAAATATCTAGCATTGGAGGGGAAATTGGGGGTTGGTTGGACTAAAACCGGAAACCACCATTTTGCAAGGGTCATGGGTATAACGAAAATCGATTATTAGTCTAATTATTTCGAATAAAACAGTATCATAAACACATATCCGCATTCATTTTTGGCCCGTTTCCGGTCTGTATATGGCCGTGAATTTCAGTACTGTTTTCCGAATAAGTCACGGATTTCCTTGAACTATCACCAAGCTACGATAGCTAATGGGGAAATTCGACTGTTTTCGATACTTTCACAAAAGCATTTTTACTTGCCATGCCTCAATGTTTTGTATTTATTTCTGTACGTTTATGAATAATCCTTAAATTGCCGGCCATTTGCATTAGACAAGTGGCTACTTTCTTATGACGGGGAGTATATGTAGTTACAGACCCTTGAAAACGTCGTCTGCAACTCGTTTGAATTCAGAACATTCAAAAATTTTGCCGTCTGGTAATTTGCTGACCTTTCCGAAACAATGATAAGTGAGATTAGTGCAAATTGAAATTGTTCTTTGCTACATCTATCAGGTCCACTTTGTCGTTTGGGAAATATTTTCTGACTGTTCGTATTTTTCTATTTCAGTGTGTCGACGAAGACTACGGCGACTATAGACGATAAACAACTAATTGTAGACACTAGTGTTTCTCGAGACTTTGGCCGACTTCGATTGGGACACTAGCTCAAGCCATCATTGGCAGGGTTGCCACGCGTCAGGGAAAAGTCAGGGAAATTTATATTTTTTCAAGGTCAGGGAATTGTCAGGGAATTTTGTGAACTGTCAGGGAAATTTGAAAATATTAGCAAATGTCAGGGAATTTTGAAAAAATAAGATGCAGTGCCATATAATAAATAATTTCAACATCACCTTTGAAAATTGTCTCAATAATTTGTGAGTTACCGCGATGAAAAATGTCAGGGAATTTTTCAATTTTGTCAGGGAAATGTCAGGGAATTGTCAGGGAATTTTATTTTCTCTAACTCGTGGCAACCCTGATTGGGAACCAGCGCTCTTTTATCTGTTCGATTCACCCCCGTTCTTTGTCAACCAACCTAAATCTTTGTTTATTTGGACACTGATTGGCCAGCTGTTTATCCAAGAAGTTCCAAATGGTGTAATGGATTGGATGGCCCGACCAGTTTCTCCGGTGGTCAGAATAGTCATACAGAAATGATGTCAAATAGCTCGCACTACTGGCCCTGTTTTTTCGAAAAAACTTAAGTGCATACTCATGAATGCATGCTCAACTTCAATGGAATACTCTCCAACGTTGAAGGGTATTCGATTGAAGTTCACGTGGATTTCGTGTGATTTGAGTACGGTGCTCCGATTTGAGTCTGAGAACGTACTTTTAAGTGTTTTTTTTTTTTTTTTTTTTCGAGAAACCGGGGTCTGGTGTTAGAATGGAGCGATAGCTCAAATAGCTCAAGCTATAGTCCCAATCAAAGTCGGCCTTGTGAACACCCGGTTCTCATTTTATCAAAACATTTTTTTTGGGTTTCGTGCAAGTTGCAATAAAATAGTTAGACATAATTGAGCAGACATTTTTATGATTTGACTTATGTTAAATCTTTCCCAAACAGCAAACAAATAGGGAACATGCTGGTATTCAGCAGTTTCTTCTTTTGCCTCAATATTTCTTCAAGCCCATCCATCTAGGGTCGTCAAAATACAGTACGAAACGAATAGCAAGCCTGATTGCACTGTGCTTATAAATATGCAAGCTTATCTTTAGTTATACATTTACAACATGGCAAAATTTTAGACATGTCCAAATTCAATAATGATGATGCAGATGACAATTTACAATGACAGTGAAAATGTACTTTCGTATGTCTGTGTAGAAAACGTTGTGGGAAATGTTACAAGCAATTTCTTCATTTCCCACATGTTTTACTGAGCATTCGTGTTTAACAGCGCAAAAAACGCGTCAATGTGTGGTAATGGGTTATTCTTTCCCAAACAAGACCTGGCCCCGGTTTCTCGAAAAAACTTAAGTATGTTCTCATGCTCAAATCCGAGCATCGTGCTCAAATCGCACGAAATCCACGTGAACTTCAATTGAATACCAATCAACGTTGATTGGTATTGAATAGAAGTTGAGCATGAACTCATGAGAATATACTTAAGTTATTTCGAGAAACTGGGGCCTGGTTTTGAGGTCCCTAATAGAAAAGCTTTGGGAAAACATTGAAACAAAAGAAGAAACTGCTGATGACCAGAAGTTTCTCCTTTTGTCTCAATATTTTCTATGCCATATTTTATACTAATCCTATCTTTAATAACATCCATTTTGTCATATGTAGCAGTTTTTGAAATGGATCACCCTAAAATTTTGTCGTTCGGGAAAGGGTTAAGCCACCTGCTACCAGGGAGGTCGGAATGTAATGGTATCGGCATATCACGGTTGATAATAGTCCGAGATTACTTGATGTTTTGAAAAGCATTAGTGGAAAACGAAGAAAAAGTACAATACTATTATTTTCATCTTTTCCCTCTGAAGTACCGGTATAATCGTGTACATAGTAACAAATGTATTCAACAATAGTTTGATTTTATTAGTTTTACGCCGTTTTCAACTACTATTGTCATATTGCGGCGGCTGGAACTCTTAACTGAGTTCCTGGTATTTCTATCACCAGTATCACCACAATATCCAAACCGCCCCCAGCTGCTCTCTCACATAGATGATTCACATCCATTGGTGAGAGACAAATTAAATTTTGTCAATTGTCAGAATGGATACTGACCGAGCCAGGGTTCGAACTAACGAACCCTATTCAACAATGGAGTTTTGTCGTCCGCATCATAGCGAAACCCATTATGATAGCTTTTAACCCTTTCCCAAACGGCCAAATTTTAGGGTGATCCACTTCAAAAACTGCCACAAATGACAAAATGAAATCTATGAAAGATAGAATTTGTGTAAAATATGGGATGGGAAATTTCGAGACAAAAAGAGAAACTGCTGGTTATCAGCAGTTTCTTCTTTTGTTTCAATGTTTTCCCACGTCTTTTCTATTAGGGACGTCAAAACCCGTTCTTGTTTTGGAAAGAGTTAAAATAGGATGAAAATACAAGAAAATATCGCTGTGTTAAATTAATATCATCCTTTGATTTATTTAAAATATCGACGGTAAAACTATATCAAATAATTTGTCAACAAAGAAAGCTTGCTATTTTACAAAACAAAACCTAAGAAATAATGTTACCATCTATAGTCCAATTGTGATATTATGGCACATGTTTACATATGCTATCAGATTTGTGAATGCATTGGTTCGAATCTTGCAGGCGCTTAGACGCCTGCAAGATTCGAACCAATGCATGCACAATTTCAGTATATTCGAGTTAGGCGCCCTACAGCTATTGAAGACTAAACACGTTGTACATAGTTTAAGTTTTGCAAACAAATTGTCCATGTTTTGCCTTTTCACCCATGTATAAACTTTGTAAACATGTGCCACAATATCGTAATCGGACTTTAACCCTTTCCAAAACAGGACCTGGTTTTGACGTCCCTAATAGAAAAGGCCTGGGAAAACATTGTGGCAAAAGAAGAAACTGCTGATAACCAGCAGTTTCTCCTTTTGTCTCAATATTTTCTGTGTCATATTTTAAACAGTGTATCACCCTAAAATTTTGTCATTTGGGAAAGGGTTAATTCAAAGATTATGATGATTGATTGATTGAATATTTTAGAAACTATACCTGATCTTGACATAAAACTGGATGTAATGTTGGAATGTTGTTGATAGTGGAAGGAAAAGCGACGAAGATTCTGGAGTGGTGTTTTACCGACCAGTCTAAATAAGAGCAATTCTAAAATTCAACAACAACCACACACAATTTTGACCAAGATCCACGTTGATCTCTAATATCTTCTTCATGACCAGTAGCAACTTTAAGAGTTCAGCATTGATCCTGATCAGATTGTATTTCAGCACAGGGTGATGCTGATCCATGCTGGTGTCGTGAATCATAATCACGGTGTATAATCACGTGACTCGGAATTTCAGATAATCGTCAATAATTTTGTTAATACTTGACCAATTTGAATTCGGTTTGAAGCAGAGAAGGTGGGGGAATGTCAGGAATACGCTGGACGTGTTGGAATTTTGATAAATCTACTGATAGAAAAGTTATTGAAGATCAACCAAATTTTTGGTTGATCTTCAATTACTTTTTTTATCCGTAGATATTTGGGAAATCCACAATGACCATCTAATGCGTGACGTCTATCCGCCTTCAGCTTCAAACCGAATTCATATCGGTCCCATATTAACAAAGTATTGAAGGTTTTCTGAAATTGTTGTATCACGTGATTATCCACTGTGATAATGGCCTCTTTTCCATATCCAGTCTCAAAACTATCCTATAACAATAATGAACTAATCTTTTAACATTATGCCAAAACAAGGCCTGGTTTTGAAGCCCCTAACAGAAAGGGCTTGAGAAAACATTGAGCCAAAACAAGGAAATGCTGATGCTGTTAATCAGCATTTTCTCCTTTTGCCTCAACATTTTCTGTGCTATACCATATTACAAATCCTACCTTTATCAACATATTCATTGTCGTTTGCAATGCCTTTGGATTTGATCAGCATTTATCTTGACTTAACCCTTTCCCTAACGACAAAAAGTTAGGATGGCCCAATTTGAAAGCTGATGCAGGCGACAAATTGATCTAAATTGATAGGGAATTTTTGTATATTAAACACTGAAACTATTGAATCAAAAGGAGAAAATGCTGGTTATCAGCATTTTCTTCTTTTGCTTCAATGTTTCCCAAGATTTACCAACTAAGGACGTCAAAATCAGGTCTTGTTTTGGAATGGGTTAAATCATGATAATGCAGATCCATGTTGTCCTCGTATGTAATAGGGGCCTCTTTTCCGGATCCATGCTCATAACTAGTAAAAATCTGTTTGGTAATTTGTTAAAGGGTCAGTGTAAGATTACAATTATAAATTATAATCTTGCACTAACCCTTTAACCAATTACCAAACAGATTCGTACTGTTCCAAATTGAAAGAAGTTGCAGACAACATCTTTAAGTTGATTGAATTTTAAAATTGACATGAATTTCTCGGTACAAAACATCATGGAAAATGAAGAAATTGCTTGTCACAAGCAATACCTTCTTTTTCCTAGGTTCAAAAAGCGTCAATGTTTGGAAATAGGTTAAATTGTTCATCTGAATCATAAAAGCAACATCGAATTTACAAAGCACATGGACATAAAAATATATTTCAAATGTACATCATATTTACAATATCTACATTACATAATATAAAAGAATATCACTATCATACATCTAAAATGGAAATAGGGTTAAATCCTGTCCGTAACTAGGTCTGATTTTGACATTCTTAATATAAAAGCTAAGGGAAACATAAAATGCTGATAACAAGCATTTTCTCTTTCAGTCTAAATACTTTCATTGCTTAATTGTATACAAATTCTATCTTTATTAACGTTCATTTCGTTGCATGCAACAGCTTTCAAAATGGGAAGGAGGTTGAGTGTTTCTGTTTACACAATGAGATACAAATTACTGTAAGAGCAAACAAGATGTGATTGTGAAACACTAATGCCCCCGAAATGGCTAATGTCAAGTTTTAGGACAGACAGACATACAGACGGAGTCAGGCGGACTGAGATGGACACGAGTAAAACACTATGCCCCGATTATCCGATAAGGAGGCATAACAAAAGGACCATGATGGTCCTATATCGCTCACCTGAACCAAAATGATATGAGCAACACTTATGTTCAATTCAATTGATATGTATGACTTTAAGACTGAATATGAACTAATGGTCAATAACGTTGTGAAAATCAAACTCATCCAAGCTCTTATGGTGCCCAACATTGGTTTTTTTTTTAAATAATTGTAGATTCTAGAGTGTAAACAGGGTCGAAAACAGCCAAAAATGGCAATTTTATCAAATTCAAGGGCACATAACTCTCATCTTTCTGGTCAAATCAGACTGAAAATCAAACTCATCTGAGATCTTACGGTCTCCAACATCGTGTCCAAGATTTGTCTTCATTGGTCAATAATTGTAGATTCTAGAGTGTAAACAAGGTTGAAAACAGTCAAAAACGGCAATTTTATCAAAGTCGAGGGCACTTAACTCTCTTCTTTCTGACCACATCAGACTGAATATCATACTCATCCATGATCTTATGCTCCCCAACATTGTGTCCAAGTTTTATTTTGATTGATTAATAATTGTAGATTCTAGAGAGTAAACAAGGTCGAAAAGAGCCGAAAACGGCAATTTTGTCAAATTGAAGGGCACATAACTCTCGACTTTCTGATCAGATCAGACTGAAAATCAAACTCATCCCAGATCTTATGCTCCCCAACATTTTGTCCAGGTTTTGTCTTGATTTATTAATAATTGTAGATTCTAGAGTGTAAACAATGTCAAAAACAGCCAAAAATGGCAATTTTGCCCAATTCAAGGGCGCATAACTCTCATCTTTCTGGTCAGACCTGACTGAAAATCGAATTCATGTGAGATCTTATTCTCCCCAAATTTGTGTCCAAGTTTTGTCTTGATTGATTAAATAATTGTAGATTCTAGAGTGTAAACAAGGTCGAAAACAGCCGAAAACGGCAATTTTGTCAAATTCAAGGGCACATAACTCTCGACTGTCACTGTCTGATCAGATCAGACTGAAAATCAAACTCATCAAAGATCTTATGCTCCCCAACATTTTGTATTGATTTTTAGATAATTGTAATCTAAGGGAAGTAACTCTTGACACTACTAAAGAAAAGTAGTGTCAAGATTTACTTCCCTTAGATTAACATATAGAGTGTAAAAGCAGCTGAAAATGGCAATTTTGTCAAGTTCAAGGGTACGTAACTCTAGACTTTCTGATCGGATCAGACTGAAAATCGAGCTCATCCGAGATCTTATGGTCTCTAATATTATGTCTAAGTTTTGTCTTGATTGATCAATAATTGTAGATGCTAGAGTGTAAACAAACTTCAAAACAGCATTTTTTGACATTCAAGGGCAGATAACTCAGCACATTCTAGTCCGATCAGGCCCATAATCGAACTTGTCCGAGAACTTATGATCCTACTTGTTTTGGCCAAGTTTGATCAAGATTGCTTAACTTTTGTGGATGCTAGAGTATAAACACCCCAAATGTTTACGGACGGAAGGACGGACGCCGGACAAAAAGTGACCACAATAACTCACCTCGAGCACTTCGTGCTCAGGTGAGCTAAAAACCGCTGGCAGTTGGTATTTCTATCTTTAAACGATGTTTTACTGTGCTTTCTTTACTAGATACATAACAAGAGGGCCGTTGGCCCTAGGTCGCTCACCTGAGATGGGGTTTAATAACAGATCAGATTTCTTACAGGTAATGCAATAAAGGGTCAAAGATCATATGAACGCCGCTATGCGATTTCAAACCATAGAAAACCCAGAAAACTACCTTAGTGCAATATCATATGTAACTCAAATATGAAGTTTCATCCAATTCGGCTATGTGGTTATGGAGAAATTGCTTTGGACAGATGGAATTAAAATAAAACATACAGACTGACATACAAACAGAAATTTACAAATTGACCTAGATCTATGACCTTGAACCTAACTAAATATATTTTTCAAATAGAAAATCTACTCATGATAAAGAACACATTTACCCATATATTTTTTAAATCCAGGCATAAATGTAGATGCTAGGCCCCTGGTAAGCAGATTTTTACAAGAAGTCCCCTTTTTCTGCGACAAGGTTTCATATTGAAAAGCAAAGAAAAGTACCTCTTAGCAATATCATAAGTAATGCAAATTTTAAGTTTTGTCAAATTTGGCTCTGCGGTTATTGAGAAATTGCTTCTGACAGATTTTGTGTAATTTCTCTTTTTCTGTTGCCATGACAACCAGAGTTATTTTTTTTTATAAATTGCAATTCTGTTAGCAATTTTTTAAATGTGACCTCCTAAGGAATATTTCTGCCTAGTTTGGTGGAAATTAGCCTGTTAGTTTAGGAGGAGATATCATTCAACGATGTCATTGAGATTTGGTGGAAAATCTCCTTTTCTGTTGCCATGGCTACCAGAGCTTTTAGTCAATTTCAATTCTTTTAGCATTTCTTAAAGAGGACCTCCTAAAGAATATTTTTGCCAAGTTTGGTTGAAATTGGCCTGGTAGTTTAGGAGAAGATGTCGTTCAAAGATAGTATTGAGATTCAGTCAAATTTCTCCTTTTCTGTTGCCATGGCAACCAGAGTTTTTATGGATTTCATTTCTTTTAGCAATTCTGAAAGGGGGTCACCTAAGGAACATTCCTGCCAAGTTTGGTTGAAATTGGCCAAGTAGTTTAGGAGGAGATGTCGTTCAAAGATAGTATTGAGATTCAGTCAAATTTCTCCTTTTCTGTTGCCATGGCAACCAGAGTTTTTATGGATTTCATTTCTTTTAGCAATTCTGAAAGGGGGTCACCTAAGGAACATTCCTTCCAAGTTTGGTTGAAATTGGCCAAGTAGTTTAGGAGGAGATGTCGTTCAAAGATAGTATTGAGATTCAGTCAAATTTCTCCTTTTCTGTTGCCATGGCAACCAGAGTTTTTTATGGATTTCAATTCTTTTAGCAATTCTGAAAGGGGGTAATCTAAGGAACATTCCTGCCAAGTTTGGTTGAAATTGGCCAAGTAGTTTAGGAGGAGATGTCGTTCAAAGATAGTATTGAGATTCAGTCAAATTTCTCCTTTTCTGTTGCCATGGCAACCGGAGTTTTTTATGGATCATAATTCTTTTAGCAATTCTGAAGGGGGGTAACCTAAGGAACATTCCTGCCAAGTTTGGTTGAAATTGGCCCAGTAGTTTAGGAGGAGATGTCGTTCAAAGATTGTATTGAGATTCAGTCAAATTTCTCCTTTTCTGTTGCCATGGCAACCAGAGTTTTTTATGGATCATAATTCTTTTAGCAATTCTGAAGGGGGGGTAACCTAAGGAACATTCCTGCCAAGTTTGGTTGAAATTGGCCAAGAACTTTAGGAGGAGATGTCGTTCAAAGATAGTATTGAGATTCAGTCAAATTTCTCCTTTTCTGTTGCCATGGCAACCAGAGTTTTTTATGGATTTCAATTCTTTTAGCAATTCTGAAAGGGGGTAACCTAAGGAACATTCCTGCCAAGTTTGGTTGAAATTGGCCAAGTAGTTTAGGAGGAGATGTCGTTCAAAGATAGTATTGAGATTCAATCAAATTTCTCCTTTTCTGTTGCCATGGCAACTAGTTTTTTTATGGATTTCAATTTTTTTAGCAATTCTGAAAGGGGGTCACCTAAGGAACATTCCTGCCAAGTTTGGTTGAAATTGGCTCAGTAGTTTAGGAGGAGATGTCATTTAAAGAAATTGTTGACGGACGACGCACGACGCACATACGCACGACGGACGGACGCCGGACAAAAGGTGATCACAATAGCTCACTTGAGCACCTTGTGCTCAGGTGAGCTAAAAATCAGGGGCATGTTTCATCAAAACATTTAAGACGTATTTCTGACTTACCGATGTCATAAATATGAACAACAATCGCATTAACCAGGTTAAGATAGATTGGTCTTGCCCTAAACTTATCGTAAGTTATCTGTAAGACAGAAATACGTTTTAAATGTTTTGATGAAACTGACCCAAGACTGTTTGGGAAATAAAGCAGTCAAAAATATAATATCAGCAAAATGGTCTTTTAATTAACCCATTACCATACAGCAAAATTTTGGACTGTTCCAAATTCAAAGATGATGCAGACGCAAATTTCAAGTGAATATAATTTTATATTTTTTGGTCTTTTTCGGTGGAAAACATTGTAAGAAATGAAGAAATTGCTTGTCACAACAAATTTCTTCATTTTCCGCAATGTTTTCCAAAGCCTTTAACTTGAAGGGCTTCAAAAGGCGTCAGTGTTTGGGAATGGGGTTAAATTTAAAAATAAAACATAGCACATTGTACCAATACTATAACATAATAATAGTGAACTAATGAAAACAGGCATCCTAAATATTGATCAGCAAACACCGTATCACTAGACATTGCATTAAATTACGTGACAAAATTCAGACAAGAGCCGTCAGAGACGGACAATGCTCCCCGATTAAGGTATTGTCACAATAAATGTATGCCATGCAGAGCTAAGATAAAGCTAACAAACGTTAAGCCCCCTTTTTCCATGACATACTTTTTATACGCAAATTTCAAGTAGTTTATTGTCAAGGGCATCTGATTTGCTACTCAAATATGAAATTTCATCAAATTCTGACCATTAGACTATGAGAAATTAGAGAAAAAGTGTATTTGACCTTAAGTCCCGTTTTCCCATGACGAGGCCTCAAATCCAAAAACTGGGAAAAGTGCATCGGCATTATGTCATAGGGAGTTCACATGGTAAGTTTCATTTGATTTGGCCCAAGGGTTACAGAGAAATCGCTTCGGACGGACGGACGGACGGAATGACGGATGTTGAGAAATTAGAGAAAAAGTGTATTTGACCTTAAGTCCCCTTTTCCCATGACGAGGCCTCAAATCCAAAAACTGGGAAAAGTACATCGGCATTATGTCATAGGGAGTTCACATGGTAAGTTTCATTTGATTTGGCCCAAGGGTTATAGAGAAATCGCTTCGGACGGACGGACGGACGGACAGACGAAGCGGCGACTATATGCTCTCCCTTCGGGGAGCATAAAAATCATTGATAATTTTGTTAATACTTGACCAATTTGAATTCGGTTTGCAGCAGGACAACAGGAGTTAGATGAATATATTAGATCTTTTACAAATCAGCTGATAAAGAAGTTATTGACAACTTTGGTTGGCTGTCAATAACTTTATTATCTACTGATTTTAAAAACATTTACAGTAAATCCCTCGTGTTTTCAAGCCGTCTTTACTTCAAACCTTTCTCAAATTGGTCCTTTTTTACAGATTGATTGAAAAATATTGAAAATGTGTCGCATAATTCCTCATCAATCTAAGGTAGCATATTTTATCTATCAGCGATCTTTCATTGCCATATGCTAGTGTGTCAAGTGTCCAAATAATAGCTTGAAATTTTGACCAGTTCCCAAACAAAACCTAGTTATTGCGTCCCTAAAAGAAAAGGACTTACCCAAGGTCCTAGGTCATTCATTAGGGAACAGAAATGGTTTCTAAATAAAGTCCAGTCATGACTTTGACCTACACGACCCAAAGCTAAAGGGCACCTCCTTGGGTCAATGGCAACAATGCTGTAAAGTTTTATGGTCCTTGGTCAAATGGTTCATGAGTAAGATCATGGAAATAGAATTTAAACAAAGCCTTATTAAGAATATGACCTTTGACCTATAGATGCGATAAAAGAAACAAGGTGTGTTTGTGAAACACCAATGCCCCCGAAATGGCCATTTTTCTAAAATGTTAAGTTTTCGTGTAAAGGGTTGATAAGGGTAAACAGATGACCTTGAGGAAGGTAAAATTGCATAAAACAGATAGATATCATTGAAAGTTGCATACCAGATTTGAGCTTTGTATGTCAAATACTTTTGGAAACAAGAGGCCCAGAGGGCCTTATCGGTCACCTGAATCAAATGAGCAGAAACATTTAAGGAAAATGTTAAGTTAACAAAAAGCGCAACCCCCCCAGCACCACCATTTCTTGACAGTCTTTTTTTCTCTTGTACAAACTTATTTAAAGACTCAAATACCAAAATGTGAATTCAATCCAACAATAGAACATTTCTTAATATGTACCCTATTTACCCCCTTTTGGCACCTTTTGGGGCCCCAAAGGAAGATAACTCCAGGATTTGTAAAAATCTGAAGCGGCTTCCCATTGGAATGCTTCCTGCCAAGTCTGGTAGAAATCTGTCCAATGGTTCTCAAAAAGAAGAAGAAAATGTTCAAAGTTAAGTAATTGCGCGAACCCCTCCCATCCTCCATCCACAGCACGGCCATTTATTGACGAGTTTTTTTCTTTTGTACAAATTTTGTAGCCCTTGCCCTAAACACTTTAACTTCCAAATGTGTATCCAATGCAACAGCCGGTTCATGAGTAGAAGATATTTTAAGATGTACCCAATTTACCCCCTTTTTGGCCCTTTATGGGACCCCAAAGGGAGATAACTCTATGATTTGTACAAAGTCTGAAGCGGCTTCCTATTAGGATGCTTTCTGCCAAGTTTGGTTCTTAATAAGAAGTCGAAAATGTTAAGTTAACTAATACCGCAACCCCCTTCCCATCCCCCATCCCCAGCACGGCCATTTCTGGGCGGATTTTTTTCTCTTGTACAAACTTTGTTGTCCTTGCCCTAAAGACTCTAAATACCAAATGTAAATCAAATCCAATAGCTGTTTCATGAGAAGAAGATTTTTTAAGATGTACCCTATTTAACCCCTTTTTGGCCCCTTGTGGGGCCCCAAAAGGAGATAACTCCATGATTCGTACAAATCTGAAGCGGCTTCCCATGGGGATGCTCCCTGCCAAGTTTGGTTGTAATCTGTCCAATGGTTCTCAAGAAGAAGTCGAAAATGTTAAGTTAACTAATAACGCGACCCCCCCCCCTCCCATCCCCCATCCCCAGCACGGCCATTTCTGGGCGGATTTTTTTCTCTTGTACAAACTTTGTTGTCCTTGCCCTAAAGACTCTAAATACCAAATGTAAATCAAATCCAATAGCTTGTTCATTAGAAGAAGATTTTTTAAGATGTACCCTATTTAACCCCTTTTTGGCCCTTTATGGGGCCCCAAAGGGAGATAACTCCATGATTCGTACAAATCTGAAGCGGCTTCCCATGGGGATGCTCCCTGCCAAGTTTGGTTGTAATCCGTCCAATGGTTCTCAAGAAGAAGTCGAAAATGTTAAGTTAAGTAATAACGCGACCCCCCCTCCCATCCCCCATCCCCAGCACGGCCATTTCTGGGCGGATTTTTTTCTCTTGTACAAACTTTGTTGTCCTTGCCCTAAAGACTCTAAATACCAAATGTAAATCAAATCCAATAGCTGGTTCATGAGAAGAAGATTTTTTAAGATGTACCCTATTTAACCCCTTTTTGGCCCTTTATGGGGCCCCAAAGGGAGATAACTCCATGATTCGTACAAATCTGAAGCGGCTTCCCATGGGGATGCTCCCTGCCAAGTTTGGTTGTAATCCGTCCAATGGTTCTCAAGAAGAAGTCGAAAATGTTAAGTTAACTAATAACGCGACCCCCCCCCTCCCATCCCCCATCCCCAGCACAGCCATTTCTGGGCGGATTTTTTTCTCTTGTACAAACTTTGTTGTCCTTGCCCTAAAGACTCTAAATACCAAATGTAAATCAAATCCAATAGCTGTTTCATGAGAAGAAGATTTTTTAAGATGTACCTTATTTAACCCCTTTTTGGCCCTTTATGGGGCCCCAAAGGGAGATAACTCCATGATTTGTACAAATCTGAAGCGGCTTCCCATGGGGATGCTCCCTGCCAAGTTTGGTTGTAATCCGTCCAATGGTTCTCAAGAAGAAGTCGAAAATGTTAAAAGTTAACGCACGACGGACGACGCACGACGCACGACGCACGACGACAGACGAAACACGGTCGCAATAGGTCACCATGACCTTCGGTCAGGTGACCTAAAAAGGCAAATGGTAAGTTTTCGGACAGACAGACGGACGGACGGACACAAGTAAAACAATATGCCCCCGATCTTTCGATACGGGGGCATAAAAATATAGGGCACTTATTTGTGTCAAGGGCAACAATTCTATTAAGTTTCATTGTCCTGGTTTAAAAGGCACTAGAGGTAGAGCTCTGAAACAAGTTTTAAACAAAATTCAATCATAACCTCTACCTTGGCCAATGTGACTGACAAAGGCAGCCTCCTTGGGTAAAGGGTGACTATAATGCAAAGTTTCATGATCCTCCGTTGAATGGTTCTTGAGTTTAAGCATAGAAACAGATTTTGAATAAAGTCCAATTGTGACCTTGAAAAAAAACTTTTATGACCTTGAACTTTGGCCTATGTGACCCAAAAAACTTTATGGCTTCTCTTTGGCAACAATTATGTATAGTTTCATGGTCCTTGGTTAGCAAGTTAGAACATGGAAACAAAAAGGTCTACAGACAGATGGACAGACAAACATGGTGAAACCAACAGTTTGTAAAGGGAAGGGTATAAAAATACAGTCGACACTCGTTATGTCGACATCGGATAAGTCGAATTTTCGCTTAAGTCGAAGTTCAAATCTGGTCTCGTCCTCATCTATTGACATATTTTTTTTTTCAAAACAAAATAATTTTGAACTGAATATTGCCATTGAAATATAGTAAGAAAAGGATAGAAATTGCTCGATACGAGCAATTTCTTTCCTTTTCCTACTATTTTTCAATCATAGACACATATGACGCCCATTAAAATTGGTTAAATATCGTTTTCATCGAAAAATAATCAAAATCGGATGAGTCGAACTCCGGATATGTCGAGGTATTTTGACGGGCCCCTCCGACTTCGACACAACGAGTGTCGACTGTACTTTGATATGACATACTAATAACTATTCCCGTAATAGTTAGAGCTTGACCTTGGAGCATCTCTCCTGTTTGGTGACCTGACAGGACTTGATCGTAGTCTGACAGGACTTAAACGTAACCTGACAGGACTTATTGGCAATGTGGGATAAAATGGACCATACCATGGTTGCTGTAAAGGTAGGGTATATCCCGGATACCTCTGTTGATAACCATAGACAGGGTAGCTGTAGTTGGAGTTAGGTGGTATGTTTGGTGATGGGTGTAGATATAGACCCGGGCTGCTGGTTATACCATCTGTTGGGTGAGCTGTAGAGTATGGCCCATATTGCCCACCATACCCTGTGTACATATTAGGATGAGGACCTATCATTGGCCATTCTGCAGACCCATATGTCAGTACATTGTTTGCTTGTTGATTTATTGAGATAGTAGTCACGGAGGATGCTCCTGACATTGTGGCTGGTGGGGGAGGAGGTGGAGGTGTAGTGAAAGATAAGGTTGATGGTACTTTGCTCACTGATAAGTCTCCTGGACTTGCGACTGTCGTTGGTGCTGGAGGTGCTGCGATAAGTGGTGCTGTGCTCAGCAAAGAGGCTCCAGGAGATGATACTGGTGTTGATGTACTTAAAATTGTTGATGAATCTGTGCTCACTGAGGATGCTCCCAGAGTTGTTTCTGGAGGTGGCGGCGGAGGAGGTGTACTCAATGTTAGGATAGATGATAATGTGCTCATTGATGAGGCTTCCTGAGTTAAGACTGTTGGTGGTGGCGGTGGTGTACTTAAAATTAAGATCGATGGTATTGTCCCAACTGAGGAGGTTCTCATAGTTCTTATTGGTGGTGGTGATATGCTTGAATCTAAAAAAGATGGTACTGTGTTCACTGAGGAGGTTCCCGGAGTTCTAAATGGTGGTGGTGAACTTAAATCTAAGACAGATGGTTCTGTGTTCATTGAGAAGTCCCCCGGAGTTCCGATTGGAGGTGGTGATGTCCTTACAGTTGAGATAGATGATGTGATCTCAGGGGAGGTTCCTGTAGCTGATGGTGGTGGTGTACTTAAAGTTGTGATAGTTGGTACTATACTACTTGAGGAGGCATCTGGAGTTCTGACTAGTGGTAGTGAACTTGAAGTTGAGATAGATGATGTGTTCTCTGAGGACATCCCTGTAGTTGTTACTGGTGGTGGTGATGGTCTCGATGTACTTGATGTTACGATAGATGATACATTGATCTCTGAGGAGTCTGCCACAGTTGTGATGGTTGGTGGTGGTGGTGATGTACTTAAAGTTGTGATAGATGATACTGGGGTTCTAGTACTCAGATGTAATGGAGTACTCATAGATGGTGATGCAGTGGTAGTCATAGTCGTTGCAGGAGACAAAATGCCCAAAGTTCCCATAGCTGTTGGTGATGTAGAACTCATTGTTGATAAAGGTGATGCAGTACACATACCTGATAAATGTGATGCATCACTCATGGCTGTTGATGATGTAGCACTCATAGCTGATAAAGTTACAGGACACATAGTACCCACAAGTGATGTATGAGAACAAGAACCAGTAATCATATTAGTTGATGATGTTGTATTTATGTTCCCTAATATTTGAGCTGAACACTTACTTATGGGTGTAAAAGTAGTAGAGCCATTTAGAGATGCAATTGACAGAATAGTATTCTCACTCATAGTTATTGTTGCTTCAGGGCTAATATTCGTAAGAGGTCTTACAATAAGAGTAGCTTTTGGGGATGGGATAGCAGTACTAGAAATAGACTTAGATTTGAATGTGCTCTTAGCGTTTTCCTTCTTTGGCTGACTGATTGATGGGCTAATGTTCAATTTTTGCAAATCATTATCTCTGTCAATTTTTGTTCTATCTCTTCGCGGTAAAGTAAATGGAGAAATTGTCTGAGTTTCTGATAAAGTAGGAGTAGGACTGTCACTGGTTGATTTTGGACTCTCAAAACGATCAGGGTTATTTATAGGTTTGATTTTGATAGTAAACTGTTTTTCTGAATCTGAATTGCTTCTTGGGGAGTTCGAATTGTAACCATCTATGGTTGAAGTGATTCCAGAAAGTGATTGGCTGCAAACAATGTCATGAATAGTATTTTGTTTTGAAAATCTGATATCTGCTTCAGTGGAAATAGTCTGCTTATATGTCAGATTACAATGGTAAATGTTTGATTCATCAACAATTTTGTCCTTTGGTGTTACCTCATGTGCTAAACTATCAGTACTTACACTAACTGCATCACCTTTGGTTAAGTCCTTGTCAATTTGAGTGTCTTCAATTGCAGAGGCAGTAAGCACAACTCTTTCTTCATTCACTTGTTGTTGATCTTGCAACACTTTGTCTGCTGAGTTATTGTCAGCATTTGTATTCTCAGTTTCTTCATCTAGCCGGGCTATTTCATACTTGAATTTTTCATATTCTACATCTATGTCTTCACACTTGCTCGATTCTTCAACAGGTTTGTTTTTTAGTGTTACCTCTTGTGCCAAAATATCACTACCTTCACTGACTTCATCAATTTTTGTCACAGCCTTATCAATGAGAGAGTCCTCTTCCATTGTAGATGCATTTGACATTGCTTTATCTTCATTCAGTTGATCTTGTGTCATTTCGCCTAAAGAGTTATTTTCTGGATTTTTGTTTTTGTCATTTTCCTCATCTATTTGGGCTATTTCAAATCTAAACTTTTTATATTCTTCATCTAAATAATCGTCAACTGTATCCACTTCATTACTGACATCTCTTTGATCTTGTGCAGATTGCTTTTTGTCAACCTCATCTTCGAACTCTGAGGATATGCGGCATGTGACAAGATTTACCCCTGACTGGTTAACTTCTGTTGCATCATATGTTGGTTTACTATAATCCACTTTATCATAAGTAAAAGATCTTTCACTCTCCAAATTTGAATTAATTTCAGTTGATTGAACTGATGGTCCATCACTATTGATACATCCCGCTATCACAGTTTCATGGTTCATGTTGTTACACACGGTTAGGACTTCATTTGACATATTTCCAATTTTAGTATGACTATAGTCAAGGACAATTGGAGCCTCACTAGTAGCTAATGTTGAATCAGTGCATGACATATTTACTTCTGTATGCTCCATGGGTTTCATATCTGCAGAGGTCTCTATGTTAGAAACTGTTTTATATGGCATTGCTTTTCTTGTATCAAACACTAAAGGACTATCATTAGAGAAAGGGTCAATACTATAAGTGGATGGAGGTGTGTGGCAAACAGCAGGTTCTGAAATAAGTTGAGATTCATCTTGATGACTTAATCTTGCTATGTCTAGAACATTTTGGGTCTCTTCTCCCCCATTTTCTATGCTTCTTTCATTGGCAATTAAGGGAATGCTATTTGCTTGACAGTCTTTTAATATTAGGAATGTGGAATCTACTTGTTTGTTTGGTGAGTTATCTGTTTTAGGTACTCCATTTACAGACACTTCTTCGGGGTGATATTTGAAGTCTTCTTGGATTGGAATTTGATCCTGTGCAAGCAATTTGGCTTCAGTGTTGGTTGAATTTCCTTCCTTTGAGGTCACATCATGACTCATTTCTTGTATAACAGATTGTGGTTGTTGATGTAAGATGTTGTCAATAAGGAACAGTGGCTTTTTATCTTCAAACTGGTTTTCCTCAGGGTCTGTCATAAAATCCAAGACTGAATCAATTCTTGAGTTTTCCTTGTTATCATTATTAAAGGTAGCATCATCTCTAGATATGAGTTCGTTCACTGGTTCATTTTCTGTCAAAATACGTGGTTCCTGTTTAATTTTGGCATGATTGTCATCATTGTTTGTCATGGCATAGTTTGATATGTTTTCATAATTTAGTTCAATTTTAGCTTTGCTAATTGTATTTGGTTCACTTTTCACCTCAATAAGTTCCTCATGTGACACTTTCAAAGCCTTAGAATCTGTTGGACTTAGGTCATGTTTTGTTTCTGCAGTGCATTGCATTTTATCAGAATCCATGATAGAAGCAGCATCACCATCAGTATTTACTGCAAATCCACTTTTAGTGTCAGATGATTCTAAAGCTATAAATGGATTTTCATCTATTTCATCTCTATCTCCTACTGTTTCATGCATTGACTGTTTATCACTACATTCTTGAGATAGAACCTCAAGATGCAATTGATCATTTTGCAAACACACAGATTCTTTAATCACCGTTGTGTCAGAATTTTCCCCACAGGTAATGTCACAATCACTGACCTCATCTATTGTTTTGTAATTGTCCATATAATCCTCCCTTATTGTTCTGTTCTCTTCCGAGTCATGAGAATCATTCAGTGAACTGACGGAAGTGTTCAGTGTCTTCACATAGTCAGATATTGCACCTTCTAGTCTGGAATGTTTACCTGGATTGTCGCAATCTGTAGTTTCATCTACTGTATTGTAATGATCTGAGTTATACTCGTCCATTGTCTCATTACCATCTGACTCACAGGGTAGCTTGCTGTTTGTGCTGGATTCACTATACATGTTTCTGATCATAGCTAGAGAGGTAGAAGTTGAGGTTAGACTTTCGTTATCTTGTGTATATTTGTCACTTGTGTCTTCACTAACGGTGGGGGAGCAACACCCTTGCTGAAGATTCTCTTCGTCTCCAGGTGTATCAGAATCACAGCCCTCTACAGTGTCAATCACAACAAAAGTATCATCATCATGGTCATCATCATTACCATCATCTGACTGCTGGTCATCCTTGTTTACATCCTCATCTGACCAATCTAGACAAACATCCGAGTCAGATGACAGAATTCTTCGTTCTTTACATTCATCTTGTTTACTAGATGTATCTTTATCTTGGGAATCTTCGGGACAAGGTTTTTCTCGTTCATTGTTCTTGGTTTTTGTCATGTCTTGATCTTTTTGAGCTTCTCTTTCACTTTCATCTTTCCTGCCATCAGCTTTTTGATCCAATTTACTACTAGTTTCACTACTTTCATTTTCATTTTTACTTTCCTTCCCAAATACTTTCCAGTGTGAAGGATTTGTTTTACTGACATTTTCTCTGTGTGAAACCACTTCATCGAGTATCTTTGAACATGATGGCTCACTGCTGGACTTATAGTCTGGTCTCTTGGCCCCTATCTCAGGGCTAGTTTTCTTTCTTTTGGTTGACTCAATCCTGCTGTCGTCCTTGTTTTTATATTTGTCATCTCTTCTCAATGCTATGCTCCTGCTAGGTGACAAGGGAGCATCAACCTTTTCCCGTTCACTGTTATTGCCATGCAAGAACTCTTCATCTGAATTGTCATTATCTGATAAGTCCACACCTGTAAAAGGCAAAGAAAGCATTTTACTTCAATTATGCTTTTAATTAGATTTTAATTAGGCAAATTGGAAACAACATTTACTAGAATATTGGTAGAAAATCACCAAAAAACCACAGTTTTAATCAAATATTTCTACACAAAGGCTTTATATCCCGGAAAATTCAGATATGAAATAAGAATTACCTGAATACATTGAAGTTTTCCCCATGCCTGGAATCACCAAACTGACATCTGCTTTAACAGGTACCTGCACAGGCTGATCAGTGTTTTTGCTGCTCTTAGTTTGTGTCTCCTCCTTCTCTTGTCCATAAATACACTGAAAAAAAAAACCCAAAGCCAAAAATGACAATATCCAAAATAAGACTTTGATCTCCAATGAAATAGTTTGGTAAAACATAAGACACACAAAGAAACAAAAAATGCTGATAAATAAAATTTTCTAAATTTGCCTTGATGTTGTCTTTATCAACATTCCATTTACAGCAGCTTTCAAGGGGCAGAGCATAAAATAATGGGCCCCGTTTTACTAACGATCTTACGATCATGTTGTTGTGAAAACAGTGTAACAAGGCATCTGATTGCACGAAAAATCGGATTAAGCCAATCAAGTTTGTTGTTACAAGCAATTACGCAAAAAATAATCGTAAGTTCGTTAGTAAAACGGGCCCATGGTGCTTTAGAAAGGTCAAGTCTTAACCCTTTCCCAAACAAGACCCAGTTTTGACGTCCCTGATAGACATGGCTTGGGAAAACATTGAAACAAAAGAAGAAACTGCTGATAACCAGCAGTTTCTCCTTTTGTCTCAATATTTTCTATGCCATATTTTACATGAATCCTATCTTTAATATCATCAATTCTGTCATTTGTAACAGTTTTTGAAGTGGATCACCCTAAAATTTTGTTGTTTGGGAAAGGGTTAAACTATCCTGCTTAATTATAAATTGGCTAGAAGAGTAAAGCTTGGATCTGATAGCATTTGAGACCAACAGGAATCCAGGTCAGCCTGCATACACAACGCACACAGAGTGGTGAACTTAACTGTGTTCATAGCAGCACTATGAAAATCAGATCAAATCGATGCCAAAAGCTGCTCATATTTCATAAATGGTTCTCAAACAAGAGTTGTCCGCGGACAACATGGCTCACCTATAGGAGGGCTTGTCACACAAAAACAGGAGTCCAAGGTCAAAGTCACTAGGTCAACGGTCATGGTCTCAAGGTAAAGGTCATGGCATGAGGTATCCATATGTGAAATATCCAGTTTCTATCTGTAATAGTGCATGCAATATAGGCCAGGTTAAATTTTTTTAGAAGTAGGTCAAACTCTCAAGGTCACTAGGTCAAACATCATGGTTCAAAATGAAAGGTTATCTTGGCCTGACGAGAAAATAAGCAAGAAACATAATTGGGCCGGGATCTGGAAAAACGTCCCTTATAGCATTTTTAAAAATTGAGTTTCAAGATCGGCCTGCTGTCAAATGGAGTCCAATATGCATCCATGTCGCTCTCTTTAAGTTACTTAAGGTCACACAGAAGCTATTAGAGAACAATGTGGATCCTGATCAGACTGTGCGTATGCACAGGCTGATCTGGATCTACGTTGGGCTCCAAACCCTTAAGGGACGTTTTTCAAGATCCTGGCTCATATCTATTACCATTTCCTCAATGAAAGAGGACTCCTCTTTAGGGACATGCTGCCAGGATTCCTCTACAATATCAGCCTGCCTAGCTCTCTCTTCCATATTTGATATCAGCTCTGGATTAATGGCATATTCCTCTTCTCTGAAGTTAGAATGAACTAGAAATCTATCACTGAAGGTGATAAAAATACCCCCGCCACCACCTTTGTTCAGACAAGTGTTTTTGTTGATTTAGGAGCCATACTCAGAAATTATCAATCCGATTTTATTGAAATTTGGTCCAATCAGGGGCCATAACTCAGAAAGTATCGGTCTGATTTCCATAAATTTTGCATCTTGCATATATACAGGTCCTAATGCATACCTGTGCCAAATATGAAGCAAATTGTTCATTAACTGTAGGAAGAATTGTCCGGACAAGCATTTTTGTCAAATCAGGGGCCATAACTCAGAAAGTGTCGGTCTGATTTTCGTGAAATGTGCATCTTGCACATGTACAGAAGTTAATGCACACCTGTGCCAAGTATGAAGCAAATCAGATAGTAAAACTAAAGGAGGACTTGTCCAGACGAGCATTTTTTGGTAAAATCAAGGGCCATAACTGAAAAAGTGAAGGTCAGATTTTCGTGAAATGTGAGTCTTGCACATCTATAGGTCCTTATGCAGACATGTGCCAAGTATGAAGCAAATCGGATAGTAACTGTAGGAGGAGTTGGCCGGACAAGCATTTCTGGGTCAAATCAGGGGCCATAACTCATCAAGTATCGGTCTGATTTCCGTGAAATTTGTGTCTTGCACATCTACAGGTTACAATGAACACTTGTGCTAAGTATGAACTAAATCGGTCCACAAGTGTAGGAGGAGTTATCCGGACAAGCATTTTTTGGTCAAATCAGGGGCCATAACTCAGAAATTATCTGTCCGATTTTCGTGAAATTTGCGTCTTACACATCAACAGGTCCTAATGCACACCTGTGCCAAGTATGAAGCAAATCGGACAGTAACTGTAGGAGAAGTTGGCCGGACAAGCATTTTTGGGTCAAATCAGGGGCCATAACTCAAAAAGTATCGGTCCGATTTCAGTGAAATTTGCGTCTTGCACATCTACAGGTCATCACGAACACTTGTGCCAAGTATGAACTAAATCGGTCCACAAGTGTAGGAGGAGTTATCCGGACAAGCATTTTTTGGTCAAAGCAGGGGCCATAACTCAGAAAGTATCGGTCCGATTTCCGTGAAATTTGCGTCTTGCACATCTACAGGTCACAATGAACACTTGTGCCAAGTATGAACAAAATCGGTCAACAAGTGTAGGAGAAGTTGTCCGGACAAAGTTTTGGAGACAGACCAACCATCCAACCAACCATTCAACCAACCAACCTTCCAACCATCCAACCAACCACTGGACCGACAGGTTGATTCCAGTATACCCCCTCCAAACTTCGTTTGCGGGGGTATAAAAATATATATTAAAGACATCATATTGATAAATGGCACTTCTTGCTATTTTCTCAGATGAGGCAGGAGATTTTTTCATGGAGGGTACATGTTGCCAGCATTCATTTTTTAAAAGTGATGATACGTATTAATGATATCAGAATATTGATCTATGGCACACTATAGTGGTGGTCTGCAACAGCTTTTGAATTGAACACCCTAAAACTTTGCCTTTTGAGAACGGTTTAAAGTAACTAATACAGTATCCATTGTGAATTAACGATGGCCCATAACAACATGTCTGATTGCTGATCTTAAAATATTTCCTTGGTGCACTGATTGACAGATAAACAGATCTTTTGTGTAGAAAACATTGTGGGAAATAAAGAAATTGCTTGTCACAAGCAATTTCTTTATTTTCCGCAATGTTTTCCTAAGCCATAATATTGTGGGGAATCAAATGGAGTTACTGTGTGGTAATGGGTTAACAAACAAAAACGCTCGAGTGACTTCAATACATCCCCTTTTTTTCCCTCAAGAAGTCATAGCAAAACATGTTAAGTATGATTTGTTCCACTAACCTTGTCTCTGTACAATTAGGTAAGGAATCTGGTACTTCAGATCTGCGGAACCTATGTCCATAGAACCGTCCCCTAACAGAACCAAGGCTGAAACATTAACAGTTACATTTTCTTTAATAAGTTTTAAATAATACTGGTACTTAATTTGGAAATGCAAAAAAACAAAAGAATGTGTACAGAATTTAATGAGGTGTAAAAATACTACAATTCTAAAAAAAAAAATTCTCTGCTTGACTCATTTCAACATGTGTTTGTGAACAGTACGTTTTTCTAATTGTTTTAAATAGTAAAATTAATATGTCATTGACTTTGGTATTGATTGCTTGAATGGGGTTTAACACCACTTTTAACAGTGTCTATGTCATATCCCATTGACAAGACCAACTTAACATAGATTCCTGTTCTCTCATCAGTACTACCATAACATCCTTTCCAAGCTGGCAACTCCCAAATAGGTTTTCACCAACCCACCCATTGGTGGGAGCAAATGTCAGTAAGCATGTTAGTAGCAGCCAGGGATCAAATCCTGGACCTCATGATTAACCCTTGCCCAAATGCCAAAATTTTAGGGTGATCTACTTCAAAAACTGCCACAAATGACAAAATGGATGTTATTAAAGAGAGGATTTGTGTTAAATACGGAAAAGAAAATATTGAGACAAAAGGAGAAACTGCTAGTTATCAGCAGTTTCTTCTTTTGTTTCAATGTTTTCCAAAGCCTTTTCTAATAGGGACGTCAAAACCAGGTCTTGTTTGGGAAAGGGTTAAGAGTCGCAAGCACTCCAGATGCATCATGGCATGGCCGACTTTGGTATGGAATGAAAGGTTCTATCAACAAGAATGCCATGGTCACAATATATGCCGCCCCAGAGACTAAGTTTTAAGGGGGCATAACTCAGGCAAAAATCAATGAACCATAAAACCCTTCCTTCATGCTTATCTACCAATTGAGGGGATAACAATGACCAAGTTTCAAAAAGATCCAGCCAAAAACTTAGGAGGAGTTGTGTTGACAAGAAAAGTGGACGTACCTACAGACAGACGGACAAACGGAGAAGATGACGCCAATATACGACCGCCTCCAGTGGCGTATAAAAACAATACACATGGGAATTATATCACTAACAATTAAATTTAGGTGTTTTGTTGTTTTTCGCCGTATCATTCCAAGTACCAGTAAAATGTACAAAATGTCTACAGGGATTAAAAGCAAGCCTACCTAGATCTAGTGGTTCCTTTTCTCCACCTTCTGACGTCAGCTGGTTTCCTATATTCAACTTTAAACATGTTCTCTGTCAAGTTCTGCAGTAACTCCTCCATATCACTGAAATTCACTTACATATTAAACCCTTTCCCAAACAAGACCTGGTTTTGACGTCCCTAATAGAAAAGGCTTTGGAAAACATTGAAACAAAAGAAGAAACTGCTGATAACCAGCAGTTTCTCCTTTTGTCTCAATATTTTTTGTGCCATATTTTACACAAATCCTATCTTTAATAGCACCCATTTTGTCATTTGTGGCAGTTTTTGAAGTGGACCTCCCTAAAATGTTGTCGATTGGGAAAGGGTTAAATTATGGCATTTAGAATAATTGATGGATTTTATCTTTTTTTATTTTCTGTTAGTACTTTCTGAAACCTTTTATTGCAACGCTGAAAATCAAGCTTCGTTGAGAAAGGGTAAGAGACTGAGCTATCCAGGCTTGACTAATGGCAGAATGAACATTGGTACATTTGGAATACAAAGGTTACAGAAGATTAGCAAAGCAGAGCTCATAAAGAGTCTATGTGACGAATTCAAACTTAATTGCATAGAACCTGTAGGAGTTTAGGTAGTCCACCCTTAATGAAATTAATTTAATTCAGGCAATGTCGGAATCTTTTGTGCATTGTCATATACATTTGTTACATACCCAAACTCAATCTGGAGATCATAAATATTCCGTGGAGGGACATTTCACCACCAAATGTTTAGGACATTGCCCCAATAATTCCAAAGTCGTGTGAATTTCATTAAGGATGGACTATCTTAAGCACACAAGAACATGCACTGATCAGATGGACAAAATGACTACTGAACCCATAACAAAATACATCCTTTATAGAATGATAGAGCACAGTACCTGTAAGCGATATCAAAAGACCAAGTGGGTACATTGGACTTCTTGGGTTTACTGTCCTTTTTGTAAGGGTGGTACTGTCTCTCCTGACGTTTATCACTCTTCTTGGTCTTCAAGTCCGTAGGAACTGTCATGTCTGCTATCTATAAACAACATAGAGTAATAATAATTATAAAACCCTTTCCCAAACGACAAAATTTTAGGGAAGTTCTATTTGAAAGCTGCTGCTGATGACAAATGGTATGCTGCTAAAGATAGAATTTGTGTATAATATATCAAGGAAAATATTTAGACAAAAGGAGAAACTGCTGGTTATCAGCAATTTCTTCTTTTGTCCCAATGTTTTCCCTAGCTATTTATTTAAGTGACGTCAAAACAAGGTATTGTTTAGGAAAGAGTTATGGGTCTCTTTTCAACTATTCTTTCAATAGAGCCTGATTTTGACTACTTGACATTATACTTGACTTTAAGTTTAAGCATTAAGTTTTCATATTAATTTTCCAACAGAAAGACAGATATACACACAGACAAGGGTAAAACAATAAAACCCAATCTTTTGATACCAGGCATAATAAGAACTGCAGGATAAATGCACCCCAATGTCCACTAGCTCATGGCCACTGAAAAAATGCTATAGGTCAAACAGTTCTTCAGATGGAGCACAGAAATCGATGATAATAATTTAAGTCAAACTGTGACCTTGACCTTTGTGACCAAACAACAATAGGGCACCTCCTTTTGTCTAAGGCTACAACACTGTGAAGTTCCCTTGTCATGCTCAACCCGGAATAATCCTGCTTTGGCAGGCAGCAAAGACGAAGATCAGCCAGCATATGCATGCAGGCTGATCTTTGTCTACACTTCTTGCCAATTACTTTCAAGCCATGATTTTACAGAATATTTTCTGGACCCACAGTAATAACATTCAGACCCTTTGATTTTAACCCATTACCAAACAGCAAAATTTTAGACTGGTTCAAATTCAAAGATGTTGCAGACCACAAATTCAAGTGAATGAAATTTAAAATATGTTGGTCTTTTGGGGTAGAAAACATTGTGGTAAATGAAGAAATTGCTTGTCACAAGCAATTTCTTCATTTTCCACAATCTTTTCCTAAGCAATTATTTCGTAGGGAGTCAAAAAGAGTCACTGTACAGTAATGGGTTAATATGGTATTGTGAGGGGTTTAAATCCAGCATGACACTGGTTAAGATAGAGCACCGCATCAATTAAGTCTACTGACAATCATGTTGAAACCGAAATACCTCCTGTACTTCAGAAGTGTGTGTGTGCGTGGGGGTGAGATAAATACAAACCTTTCCCAGTCTTTCATGTAGACTGCCAGATTGTTGTAGACTGCCATCCCTCAGTGATATCACTTTCTTCTCACTCAGTTCACAGCCACTGCTCACTTTGTTTACATCAACATCTGTAAACCGGACCTGCACTCCCTCTCTTGACTTCACACCTCCCGACCCATGCCTTTCTCTTCCAATGGATTTCATTATATCAATGCTAAAATATATTAGATCAATTGTTATACAAGTGAGCTTGTAAGTGCATTCGCTGTAATTGCCAAGGATTAAAATGCAAATTTATATCAGAGTTACTTTGACTTGTGTAAGCACATGAAGGTAAATAGTTCTTAGTCTCTTTTCACATGTTTTAGTGGGTTTTGTTGCTTTATTCATCATGTTAACTGCAAGATCCCCAAAATTATAGAAACCCCCTAATTTGAAGGCATAGGGTCACCATGGCCATCAAATAGTGAAAGCATGAAAAAAGAAAAAAGGATTTTTGAACAAGAAATTAAACAACAAAAGAGAAATTTATACCTTTGAATATTCTTTACATCCTTCAAATATGTTTTTTCATCTGATTTAGTCCTTAACTCCTTTGCTTTTTCTCCTGGTTCTACTGCCTTACTCATTTTGATGTTTTCATTATTTTCTACTTTAGCATCTGCTTTTACAGTACTTTTCTCAGTGAGTGGTTCTTTGTCAGGTTTCATTTGATCCTTTCTGTTGACAGATTTGCTTGTTCTATCAATTTCTTGTTTGCTTGTTGTTTGTTCAAAATCTTGTTTCTGTGTTTTACTATTTGCCTCAACAATTGGAGACTCCTGAAGTTTGGTTGGTATATCCTCTTTAGAAATCTTATTTCCATTGCCACTTTTGTTTCCATCAACAGCTCTGTATTTCTCCTTTTCAATAAGCAAACCTTTGACATCTACAAAGGATTGTTTTCCACTTAGTTCACAACCAATGCTTACTCTATCCTTATCTACAGATATGCCTTTTTGTTTTCTTTTCACAATATCGTCAAGTTTGTTTGAAACGGAATCTTCTGCTGCTTCAATATTCTCATGACTGTCTGACAACAATGTTTCAACCTTTTCTACTGTCTTCTTTACATAAGCTGAATTTTCAATGTAGATTTTGATATCATAAGGATTCCATTTTCCAACTATTGTAAGCCTGTTACTTTTTGGCAATGAATTTATGTCATGGATTTTTTCAGCAAACAGTTGACAAGAATCACGGTCTTCCAAGTTAACATCACATTTGGGAACTCTGAAATGTAGGTATATACATAATTAATTTGTGCCAGGATCTGGAATAATGTCCCTTACAGCATTTCAGAAACCCTTGCTTTAAAACCCATTACTGCACAGAGACACCTTTTGACTCCCCCATGAGAAAAGGCTTGGGAAAACATTGTGGAAAATGAAGAAATTGCTCGTCACAAGCAATCTCTTCATTTCCCACAATGTTTTCTACCCAAAAAGGCCAAAAATAGAAGATTTCAAATCATTTGAAATTGTTGTCTGCAACATCTTTGAATTTGGAATGGTCCACAATTTTGCAGTTTGGTAATGGGTTACAGGTAAAAGCCTGAGCCAGAGTGGTGTGTGAGTGTGTTCCATGCTACTCTCTTACAGCTGGTACAGGTCAAGTTCAAGCTATTGGAGAACAGCATGGTACTTGATCAGACTGTGTGTATACTCAGGCTGATGTGGGGTCATTTTGGACATTTAAGCTGACAGAACTTTACTTATAAATTCTTTCGAAGCCATTTCTTCATTTTCCACGATGTTTTCCAAAGTCTTTATCTTGTGGGGCGTCAAAAGACGTCACTGTGTGGTAATGGATTAAATGACAAGTATCTTTCAAGTCACAAAAGTAACAGAACTTTGCTAATAAATTCTTTAGAAGCCCTACAAATAAACCTCTTCACTTTATTATGCCTCTGTTTGTATTCCAGCATCCAAATTTTAGACTGGTCCAAATTCAAAGGTGTTGCAGACGACAATTTCAATTGACATTTTTGGACTCTCTGTGTAGAAAAATATTGTAGCAAATTAAGAAATTGCTTTAGACAAGCAATTTCTTCATTTTCTACAATGTTTTAATCCCTTAACTTGCGGGGCATCAAAACGTTAATATGCAGTAATGGATTATAGGACAAGTAACTTTCATGGCAAAGTGCAAACAAGAGCCGTCATAGACGGATTATGCTCCCCGAATAAGTGTTTGTCACAAAATAAAAACTGTCATACATTAAGCCCCCTTTTCCCATGACAGATTTTTTGTACACACATTATTTATAGAATATGGTCTAGAACATCTCATTTATCACATAAGCACAGTTTCATTAAATTCTGTCCATTAGATAAAGAGAAATTAGAGAAAAACTAATTTTGACATTAAGGCCCCTTTTTCCATGACACAGCCCCAAATTACAAAACGGAGAAAAAGATCCCTAGGAATTATCCCAGGGAAATTACACGTGAAGTTTCATTGAATTTGGTCCAAGGGTTGCTGAGATCTGGCTGTGGACGGACGGACAGACAGAAGGACGGACACATGGACAGCCTGGCGACTATAATTATGCTCCCCCGAAATTTTTTTCCGGGAGCATAAAAAAATGTTTGCCAACAAAATTCTTTGTAAGCCCTATCCTACCTGTGTAGACTTTGTGTAACATATGCTGTAAAACTGTCCACATTACTCCAGAGTTCAAGACCTTTATCATTATCCTATATCATGCGCGTATCAGTAGATACAATAAGAGAAAATGGACTTCTGTATCAGCCTAGAAAAAGTTGACCTTTGACCTTCGTGACCAAAAACAATAGGGCACCTCCTTGGGTCATGGGCATCAACTGTGTAAAGTTTCATGATCCTAGGTCAACCGATTCATGACTTTGAGCATGAGAACAGATTTTAAGCAAAGTCCAATTGTGACCTTGACCTTTGTGACCCAAAAACAATAGGGCACCTAATACAAACCTTTCCCAGTTTTTCATGTAGACTGCCAGATTGTTGTAGACTTCCATCCCTCAGTGATATCACTTTCTTAATTATCCTTGACCTTGACAAGAACACCATCATCTGTCTTACAAATAAACCTCTTCACTTTTGTGTGTCTTTGTTTGTATTCCAGCATCCAAATTTTAGATTGGTCCAAATTCAAAGGTGTTGCAGACGACAATTTCAAGTGACATTTTGGACTCTGTGTAGAAAAACATTGTCACAAGTCACAAGCAATTTCTTCATATTCCACAATGTTTTCTAAAGCCATTGTCGAAAGACATCACTTTTTGATAATGGATTGCTAATTTGAATCATTGGGGTTTATCGCTTCTTTCAACTATTTTACTCATATCACATCAGCTGGAGCACCTTACCATGGATTCTGTCGTTTCTAATGTTTCTCACACCAGTACTATCACAATGTTCTTACTGAGCCTTTAGCTGCTCGTCCACAAAGGTTAACGATTATCAAACAGAACTTTGCTAATAAATTCTTTAGAAGCCCTATCCTACCTGTGTAAACTTTGTGTAACAAATGCTGTAAAACTGTCCACATTACTCCAGAGTTCAAGGCCTTTATCATTATCCTTGATCTTGACATGAACACCATCATCTGTCTTGCGAATAAACCTCTTCACTTTTGTATGCCTCTGTTTGCATTCCAGCATTCTCAACTTGTCTAAATCTCCTAATCCTGGAATTGACCCAGCTGATGTTTTGTTTTTCTGATTTGTATAAGGTTGCAGGCTATCCTTGTCTGCTTTAAAACAATGTTTCGGTGATAAAAATGGCAATGACATTTCTGGAGCACTCGGTGAGCTGTATTTTATGTTGAACAGATCATCCCAAATGTTGTCTCTCTCGTATGTCAGCTCCATTTCTGATCTATTCTCATTCAATATTTGCCTAGGTTCATTTTCTTCATGATCACTAGTATCATTCTTCTCATCATGTGTTAATTCTGTCTCTAATTCTATGCTTCCTTTATGCTTCTTTATTTCACTGCTCAAACTTTTCTCCTTTGAACTGCTCTCTTTTTTGCTTTCTGATTTTGATTCAGTTTGTTTTTTCTTTGAACCCTGACTCTTTTCCTTTGAATCTTGACTTTTCCCCTTTGAATCTTGATTCTTTTCCTTTTGATTCTTCTTAGGAATCCTTCCAAGAGAGCTAAAGTCTTCTTTCCCATGACCATGAATTAGCTGTGATAGCACTGTTGATGAAATGAAAGATGTAAACATATAAAATTGTTCACACACATAATGAATATCATCATCAAAGGATATCAAAAATGTTAAAATTATTTTTAAGTAAATATAGCCATTGAATATAGTAGGAAAAGGCAATAAATTGCTTTAAACAGGAAATTTCTCTCATTTTCATACTTTAATTAAATTATAAACCTACTTGAAAATGGATATAAATATGTATCAATTAATCGAAACTGAACAAAAATCGGATCGGTCGAACAACATGTAATGTGAGATACAATCATGTTTTCTACAACTTCGGCACAATAAGTTTCTACTGTACACTGTATTGAACAGTCTTCTTACCTTTCTCACATTCAAGTTGCTTCTTCTTCTGAACACTAAGCTTTTTTGAGTCATGTTCTTTTTCCCTACATTATTTCAAAATATAAAACATCATAATTAGAGAGAAGCATTTTGAAATACTTGCTTTGTTTAAACAAGAGTTTAGCATGGGACCATTGCTAAAATTTTGACAAACTTGACTAAAGACGAATTAATTGCTTATAAAAAATAGTTTTGATAGCCCACTTTTTTCCTCTTTTCTAGCATTTTGTACTTATTCATTGGCAAATAACTCTTGCCTTTATGGTATAAAATATTCTAAAATTCATTTGTTTTAATCAATCTTTACACTTAACACTTTCTCAAACAAGCACCCAGGGGTTGAAAAATTTCTTCAAACCTACTAGTCCTGTAGGACTAGTAGCTCTGAATTTCTACTCGCCCTTAAGGTAACCCAACTCGCCTTTAAAGATGAAGAAAATTTTAGACTGTTGGCTCTTAGGGAAGCATTATTATGCAAATAACATAAAGAAAGCATTTGGATTGTTTTATTTGACACTACAAATAAAGTTTCTTCGGTATAAATGACAGACAGGGCTCGCGCTGGCGATCGCCACTTCAAAAGTCATAGGCGAATAAGGCAACAATTTTATTAAAAAAGATGGTCAATAAATCGAATGTGGCTCCTGAAGACTTGACTCCATCTTTTACCATAAATCAATGGCAGATTAAACATTAATGTAAACACTTACTTTTTATTTAATTCGAAAGATAGATTAGATCTAGCTGTCGAAATGGTCGAGTAAGCACACGTGGTCAGTTTAATATGTACAACTACCCGGTAAATGAATTTCTTTGTGTAATCGCGAGGCGGCATAATAGAAAGAGACAACGCGTGTGTGTTAAAACCATTTAACGTCGGTGTATTTACTACGTAGATAGCGTTTTGTTTTCATTGCTTCGTCCCATTTTCCCGCGCTTTTTGGCACACGTGACTTTTGTAAACAAATCATAGTAAAACGTAACCTTATTTGGTTGCGGAAAAATCACGTGATTTTATTGAAACTGGAATATGACTACGTCATCAATTGACTGTGTTTGCGGCGTCTTTGATCTCGCTCAATTCATCGCATATGAGTAACATAGATTTACTCTAGTTTCCTTGTTTAGTTTCACTTTCGGGATTGATCGACATAAACAGGGAAAGGTCTTATTTTACAGCGAATATTATTGCTTCCGATATGAAGTTTGAAATAAATACTTTTTTTCTCGATCTTTTATTTTTTTCCCCTCAATCAGCGTGATTCAAGTCCTAAATTTGCACTCGCCCCGTCGGACTAGTTCGTCCCCAAATCTACTCGTCCTACGGCATTTTCTACTCGCCAATGCGAGCGGGCGAGTGGATTTTTCAACCCCTGCAACAGTACAAAGAAGAGAATGCTGATAAAAACAATTTTCTCCTTCTGAATCAATATCTATTCTGAACTATAATGTATAAGTGAGTGAGTGAATGGAGTTTTACGTCCCACTCAACAGCTAAGGTCATATGGAGACGGGACTTTGGTTTAAAGTCTCATCCAAAAGACTGGAGAGGCAGGGGATCGAACCAGCGACCCAATTACAAGTCCAGCACATTACCACTGCACCACCTCCGCCTTTACTATAATGTATAAATATTATGTCATTTACAGCAGCCTAAATTTTTGCCATTTGGAAATTGTTTAACCAACCACCACAATAAGTGATAGTAAATACCTTGATTTTTCTGATTTCTTGTCGCCTACTACATCCTTTGTTTTCTTCTTACCATGACTCTGAGCCAACACTTCATCTGATGGTCGCTTTTTGCACACATCACTGCTCTTAAGCTTTGTCTTTGATGAACTTTTCTTGAGCACATTTTCTCTATCATCACAAACAGAACTACTAGTACTAGTTGTACGCTGTCTATCTGCAGATTTGTTAGTTCCTCCAACATCCTTGTTGACCTTTGAACTATCAGAGAAAGATCTATCCTCATTCATGACACAAATTGTGTCAGTTGTTACAATCCTTACAGAAGGTGACATCTCACACTCCTTTTTCCTGTGTATTTCAGATTTGTGTCTGCTACGTTTTGACGATACCTTATCACGCTTCGAGACAGGTGTTTTAGGGGACGCAGTGACACTAGGAGAATGTTCCGACTTGTGTCGTTTTCTTTCTGGGTGTTCATTAACTGATTGCGCAACCCTTTTGTCCTCTGAGGAGCTCTTCTTTACTTTAGCATGATGTGAATGACCCTGTTTTGTAGTAGAACTGTGACTGTCCACATGGAAAACACAATGTAGACTGTCGTTGGTCAGCAAGCTGGAGGTGGGTGGAGATACCATGTATGCTGATTCTGTATTGGTCCTAACACGATTTTGTGATTCTGTAATAATAGCAAGTTTTTAACCCATAATAAATTTGAGTATGGGCCTTAAATGAAACACATTGTAGGCTACAAAGTAAATATACAAAGCAAACATAATTTATGAAACAAAAGGGCCATGATGGCCGGCATCGCTCCACTGGCTTTTAGACTTTAGACTTCAAAATTTCTTCAAGGAAGTTATATCTAGAGAACATTCATGCTAAACTACAATGAAATTCAAAATGCAGTTTCTGTGGATATTATTCTTTTAAGTTTTCTTAAAATTACACTTTGTTTTATTTTTCGAAAAATAAGTCTAACCCAGAACAGCCATGTTTTCCTTCCGGATAAATATTTTTCAAGGAATCTAATAGAGAATAATTCAATGAACATTCATGTTAAACTACAATTAAATTGAATGAGACATTTTGGAGGAGAAGGTTTTTGATGATTCAGACTATTATTTAAGTTCTGCATGGAATTCACTTTTTTGAAGGAATTTGAAAGAGGTTCATGGTTTTTGACAAACCTGTGGAGTACTTGGACTGTTTAGACAGCACAATACAGTGTAGACACTGATCATCCTTCATCAATCCCAGATCTTCTGTAACTTGTGTGTCCGGAGTCACTAGTAATATGTCTTTACCCATCTTTACCACTGAAATCTGAAAAGGATTCCTCATTAACAGATGACAAAATTTTAGACTTGTCCATTTTGAAAAATGTTGCAGACTCCAATTTCAAGTGAATCAAAGGTTACACATGCATGTCTTTTTGGGAAAAAAACTTTGCAGGAAAGGAAGAAATTGCTTGTGACAAGCAGTTTCTTCATTTTCCGCAATGTTTTCCAATGCCATTATCTTTTAGTGATTCAAAAAGATTCATTGTGTTTTGAAATGGGTTAACAGATGGCAAAATTTAAGACTTATTGAAATTGATGATGTTGCATGCCGAATAAGAATGAGAACGAAGCTTTATATTTTTGGACTTTCTAGGTAGAAAACATTGTTGGAAACAAAGTTACTTGTAGCAAGCAATTTGCAGAAATGGGTTAAATAACTTACAGAGTCTGTTTTGTGGAAATGTTGTGTGATCCTAGAGAACCTCTCTCTAGAATCTAGAGGCTTTATAGAGCAGCTTTTGAAATACCAGCCTCTCTGTTCCTCAATACACCAGCTGCTGGCACCAGCTTTAGATAAGTGTTCAATGAAGAAACACTCTTCACTTGCCACCTGGTTTTGTTGTCCCTAATAGAAAAGGCTTTGAAAAGCATTGAGGCAAAAGACATAAATGCTGATAATCAGCATTTTCTTCTTTTGCCTCAATATTTTCTGTGCTAAAACATATGCAAATTTTTATCTACAAAAGCATGAATTTCGTTGTTTTATTATTATTTTAAATAACTTACCGAGTCTGTTTTGTGGAAATGTTGTGTGATCCTAGAGAACCTCTCTCTAGAATCTAGAGGCTTTATAGAGCAGCTGTTGAAATACCAGCCTTTCACAAACACCTCTCTGTTCCTCAACACACCAGCTGCTGGTACAAGCTTTAGGTATGTGTTTAATGAAGAAACACTCTTCACTAGCAACCTGGTTTTGATGTCCCTAATAGAAAAGGCTTTGGAAAACATTGAGGCAAAAGAAGAAAATGCTGCTAACCAGTAACCGGCATTTTCTCTGTTTGTCTCAATATTTTTTTGTTAAATTATATAAAAAATTCTTTTTGCAAAAACATGCATTTTGTTGTTTTTCATTATTATCAAATAACTTACGGAGTCTGTTTTGTGGAAATGTAGTGTGATCCTAGAGAACCTCTCTCTAGAATCTAGAGGCTTTATAGAGCAGCTGTTGAAATACCAGCCTTTCACAAACACCTCTCTGTTCCTCAACACACCAGCTGCTGGCACCAGCTTTAGGTAGGTGTTCAATGAAGAAACACTCTTCACTTGCCACTTTAAGTTTAGACATCTTCCCCTATAAATATAATAGTTATTCTTTTTTTTCAAAACAAAACCTGGAGATAGCTTTGGAAACATTGAGTGAAAAGAAGAAGTACCAGATTTAAGTAGCGTATTATTGAAAAGCACTCTATACTTGCCACTTCAAGTTTAGAGTTCCCCTATGAACACGAATAGAGGGTAAAGGTGCATGGAATAGTATAAATATATTCGCCAAGGCAGAAAACATTCTCGCAACATAATCCAATTGTACTTCAATTTCTGACTTTTCAATCAAACTGGATGTTTCTAATCAATTCTCAGTATTTTTCAATTACTAGCCAAAGGTAATCTTTAGTTATTATGGTATCAAAATTCCCTAAAAAAAATCAGAGATATTTTCCAATTTTGGCAGACCAAAATGCACTTTAACCTTTTCCCAAACGACAAAATTTTAGGATGGTCCAATTTCAAAGGGGTTGCAGACGACAAAATAGATTATATCAAAAGGAGAAAATATGCATGTTATAGCACAGAAAATATTGAGGCAAAAGGAGAAACTGCTGGTTATCAGCAGTTTCTTCTTTTGTTTCAATGTTTTCCCAAACCTTTTCTATTAGCGACGTCAAAACCAGGGCCCCATATTACTAAACATTTTATGATCAAGTTTTTGTGTAAACTGTGTAACAAGACATCTGATTGCATGAGAAATCCGACTGAGCCAATCAGGGCTGTTGTTACAAGTAATTATGAATAAATCAAACGTAGATTGTTAGTTTGGGAAAGGGTTAAAATATATGTCAAACTACATATGAAATCCAATTCTACTAGTCCTGTGTATATAAGAAACATTTACTTACAATTCTTCAGGCAGGCTTATGGATGTATTTGATGTAATCTGTACTGGACATGCATAGACCCCCTTCACACACAGTATACCACTCCATAACACATGAGACCTTTCATCCATCACCAATGATGCTGGAGAAAACAGGGTTTTCCACTGACTTTCAAACTTTGGGGTAAAACAGTTATTTTACAACATGCTTGTACCCCCTTTAAGAAACATAGAAGGTTGCTTCTAAAATGTTGGTACAAGATTCAATTTGGGGGTTAAAAGTCCATTTAGGGGTTTTTGGAAACCCTGATTTTTTTTCTGAGTCATAGAATGATTAAATGACTGATATATTGATTGGTTTTTAAATCTTCTACAACTATTGAGGTCATATTGTGGTGACTGAAGCACCTAACCATGGATTCCTGTTGTTTCTCATACCAGTACTACTACAACTTCATTACAGAGCCTCCAGCTGCTTGCCAACATGTCAATGATTATCAAAGCATTGGTGGGAGACATTTTTTGTCCAAAGGACATTTGCTGCTGTCAAGAATTAAACCTGGGACCTCATGAGTTAGAGTGGGATGCACTACCAACTGCCAAGGAATATCAGAGACATAGATGGTAACAGAGGGTAAAGACCAACATTGACAAAATGCTGCAATGATCAGGCCCGTAGGCACATGCGGGCTAGGACGGGGCTAAGGCCCTTTATGTTGGCCCAAAATGCTAATTTTTCTTATTTTACACTGAAAATTTGGGGAAAATCCAATTTAGCCCCGCCCCCCCCCCCCCCCCCCCCCCGTTATATTCAGACATAGGGGCTTCAGAATACCCAATATGAAATTGCTTCCTACGGGCCTGATGATGTCAACCAAAACAGGTTCAAAGATTCAAAACAATAACTGTGCAGTAACTGTATATAAATTGAAAACTAAAGGCTTCTAAAGGAATCCATTGAAGTAAAATGAAGAAATTGCCTCGTTGGTTTTATTTTCTTCTTTCAATATGGATGATTTTGTGAACATTTGCAACTCCTTTCAAAGTAGACTGGTCTTAAAGTTTCCACATTTAGGAAAGGGTTTTAAACATGTATGCACTTACAGGGTGCCCAGCGACTTTAAGTGTCAAAAAAATAGGTATGTCCCAACATTATAGGTATTTATTAGCCAGAAATATAGGAAAATATAGGTTGCCATTACCATGAAGAAAAACACTACTTTAAACGTTTCTCTACCACCACCAACACCTTCTAGCTCTATCTTGTTCATAAGATAAAAGGAGAAACAGACAAGGTGACCATTAGCTATTACTTTCTGTTCTCAATATTCAGTAACAGAGAATACCATACCAAGAAAGGAGAGCCAAGAAGACCATTTATCGCTCACCTTAAAGAACAATGTAACTTAGAGGATACCTTCCTGCCAATTTTCATTACAGGAAGGCAATATGAAGAATTTTGGCAGAGATTTATGCTGCCATGATACATGCAAAATATTAACATATAGGGTATCTGACAAAATGATACGTCACAAAATGATTTTGCCCCAGATTTCCTGATAAGTTCTCAATTTGAAATCTGAATCCCACAACATTAGGTCAAATTTCATACTACCACATCTTTTGATGGAAGGCCATGAGACAATTTTACACACCGATTTTCAGTCATTGATTCAATAATTCAGATGTAGAAGATATATGGCAAATTTCATGGAACCAAAACTCTTTGAAGTGCTTTGGTAGAGGGGCATTTCATTATCAGACTGTTCTACACACCAAATTTCAAAGACCTAGGCCAAACAATTAAGGAGTAGGATATTGTGCAAAATTGCTTTCTTTGTCTCTTCTGAAATCTATTATCCCACATCATAGGACCAAATTTCATTGCACCACAATTATTTGAAGGATATTGCTAAAGGGCCATGAGATGATCCAGGTGTAGAAAATAGTATAAGATTTATTTCTTTGTCTCTATATAAAGTCTGATACCCCAACACACAGGGCCAATTTTCATTGTACCTCCATGATTTGAATGGTATTAGTCGAGGGCCATGAGACAATATCTACACACCAAGTTTCAAAGCTCTAGGCAAAACAGTCTAGGAGAAGATAGCACAAAATTTTCTTTCCTGTCCTTATATGAAATCCAAAAACCAAAAATATAGGGCCAGTTTCCATTGTGCCACTTAATTTGTAAAAATATGTATTTTAGTAGAGGGTCATAAGACAATGTTACATATCAGTTTCAAAGCCATAGGCCAAATAATTCAGAAGATTGTCCTTCTTTGTCCATATATAAAATATGATACCACGAAACAAAGGGCCAATTTTCATGATACCACAATAATTTGAAGACTGTATTTCTGTAGTGAACCTTTGGATGATCCTTCATACAAAAATTCAAGACTGTATGGCCGTGTCAGCAAGATGAAATCAAGTGTTTGTGTTTGTGAAACACGAATGCCCCCAAAACAGCCAATGTTAAACTTTTGGACAGACGGATGGAGAGACAGACAAAGGTTAAACTTTATTCTGCCATGGGAGCATAATTAGAATATTTCTACCTAAATTTGGCCTCTAAAGTCCAAACTTCTGAGCTTACAGACTGTCATTGTGATAACTTAAAGACAGAAAGTTGCACTTAATTTTTTTATGTCACAAACCTGTCATGACTCTTTCAAGTTAAAAGCTTTTTTCCCTGTATTATGTTTACAGAAATAAAAATTCACTTGCCCATAAGTAAAACTTGTAAATATAGAATTATTTGAACACAACTTTACTGTTCATAAAGGAAACTTATCCACTAAATAAAATGTTCAGTACCAGTAAAAGATGACAAAAATACATGCAAGCCTCTTCAACAATGATAATCATAATGTTTGACCGGTCTTTCCCTGGTATTTCATTTTGAAAAGGGCTTTATATATATTGATAGATAATTGTTCACTTCTTAATCATAGAAAACTGCTTTTATTGTTTCAATTTTGCTATTTTGCTTACTCAAGACACAAAAATATAGGTATTTATAGGTATTTCGGGCAAAATGGGTGAAATTATAGGTTTTTATAGGTAAGGTCCAAAAATATAGGATAATATAGGTATTTATAGGTATTTATAGGTTACTGGGCGCCATGCACTTATGACAGTTTTATACTAACCCTTTACCTTACAAATGCTGTCCTGGTGGCTGAAAATCTCCCTCCGTATCTTACATCTTGACAATCACTATTTTGGTCTCTTCAATATAGCAACACTTGAATGAAACAAGAGATGTTTGTAAAACATATATGCCCCCTCAAGGGCCTACATTTGATGTAGGTCAAAGTCCAAGGTCAAGTTAACAAGGTCCAAGGTCATGGTCACATATGAAAGGTCTTGGTAGGAGGTGTCTATGTGTGAAATATCAAAGCTGTATATTTAAAAGTAAAATGAAACATAGGCCAGGTTAAAGTTTTTACAAGTAGGCCAAATGCCAAGGTCAAGGTCAAATGTGAAAGGTCTTGGTTGGAGGTGTCCATGTGTGAAATATCAAGGCTGTAGGTGTAAAAGGACATGATATATATGCCTGGTTTCAGTCTTTTTAAAAGTAGGTCAAACTCCAAGGTCAAGGTTGCAATATTCAAAGACATGGTCAAATGTGAAAGGTCTTGGTAGGAGGTGTCTATGTGTGAAATATCAAGGCTGTAGGTGTAATAGGACATAAGATAAAGGCTGTGTTAAAGATTTCTAAAAGTATGTAAAAATCAAAGGTCAATGACATACAGGCCAAGGTCATGGTCAAATGTGAAAGGTCTTGGTAGGGGGTGTCCATGTGTAAAATATTGAGACTGTATAGGTAACAGGACATGAGATATAGGCCTAGTTTAAGTTTTTTTTAAAGTAGGTCAAACTCCAAGGTCAAGGTCCAAGGTCATGGTCAAAAGTGAAATATCTTGGTTGGAAGTGACCATGTGTGAAATATCAAGGCTGTAAATGTAAAATGACATGAAATATAGGCCAGATTAATGTATTATTAAAGTAGGTTAAACACCAAGGTCAAGGTCACAAGGTCTAAGGTCATGGTCAAATGTGAAAGGTCTTGGTCGTAGGTGTCCATGTGTGAAATACCAAGGCTGTATGTGTAAAAGGACATGATATATCGGCTAGATTAAAGTTTTTTTTAAAGTAGGTCAAAGTCCAAGGTCAAGGTCACAAGGTCCAAGGTCATGGTCAAATGTGAAAGGTCTTGGTAAGATGTGTCCATGTGTGAAATACCAAGGCTGTATGTGTAATAGCACATAAGATATAGGCCCAGTTTAATTTATTTAAAAGTAGGTCAAACTCCAAGGTCAAGGCCACATGGTCCAAGGTCATAGTCGTATGTGATAGGTCTTGGTCAGAGGTTTCCATGTGTCAAATATCAAGGCTGTATGTGTAAAAGGACATGATATATCGGTCAGGTTAAAGTTTTTCAAAAGTAGGTCAAACTCCAAGGTCAAAGTCACAGAGTCCAAGGTCATGGTCAATTATGAAAGGTCTTGGTAAGATGTGTCCATGTGTGAAATATCAAAGCTGTATTTGTAAAAGGTCATGAGATATTTGCCGGGTTTAATTTTTTCAAAATTGGTCAAACTCCAAGGTCAAGGTCACAAGGTCCAAGGTCATGGTTAAATCTGAACGATGTTGATAGGAGGTATCTATGTGTGAGATGTCAAGGCTGTATGTGCAAAAGGACATGAGATATAGGCAAGGTTAAGAATTAAGTGTAAAAATCAACAAAGGGCAATAACTCAAAGAAATTGATTGGCAGAGTTACGGTTCTTGTACACTGCACCTCTCCATAATAAAATCTATTCACCTGTAAAGTTTCATGATTCTACCTTACATATTTTTTGAGTTGTGCTCCGGACAAGAATCAAGTTATAAACTCAACAAAGGGCAATAACTCAGAAAATTTGATCGGCAGAGTTACGGTTCTTGTGCACTGCACCTCTCCATAATGAGATCTATCCACCTATTAAGTTTCATGATTCTACCTTACATACTTTTTGAGTTATGCTCCGGACAATAATCAAGTTTGAAAATCAACAAAGGGCAATAACTCAAAAAATTTGATCGGCAGAGTTACGGTTCTTGTGCACTGCACCTCTCCATAATGAGATCTATCTACCTATTAAGTTTCATGATTCTGCCTTACATACTTTTTGAGTTATGCTCTGCACAATAATCAAGTTTGAAAATCAACAAAGGGCAATAACTCAAAAAATTTGATCGGCCGAGTTACGGTTCTTGTGCACTGCACCTCTCCATAATGAGATCTATTCACCTGTAAAGTTTCATGATTCTACCTAACATAGTTTTTGAGTTATGCTCCGGACAAAAATCAAGTTTGAAAATCAACAAACAGTGTTCATTTTTAATTTTGGGGGAAGGGAGTCAGGGCCCATAGGTGGGGGAAAATTTGTGCGTGAACGCCCAAAAAGGGGAAATTTCAATACATGCTTATTCTCTCAAATACAGTGTTATAAATGCATTTAACTTGCTTGTATATCCTAACGGGACCTTCAAACAACCATTAGAACTGCTAGAGATGCCTAGAATCTAAATATGATTTGGATTTTTCTTTGCAACAAAAAATCTAGTTCCAGGAGGGGAAAATTTCTCTGAAATGGGGGAAAAAAGTATATTCCTCAGAGAGGGGAAAGGGGCCCAATAACGACCGTTTTTTTAAGAAAAAAAATCACTGACAAAGGGCAATAACTCAAAAAATTTGATCAGCAGAGTTACGGTTCTTGTGCACTGCACCTCTCCATAATGAGATCTATCCACCTGTAAAGTTTCATGATTGTACCTTACATACTTTTTGAGTTATGCTCCGGACAAGAATCAAGTTATAAAATCAACAAAGGGCAATAACTCAAAAAATTTGATCGGCAGAGTTACGGTTCTTGTGCACTGCACCTCTTCATAATGAGATCTATCCACCTATGAAGTTTCATGATTCTACCTTTAATACTTTTCGAGTTATGCTCCGGACAAGGTTTGGTCTACGGACAGACCGACCGACATACGGACCGACCGACCGACCTTCAGACCGACACTTGCAAAACAATATACCCCCATTTTCTTCGAAAGGGGGCATAATAAGCAATTTCATCTTAAACAATTTCAACTTACAAACAAGAGCCGTCACAGACGGATTATGCTCCCCGAATAAGTGTTTGTCACAAAATAAAAACTATCATACATTAAGCCCCCTTTTCCCATGACAGCTTTTTTGTACACACATTATTTATAGAATATGGTCTAGAACATCCTATTTATTACATGAGCACAAAATTTCATTAAATTCTGCACATTAGATGAAGAGAAATAAGAGAAAAACTAATTTTTACACTAAGGCCCCTTTTTCCATGACGCAGCCCTAAATTTACAAACGGAGAAAAAGGTCTCTAGGTATTGACCCAGGGAGTTCACATGTGAAGTTTCATTGAATTTGGTCCAAGGGTTGCTGAGATATGGCTGTGGACGGACGGACGGACGGACACACGGACGGACGGACGGACAGCGTGGCGACTATATGCTCCCCCGAATTTTTTTCGGGGAGCATAATAAAATGCATTGTGTGTAATAGCCAATCTAGCTTTAGTTTGTTAAATGTAATTTATGGAAATCAGATAACTATTGGTAGCCAAGTGGCTGATCCAGAGAGGATTCGCTGGTTCAAACATACCCCCCTCTGTAGCATGATTATTTCATTTTTATGCAGAAATCCAGACAAAATTGTACAATGCTAGGAAAATGAACCCCCTTTTTTGTAAATTCGAACCTCCACAGAAATCCTGGATCCCTTGAAATAGCCAATGAAGAACTGTCATTTACCATTAGCTGGGATCTCAAAAACAAGACCCTTTCCCAAACTAGACCCAATTTTGTCAATTTGATGTCCCTCATAGAAAAGTCTTGGGAAAACGTTGAGAAAAAAAGCAGCTTTTACCTCAATATTTTCCTTGCTATAATGTACAAAAGTCATATCTTTTATCAACATTCTGTATGATTCATTTTGTCATCTGCAGCAGCTTCCAAACAGAAAAAGTCTAAATTTTACATGTTTGGTTATGGGTCCTTTGAGCATTTGAGACTAAGTTACATTTTTGCAGTCAAATTGCAAATTGGGCCTAAATTAAGCCTGATCAAGATCCATGCTACTCTTTTATGGTTGCTACAGGTCAAGCTGAAGATCTTGACTCTTGAGCAGACTGCAAGTGCACAGACTTATCTGAATGCTGGTCTCAAAAACATGAAGGACCCTTTTCCCACATCCTGAAAGGAGAGGGGATGGTACCCTAGCATCCCCCCCATTCAGTGGCGGATCCAGGATTTCTGTTGGGGGGTTCGGCTAAATGCAAATAGGGGGGTTCGTTTTTCAAGTAGTACTGTACCACACCATTTTGACTGAATTTCTGCATGAAAATGAAATAATCAGGCTACAGAGGGGGGTTCGTCGAACACCCCCCCACCCACTCCCCCCCCACCCCCGAACCCACTCTGGATCCGCCACTGCCATTCCCCCTTGTGGTGGATCCAGGATTTGTGAAGAGTTCAAGTAGATCTATATAGATCTACAAAAGGCAGATAGTTTTTTCCATAGTAATACAATTTTGACTGAATTTCTGCATAAATATGAAATATTCAAGATAGAGACAGGACCAGTTTGTTTGAAACCCAAATCCCCCCCCCCCCCCCACACACACACACACGAACTGGATCCGCTATGGAAAGCGCATATTAAAATCAGGGCTTTTCTTCCTTCTATAATAGAGGCCGAAATTCGGTGGCTTCCCAATTGGAAGATGGCCCCTTTTTTCCCAATTTCAAAATAAGAATTTCCCAATTTTCAAAACTAAAATCCTCAAAAGAAAATAAATAATGATCAATTACTTACTGGCAATTCTTAATCACAAGGAAGCAGTGTGTGTTCTATAATTTAGTAATTCTAGTTATAAAGTGTTGTTTAAGAAAATTTATTTTCATTTGAACATCTATTCTCCTGTGTCTTCTTTTTCCCAGTTTGACAAAAATCGTGCTTAAATTTCCCAAAATGACTGATCAGGGCCCCTTCCCAATTTCTGGAAGAAAAGCCCTGAAAATGAAATAAAATACATCAAAAAATTCAAATTAAAGAAAATTCAACTTAACCATTATTGTTATCAGAAAACTTCCATAGTTTAAATCGACATGTTCAACTTTTTTCTGAGCAAACAAAAATTTTGGGCAAAAAATGCAACATTTGAATGCACAATTTTCATTGATAGAATTAATGCACAAGAAACAAATACGTAAATAGATCTACCTACTTAATCTAGTGTCACTCAATAAAGCACTGGTTTAAGCTTTCTTAGTTCTGCAAGTGTACAAAAGACATCGACCATAAAAACCAGCGAATTTGCTTTGGTGTGCATTCCGCCCTGTTATGTGGGACAAAACCTGAGTGTTCCGGATGATTAAATCTGCTGGGTCCGAGAGATAATTAAATCAAAGTGCTATCGGTATTGCGTGTGACTTATCAGCACTTATTCTCGGTTAAACTACAGAGGTTGTTTATTTCTAAATTCTATTTATCTATCCATTTTAGTGGTTTTCCAATACGAGCCTTTCCAGCAATACACAAACTTTCTTAAATGCACGAGATTGACGTGTTCGCGCGTATTTTCGAAATTGAAGTTTAGTTTAAATATCACATTGTGCACAATCAAAAGACTTAAGGTAGAATACGCCTAATGGCAACTTTAGAAATTGCGGTGACAGACACTTCTGTCTGATAGTACATTATATTAGACATCTATATGTGCAATATGACAGAAATTCGTCCAGAGGTTTACTAGAAATTTGATTTTCCCTTATCCTACCCCCAACTTACAAAATTCCAATATGGCGGCCACCACTCAAAGCAAAAAAGTATCTGAATTTTGGATATAAACACATTAAATGTGTCTAGATTTTGGTTTTTATTATCAAAAACATGTTTACCCATCGTCTGATGTGAAATGATATGACCCTTTTGCGCATATGAGAGATATTTTGTTAAATTACTGCGTACTTATTTAAAAATAAAGCCTCTTTATTTCCTACTTTGAAAATTTATGCCTCTGAAAAAAATGGTGACAGTGCCAGAAATAAGTTCATGCACTCTCTTAAACCGATATCAAAATTATTCTTATATGTGTAGGAACACGATAAAATCCACATATGTACATTTTATCCGTCAAAATTTAAAAATATATAAAGGTAATTCTTAGTCCCCTCATATTTTCGAACCCACTATTTCTTTCCTAAAAGAAGTCAATGCCCCAAATGAAGGAAACAGTAGCCCATGTTTACTTATATGCTTATAACTAAAACCCAAATGTTGTATTAGACTTTCAGAAGTTGGCAAATGATAACATATCAGTTGTGATTTCGTATGACTTTCACCATTTTAACCCTTTGCCTAGTAACCAATTGAACATCGCTATTTGTAAAAAGTAATGCAAATTCTAAAGACAAAATTGTGCTTAATCTTTTTTATAGTCTATTACAGCTTCCTTATACCACTTCTTCTGGATTGCATATTGAATCTAAGGACTTAAATGGAAAAAGAATCTAAAAAAAGGATCAAACCACGGATCAAACCACGTTACAATTAACTGACAACGAGTTTGCACATTTGAATAAGGATCGCCGGCGAAGAAGTGATGAAAATCGAGTGCGAATGTCTTAACAGTGATGATCTCATCCACGCGTCGTTATCAAACGATAGGCGTTTGATCACCACATCATATATTTCATTAGAATACATGTATGTGTCTACAACTGTCGGGTGTTTTTGTACATTGAGCCAACCAGTATCAAAGGAAGAAACGAGATTTATACATACTACAATTTGTTTTCTAAATAGGAAGTTTCATTAAGTATCAAAGTTTGTAATCACATACAAACTATGATATCAATCAAAATCATATAAAATACACGAAAAATGTCCCTAAAAAATTGATGTTAAACGGAGAATCATACCGGAAAAAAGATATTCGGGTGTATTCGGGGAATTTTATATACAAAGGGAAGTAACATTTAACAATATTGTTGCTAAAAATAGATGCTATATTGATACGGAAACTGTCGACATGTGTCGAAAATGTACGACAATAGTAAATATGCATTAGAATTATTCTACCTTAAAGTAGGCTTATAATTTAGATGATGATGAATTGATGAACTGATCCAACATGTAATTATTTTTTTCAATGAAGTGAAAAGATGCATGTTTATGATAGATTTGACAAGTAGATCTATTTACGTTTGACATCAACCAGAGACATACATGTATATAAACGTGTTATTATATGTCTCTGCATCAACATAAAAACATTAACAATAAAATCTCTTTATCGTCTACAGCACTGGATGCTAGAATTGTGTTATTTGCAAAATAAAATGGAAATTGTTTACAAAGAAAGCTCGTTCAATCAGATGTCTTCTTTCACAGTTTACGCACAAACGTGGTCGTAACATCGTTGAACCTGTCTCTGGATCCACTACAATAATACAATACGAGGGGCGTTCAATTAATTTTGGAATTGGGGTTTTATAAGCCATAGTTATGTCGCAATTCAATTTTAAGTTTCTTCAAAACTTCGAAGTAATCCTCTTTGACGCCCACACACTTCTGAAGTTTTGAGATTCATTACTTATATGCCAATAAATGGGCTTTTGGAACACCTCGCAGACACTGGAAAATTGGATTGTATATGGAATATGAAGGCCTATACCGACGACCAGAGGTTTTTTTCGTCATCATGGGAACACAAAAAAGCCACACGAGCTTAAGCCCGGCTATAAGGGTGAATGAAGTCGCTTTACAGCACGTGTCTCTTCCAGGAAGTCTTGGACAAGATGACACCTGTGGACAGATCCGCTATCATGGATTTGGTACATGCCTCTTTAGCCGGTCCTAGACCTGCTCTTTTCGTGATATTTCTTTACTTTGGCCGGCATACATTTCTTGTATGAATGACCGGCTATAGCTGTACTATTTGAAACAGTAATATGAACAATACACCCGTTACATTTGAAAAATTACCGCGTACAAAACTTTTGCCGCGCTTTTAATTTTTTAGCTATTACGGACCTTACCTGATCTTTTCGCAGCCATTGCTTGCTAATGACATGTCATTGGTGCTCATAATAATAGATAATTGTTCAATCATCTGTATAAAGCCCAGAAAGCCCACATTTGATGCATTTATTGCATTATTTCAAAATATATTTTGCACGGGTGAATTTCTGTCCATAGGCAGCAGGTGGGGGACCCAATGGGCATAAATCTTTCTGTGTTTCAACCCTTTCGTCAAAATAGTATAACATGTCCCCGATGAAAAACCAACTTTATCTGCTATTTCTTGCACATTGAACCATGCTTCTTGTTCGGTCATGTCGGAATCTACAGCAACATTTGCTTTGGTACTAGCTCTACCCGGGTTGCCTGAGAAGGGGGCATCATTCAGGCCAGTTTTACCAAATTTGATTTTCATTATCTTCCTAAAAACTGACGTTTAAGTTCAACGTTCGAATGTCCATAAATCTTATATATATAGTTCATTTTATACACGGGATGCAGATATGGCAAAGCATATGCGACCTTTAATGTAGACCCGTGCATCCTACTTCAGTTCGTTTTCCATTTTGCGCACAGCGAAATAGCCAGTGTATATGACTGAACCAACTTAAAAGTTCAATAACTTTTGAAAGAGTCAACGAATTTGTCTCAAATTTTGACCAAGTATAGACAGTAATTTTCCCTTCAATTAGTCGCAAGCACCACTAGTTCAAAAGAACCGTGAGGTATGGTGGACCATTAGTACAACTTTTTATTGAACGCCCTTCGTACTCTGAAATTATGGTATCAAGATATATTCTGAACTTCTAGATCCGTGTAGGCTTCCAATTTTGACTTTTTAACATAGACCTTTCCATAGGCTACAAGACTCGTTTTCGAAGATCCACGAGTGGGTAAATAAACTTTGGAAAACATCTCGGGAAAAGAAAGTATAATTTTGCTGGTTTTAGATCAGTATTTCCCCATTTTAATCGTCACTTACTGCGCTAAAATGTAGGCCTACAATTTTGCAAAGCATTTTAATTCGGACTGTTGTGTAATGATCTTGTTTTGGAAAGGGTCAAAGTAAATTGGTCAAGACTTCTAACGCGCCACTTTAGGCCTATATGCATTTTCATTTGACAAACTTAGTAACAACTGTCTTAGTCAATATATCGTCGATGTAAATGCAATAACCTCGTATGTCGATTTGGGTGATTTTCAAAGTGAAATCTTGTGAGTTTAATGGCACATTATTTGTGAACAATATGTCAAGAAAAAAACTATCAGTTTGGGAAAAGCTATTACACTTTGTTCCTTCCCATTTGAAATTTTCCAAAAACGAGATACGAGGTTTTGCATTTACAACGACGATATATGTCTAATTACTTTCCTAAAATGAATATTAATTTAAGAAAGAATAATTATCATGAGATGCCGAATAAACGGAATTCTTAAAGATTGTATGAAAGACAAGGAGGGCAGGCTACCTTAACCCATTACCACACAGTGACTCCTTTTGACTCCCGACAATATAATGGCTATGGAAAACATTGTGGAAAATGAAGAAATTGCTTGTGACAAGCAATTTCTTCATTTCCCACAATGTTTTCTACTCAAAAGGCAATACAATTTTGAAATTTCATCACATTGAAATGTCGTTTGCAACTTCTTTCAAATTGGAACAGTCCAAAAGTTTGTCGTTTGGTAATGGATTAAACCTTTATTTTCGAAATTCACAGAACAGTAGCCTACATTCGGACAGAAATGTAAATTTCCGACACAATAGTGAATTCAACGATTAAATTATCTTTGTTTATCTCTCTACATTAGTATTTGAAACCTAAAGAAACGCAAACAGTTTTCGCGAGAAAAACAAATTCTAACCGAAATTGCCAATGCAAGAACCAATTTTGTGCAAATAGTCCACCACCAATGTTAAAATCGAAATTGTCGGTGGGCCTATGTTGTAAAACTTGTGTTAATTCCAATAATTTCTGGTTAGATTATTAGAAGGCTACCATTAGCATTTTCATCATATTTCATCGTAAATGGTTACACTATTCACCTCCATAGGCCCTCTATTTTGCTGCAAAGTTTTCGATATTCGATTAACACTTAAAGTGACATTTCAGAATTTTTTGTCATAAATTCTTCTTTTATTTTTATCTGAAAGAGCAAATTTCCTTATGAAAATTCTGAAAATTTCGAGCCAGAATATTGCGCCGTTTACGCGAAATTTATATTTTTGTGTTAAAATTGAACAAATTTTTGTGGACAACAGTTCGGATTTATATGCAATTTATCGATTATGTCTCAACTTTAAATGCGTGTTTCTCGCTCATTGGCAACAACTTCAAAAAACTAATAGTATTTATACTCATTAGAATAACCAATCTTGGCATCAAGACATACTTTAAAAAATTGAAATTGGAATGAAATGCCCGTTTATGCAACGTCAAAGTCGCAATCCGAAATTGACTGGAAGTAAAGACCTTCCACCACAGGTCTATGCCGAGCAGTGCGTCTATAGAAACTTGGTGTCTAATTGACCAAACGCCAATCGACAGATCGCTCCGCCCAACATAGAATTTAAGACAAACAATGGGAATGTGATCGTTAATAGGGAACGATTTTATCCAGTTAATCGTGAAGTAAATTCGGACAATCAAAATAGTATTTCGTAGGTGTTGTTATAAAATCTCGTAACTACGGCTTGATTTAAGCCGTAGTTACGAGCTTTTATAACAACACCGACGATTTATCAAAACATAACAGTAAACCTAGTCTATTGTTAGCACAAAATTCAATTGCAATTGACCAAACGCCGACTGTCAATCAAAAACATCCATTAGCCAATGGACGATCACAAAAATGTTATGCCCCAATTGTTCATCATTGCACGTGGTTTTGTATAGATTTATCGACAGACAATCAAAACAATCGACATACCAATGGCAAAGAATTTTGTGCTAACAATAGACTAGGTTCACAGTTATGTTTTGATAAACCGCGTCGGTGTTGTTATGAAATCTCGTAACTACGGCTTAAATAAAGCCGTAGTTACGAGATTTTATAACAACAACTACGAAATACTACTTTGTTTGTCCGAATTTAAGTCACGATTAACTGGATAAAATCGTTCCCTATTACCGACCACATGCACATTGTTTGCCTTAAATTCTATGTTGGGCGGAGCGATCTGTCGATTGGCGTTTGGTCAATTGGCATGTCCATTGTTTTGATTGTCAGTCGATAAATCGATACAATAACACGTGCAACGAAGAACAACTGGGGCATGACATTTTTCTGATCGTCCTTTGGCTAATCGATGTTTTTGATTGACAATCGGCGTTTGGTCAATTTAGACTTTCCCAAACAAGACCTGTTTTGAAATTCCCGATAGAACTGACTTGAGAACTGATAAAACACTGTTCATGTCAAAAGGAGAAAATGCTGATAATTAGTATTTTCTGCTTTTATGGAGATAGACCTTTTTCCTGTGCTATAGCCTAGTCTTAACAAGTTTCGTATTTAATTAAAACAAGAGGGCCAGAATGGCCCTATATCGCTCACCTGAAAGAAGTTTAAGACACACCCATTTTTTTTGACGAATAAAAAATTTGAGAACAAATTTTGAAAAGAGTCACCCAAGGAACATTTCTGCCAAAAGTGGTTCAAATTGGGCCAATGGTTGATTTTGAAAGAATTTTCTTATGATTTCTCCAAGTCCGGTAAATGCTGACCTGCCACGCCCACAATTTTGGATGAATAAAAAATCCGCGAACAAATCTTAAGAAGTGTCACCCAAGGAACACTCCTGCCAAATTTGGTTTTAATTGGCCCTATGGTTAAGGAGAAGAAGATTTTGAAGAATTTTTTAACAATTTCTCTTGGTTAGATAAGCCCCGCCCTGCCACACCCACATTTTTTGACGAAACTATAAATTTATGAACAAATATTAAAAAGGGTCACTCAAGGAACAATTCTGCAAAGTTTGGTTCAAATTGGCCTATTGGTTGATTTTTAAAGAATTTTCTTAGGATTTCTCTAAGGCTGATAAGCCCCTTCCTCCCTGCCACGCCCTCATTTTTTGACAAATGGAAAAATTTGTGAATCAATTTTGAAAAGAGAGACTCAAAGAACATTCCTGCAAAGTCTGCTTCAAATAGGCCCTATGGTTGATTTTTAAAGAATTTTCTTATGATTTCTCTAAGTCTGATAAGCCCCTTTCTCCCTGCCACGGCCACAATTTTTTACAAATGGAAATATTTGTAAACAAATTTTAAATAGAATGGCTTAAGGCACATCCCTGCAAAGTCTGGTTCAAATTGGCCCAATGGTTGATTTTTAAAGAATTTTCTTAGGATTTCTCTAAGGCTGATAAGCCCCTTTCTCCCTGCCACGGCCTTGTTTTTTGACAAATCAAAAATCTGAGAACAAGTTTTGAGAAGGGTCACTCAAGGAACAATTCTGCCAAGTTTGGTTCAAATTGGAACAATGGTTGATTTTTAAAGAATTTTCTTAGGATTTCTCTAAGTCTGATAAGCCCCTTTCTCCCTGACACGGCCACAATTTCTTACAAATGAAAATATTTGTGAACAAATTTTAAAAAGAATGGCTTAAGGCACATCCCTGCAAAGTCTGGTTCAAATTGGCCCAATGGTTGATTTTTAAAGAATTTTCTTATGATTTTTCTAAGTCTGATAAGCCCCTTTCTCCCTGCCACGGCCACATTTTTTGACGAATCAAAAATCTGAGAACAAATTTTGAGAAGGGTCACTCAAGGAACAATTCTGCCAAGTTTGGTTCAAATTGGAACAATGGTTGATTTTTAAAGAATTTTCTTAGGATTTCTCTAAGTGCAATAAACCCCGCCCTGCCACGCCCACATTTTTTGACGAATCAAAAATCCGCGAACAAGTTTTGAGAAGGGTCACTCAAGGAACATTCCTGCCAAGTTTGGTCAAAATTGGCCTGTTAGTTTTGGAGAAGAAGATGTTTGAAGAAATTGTGAACGGACAGACGGACAGACGGACAGACGGACGACGGACGGTGAGTGACCACAATAGCTCCCCTCGAGCACTTCGTGCTCAGGTGAGCTAATAATACTTTGTTATCTACAGAAAATTTCAATTAGGAGCTATCTTAAATTTTGTCTTTCGTGAAAGGGTTTTACCATTCCACTAAACGACCTGGGGGGGGGGGGGGGGGGGGGCTTTTTTAAATTTGAAAGGAGTTGCAGATGACTTGGTCTAAAGGCTACTTTAACTATTTTAATAATGCATGATCAATAAGTTTTTATTAGGCTATAACTCTAGAATGCAAAGTTTTGGTAGAAATTTTTAATAGTAGGCTAATCATTATTTTCTTCTTTTCTACCAATGTTTGTCAAATAGGCATATTTCTAGGTGAGATGCGTCACTTGCCAAGTAAAAAAGTTTTGTAAACTTGATCTAGGTCTACTTGTACGAGTGGCGCTCAATATCAATTTTCTAAATCTACATTTTGCTTTTAAAAGATCCCAGAGCTGTTATGGTCTAGATCCGTCTGAGTACCCTACTAGATCTATTACATCTAATTTTGTCGTCTGCAACAGCTTTTTGACCGGCTTCAAATTTGTGTGTTGGGAAAGTCGGCAGGTCAGGCCCGTAGTAACAAGGTAGACTAAGGGACACATACAGAAGCTAAGCCCCCCCTCCCCAAGTTGATCAAAAACGCTGAATTTTTGCTTATTTTACACCGAAAATTGGGGGGGGGGGATCCGATTTAGCCCCTCCAATATCCAGAAAGTGTACGTCCGGACAGAGGCTTGAGCTCAACCCCGAGGGTTATTGTTTAAGAGCCACAAAAATGTTAACTATGGTGTAACATTAGGGTCTAAATGATATTTTTCACGGGACGAAAATAGCCTACTCGTTCCACGAAAATTTATTTTCCATAGGCGAATAATTATTTTTCGCCAAACGAAAATTATGATTCGTCACACGAAAAAAGTTTTAACCATGTTGGTGCTCTACAATACAAATTAGTCTTCCAGGTTGCCAAATTTCGTAAGCCAATCAAATTATTGGTAACACAGGGTTGTTTTGTTATTGCTCCATACTCCGAAATGGAGGCTAACTTATTTGATTGTTTTTTATGCTCATAAGCTATGTACATTTTTCTAGGCGTTCCTGGAGTAAAAAGAAAGCAGAGAAATAAAATCCATTATCCCACGAAAATTAATCTATAATCATCTCACGAATTATATTATATTATTTGGTCCCATAAAATTAAATCTAAATCTAGATTCTTCCTACGAAAACTATAGAATAATATTCGTCCCGCGAAAAATATTCTTTACACCAAATTTAATTATATAGATCTATTCGTCCCATGAAAATCAATATTCGTTTAGGGAAAACTAATACTTTTCTCGGGAAAATTAAAACTAGTCCCACAGAAAATGTTGAATCTAATTATTCCTAGAAAATAGATATTTTTTACCCTAATGGTACTCCATAGTTAACGGATTTGGTTGATCTAGATACTTTGAAAAGGAAAAAAATCCGACGACATAGTTTCGGCTTGATTGCATGAATGAAATTACATGTGGATGGTAATAGATAATTGTAAAAATTGACAAATCCTTGCAGACATGGTTGGATCAGAATGGATTATTAATCACGAAAGAAGGGCATCTCAACTACACGAAACACGTGCTGGAGAACATTCCCTTCTTTTTGTCATATATCCGTTCATTTTGTTCATCATATCCGAACCTTTCTGCATCACAGCATCTTCAAAGATGCTCATTGATTAGTTCTGATCATTTCAGTCGCAAGACTGATCATATAAGATCAATGTGTAAGTAGTAAAGAGTAAAGAAAGAGTGGATAGATTGAAGACGTTTCAGAGAGAATAAAGAAAAGAAACCGGAAACGGAAGTGAGTCAGGTGCTTCAATTAATACATTAGACTAGAAGGAAACGATTTTATATTTGTCAAACCCATTTTGAAAGCTGTATATCTTTCAGTATCAAAGCTTATGAACATGTAAAATGAGTTTTGATATGAGTCCATGAAAAGATTCGAAAAAATGAATAAAAACAAACAACATTTCCAATAGGTATCCAGTCTACAAAAGTTTTTACCTTCCCCAAATTTTACTTCCTGATGAAACGAAACGGAAACAATCGGAAAATTTGAGTTGACACATTGATGAATTCTCCTATTTCTGTGTCCTGACAGGTAGTTTAAGGTACATGAGTAGGTCATAATCACTCCTATTCTATTGACAATGACAACAATTGGAAGTTAGAGTTCAATTTTAGCTGATGACCTACATCCTAAAACATTTGTTGACAAAACTGAACTTGTTCAAGTCGTCTTGAGTAGAGCTGGGACGGGTAGAAATTTTGTACCCGGGTACCCGTGCTCATATTACCCGCGGGTACTCGGGTACCCGATGATTAAAAATACACCAATGGTCATCTATAGATATTTTTACTTCCTGGCACTTCTTTGCTAAACATAGCTTCAAACAACCACGCTTCGTATAAGTCTTCTTCAAAAAGCGAAGTTTGGCTATTCTTTAGTCTTCTGCAAGACAAAGAGAAGACTAAATGAAATATTTGAAATATTATATGCGGATGTTTTTTGTAGCCCCCCCCCCCCCCCCCCCCCCTTCTTTTCTGCAACAAAAAAGACTGGTCGAACTTTCAGAGACACATATCTTACGGAAAAATATTCCGTGAAATGTAAATACCTCGTAGAGCTCTACAGCTTGAATAAGCTGGAATAAAGAGATTTCAGTCCCTCAACGTGTATTTATTGCTAAAGATCGTGGCACTTACTAAATATTAGGGTTACTTAACTTACTTTCAAAACAAAATTCTACGTCAATCTTTATTTTCTATCATTTTTTTCACATCTAAAGTGTCCTAAATAGACAGGCTGACGCGTGTAACCATTTCAAACTGTTTTGGATGGTCTATTTCCACCTCATAATCGAGTAAATTGTTGACCCACGGTCAAAAGCGCATAAATATTATAAAAAAAACCCTTTACTTTACAGCGTTTTTTCTTGCCCATTGGGAAAGGTACCTGTACCCCTACAATTGGGAATTTTTCGCATCGCGAAATCTTCAAATTTGGGAAAAACCGAGTCGTGAAATCTTCAAATTGGGAAAAGATTTATTTGCAAAATCAAAGAAAAGGGAATCTTTTAAAGTTTATTTTATCTATCATTAGGGCTATATTCTGCACAACAAACCATCGTAAGGTCTATAGGTTTTAACAGGAAACTACTGGTGAACATATATTTAGAGTTTTTAGACTTATGATTATCTATATATGTGCTGAAATCTAGCATTCACTCCAATTCTCTCAATACTTTTGATGTAGTTATTTACAAATTCTGCCTAATTAAAATTAAGCATTTATTGAGAGATTTCCAGCTAAACTAAAATGCATTGGCCATTGGGAACGGCACATAAGATCATTGGGAACGGTAGATATCGAGATTGGGAAACAGCATGTACTAAAATTGGGAAGAGCCTGTAGTAATTGGGAAAGGTTCCTTTTACCGGTACTAGTTATAGAAGGAAAAAAATCCCTGTTTAATTAAATAATGTAACTTACTATATACGAAACCGGGTACCGGGTAATGATTTATTACCCGGGTACTGGTGTTACCCGACCCAATACCCGGGTACTCGAGTACTCGTCCCAGCTCTAGTCTTGAGTCTTGCGACTTGAGTTGACAACGCACAGATCCGTCAATGTTCAATTGGTTACTGATTTTCTCACCTTTTTCGCCCATTTCTTGATCATCATGATGATGTCATTATAAGACATACAAATAGAACTAAGAAAGAACAAAATATCAAAGTTGAAAGATTACAAATCACTGTGAACACTCAACAGTCATCATGTCATGTGGGTGCTGTAATATTGCTATCATTGCAGCAGTCACCGGATATTTGGCGATATACGTGGGTTGTCCCAGAAAAAGTGGGACAATGTTTGTAATTGATACAATATAGTCAACATACATTGATACAAATTTATCATCGCTTTATACAAGATGTTAGTGACTTATGTGTGAATTTTTGAGTGAATTTCTCGAAAGTCAACAAAAACATGCGGAAAATTATGTTGTTAGTGAAGGTGCGGCGGCGTATGGTAATGTAACGTCATGTATAACATCATGTTTATAACGTCACACTTTTCAAAGAACCGTCCTTTGCGTTCAGTATACCTTCTGCGACCCTCAATCTACTTTTCATGTAGGTTCTTGAACTTACTTACTTACTTACTTAATCCTCTTCGCCCATGGTTGGGCATAGGGCCTTCACTACTGTTCTCCAGGTTGTTCTGTCTTCCGCCTTCTTTTTTGCCTCACTCCATGAGAGTCTGATCTTTCGGAGCTCGGAGTCAAGGGTTCTTCTCCATGTCAGAGCGGGTCTGCCTCTCTTTCTCTTTCCCTAGGGGTTCCAATCAAGAGCTTGTCGGGTAATGTTGGTTCTGTCTCTACGCAGAATATGCCCAATCCATCGCCATTTTCTTTCCTTGATGGTCTTTATTATGGGTTTTTGGTTAGTTCTCCTCCAGAGCTCTTCATTGGATATCCTTTCGGGCCACCTTATCTTCAGGATCTTGCGAAGGCAGTTGTTTATGAAGACTTGAAGCTTGGTTTCGATGGTCTTGGAGTGTTTCCAGGTTTCTGAGCCATACAGTAGGACAGACTTTACATTGGAGTTGAAGAGTTTCATTTTTGTATTTAGCCTTATAACTGTGCTGTTCCAGATATTCTTGAGGGAGCTAAAGGCACCTCTTGCTTTCCCGATCCTGGTCTTCACATCTTGATCAGAGCCACCTGTCTTGCTCACCACTTGTTCTTGTTCTTGAACTAACGCTGTTTTATTTTTCTAATCTTCTTTCAAAATTTCTAAACGAAACTTTAATTCTATCCGCAGTTTTAAATATAGTTCAATCATCCAATGTAAATTCGAATTCAAAGCCAGAAAATGCGAAACATCAGGACTTTAAGCCAAATCAAGTGTTTAATATCATTTTCATTCAAAAGTCAAGTCACAGCTTACACACACTTATTCAAGGGCGATGCCATCCATTTTCCAAAAGGGGCAATGTGCTCCGAAATGACAGTTTCCCAGGGGAAGGGGGTGTCCGACTAAGGTATGGGCATTAACTAATGAATCAAACCCATTTTGTTAGCTCACCTGAGCACGAAGTGCTCAAGGTGAGCTATTGTGGTCGCTTTTTGTCCGTCGTCCGTCCGTCTGTCCGTCCGTCCGTCCGTCCGTTCACATTTCCTTCAAACATCTTCTCCTCCTAAACTATTTGTCCATTTTTGACCAAACTTGGCAGGAATGTTCCTTGGGTGACCCTTTTCAAAACTTGTTCGCAAATTTTTGATTTGTCAAAAAATGTGGGCGTGGCAGGGCGGGGCTTAAAAATCCTATGAAAATTCTTTAAAAATCAACCATTAGGCCAATTTGAACCAAATTTGGCAGGAATGTTCTTTAGGTGACTCTTTCCAAAATTTATTCACAAATTTTAAGATTTGTCAAAAAATGTGGGTAAGGCATACCAGGCTTTGAGAAATCTTATGAAAATTCTTTTAAATTTAACCAGTTATGATATCATAAAATGGAGTCAAAACCCCGTAACTACAGCTCGACAAAGCTGGAGTTACGAGGTTTTGATCCCCCACTGGGGATATGTCTAATCCCCATAAAATAAACAAAGACGAGGATTGTTTGCTCAAGACGAAGAAATGTTTATCAGAATGGGGAACTGCAGGTAAAAAGGGGTAAATACATTCTATTTGTTATTTAAGCTATCCTTTGTTGATGGTACTTATTTAAATAGTTTTGATTGGATCATTCAAATGAATACCCACATCACAGGGTTTGATAAAAACATTGAAAGATATTTTACAATTTGGAAAGCCCTTAACCTATCCTATTTGAATCTCTAGTACAGCCACTAGATATGTACTTTAGTTTAACCCTTTCCTGAAAATGCCTGGTTTGACATCCCTAAATAGTTAGAAAAGGTTTGGGAAAATATTGAGTCAAATGAAGAAAAGGCTGATAATTAGTAATTTTCTCCCTTTGTCTCAAAATTTTATCTTCTTTATTTTGCATGAATCCTTTCTTTATCCATATCAATTTTATTTTCTTTTTTTTTTTAATTTGATCAGTCTATTCCTTTTCAGTTTGGGAAGGGATTAAGCAGGTTTTGGCTCACTTATTGAAAATGCTGGGAAAATGTTATTGCAAAAGAAGAAAATGCTGATAGCCTATATTTGCATCTTTTGCCTCATTTTCTGTCCACTTTTGTACATGAATGCAGTCTTACTCAGCATTCTGTTTTATTAGTTACAGCAGTTTTTAATTCTACTGCTCTGATGTTATGCTGTTAGGAAAAGATTTAACCAAAATCAAATTGTAACTGTTCAATGAATAGTTCCCCTATGTTGTGAGTTAACTGGGTTCGATATAAAGATGATAAAGAGGTCAGTGTTTGACAATCTTTTCACAAATTATAAGACCTGAATATTTGAAGATTTTGTGTAGTTTAATGTCTAAAGTCTAAAAATTATCCCTATGCTGTAGCTTCTGATCGTAACAGAAAGTCCTTAGTTATATGTCTTTTCAATTGACAAAATTACCATTTTCGCTCATGTCACCTATTTTCAGGTGAGCGATATAGGACCATCATGGTCCTCTTGTAAAATTTAGGCATTTGTGAGAGGGTTAAACACATGGTTTGGTTTGTTTACATTACATGACAATCATGCAACATGTAAAATATTATGATGAGTCATTTTAACATGTGATTTAAATTTTGTGTTGTTTGATACCTCTCAGTTGTTTCCCTCTAATCCTTCCTGGTGTGACTTTGATCGATTGATTGATTGATTGATCTTTCTGAGTTCAAGTTGTGCATACCTCTTGAGGATATGATTATCTGCATATTGATTACAGACAAAGTTGGAAAGGGACCTAAGAATTTAGAATTAATCAGTCTTGTCATAATGACATTGGTCAATCCTTTATTTGGTAAGATTTGTCTGCTGACATTGAAACTGTAGAAAAGTAAAAAATAAACATAGTAATACTGAATAGGACAACAATGAGTATGGTATTTTACTACTAGGGTATATTGTCTGCATACCATTCACATGTAATCCTTTTTCCTAACGACTCATTTTAGACTCTCCTAAAAGATACTGCAGATGATAAAATGGGTGTTAATAAAAACAGGATCAGTGGGAGATGTTACTAAGCAAAGAAAATACAGAGGCTAAAGGAAAATGCTGATTGTCAACATTTCCTTCTTTTCGCTCATTGAATTTCAAAACTTTTATTTATCAGTGACATCAAACAATGGTTTGTTTTGGGAAAGAGTTAATCCCTTTATTAGCCACAAAATACCTACAATATGAATATACCAATATACTCAGGTTACCCATGATTTAGGTATGAACATTTCAACAAAGTCCCCCAAAATATCTGAATTCTATAGGAGGATTTCCTGAAATCTTCAAGGCTGTCATGCAAGTTGCATTAGAAGCTTAGCTATTGTCCTTTTTATTGCGTTTTGCTCCAATTTTGTTGTTATTCATTTCATCTTTTCTTTTGTATTTCCATGACGAAGATCCTCTCTGATATAAATGATGTGGTAGATGCTAGAAAGTGAAGGAATCCATGGTTAGGTACTTCAGCCACTAGGATACAAATTAAATTCTGTGTAAACCCCATTTAATCTATTATGGTATGTTAAATTGAACAGAAATGTGATGGAAAAATGAGTTTTGTTCTTTTACTGCAATAGTTTTGAAAGCTTCAATTTTGGAAAAATAAGACAGTGTTTGCTCTGTCTGCAGGATTTTCTTATTTTCCCCCTTTTCCCTCGCTAGTTTTATAAACCATTTCTGTCTGAGTCACAACTCTGACTTGTGTTATGCTAGAGTAAACATGAAAAAATATGAAAAAAAGTTGAATAATTTATGAAGTTTAAAGTAACAGTGACTTATAAAACCCACAAAACATTATGTATTCAAGTATAACTATTCAGGATAGGTATTTTACTAAATTTAGTAAAAATCATGATTTAGACATGTTTTATGATCTCCTCCCTCCCTTTCTGGATTTAGGGCATTGCAGACAGGCCCAAGATAATGGCAATGAATTTTTGTGCTAAAAATAGGCTAGGTTTAGTGTTATGTTTTGATAAGCCATCGGTGTTGTTATAAAATCTCGTAACTACGGCTTGATTGAAGCCGTAGTTGCGAGATTTTATAACAACACCTACTAAATACTATTGTTTGTCTGAAATTACGTCACAGTTAACAGAATAAAATTGTTCCCTATTAACACATTCTAAAACAACACAGTCTTTAAGACTGGTATTGTCCAACAAGGTTAACCCGGGACAACTTAATTTTCGTGCGCAAAGTCCGTTAATGGAGCGTCTTAACAAAACAAAGCCGAAATGGGGTCATTACATATGCAGATGTCCCGGGTTAATCTTGCTGGACAATACGGTTTGAAAGCTGCTGCAGGTGACAAAATTATTGTTGTTAAAAAAATATTGCTGTACAAGATATTATGGAAAATTATTGATGCAAAAGGAGAAATGCTGATTATCAGCAATTTTTAGCTCACCTGAGCACAAAGTGCTCAAGGTGAGGTATTGTGATCGGTCGTTGTCTGTCGTCCGTCCGTCCGGTCGTCCGTCCGTCCGGTCGTCCGTCCGTCCGGTCGGCCGTCCGTCCGGCCGTCTGTCCACAATTTCTTTAAATATCTTCTCCTCCCAAACCAGTGGGCCAATCTTTTTAAAACTTGGCAGGAATGATCCTTGGGTGAAGGGCTTTCAAAGTTGTTAAAAGAATTTGATTCCATCAAAGTCTCTGGCTGCCGCGGCATGAGAAAAGGGGAAAATAGCCAAATCTTTTAAAAATCTTCTTCTGCCTAATCACTAAGCCAATCTTTTTGAAACTTGGCAGGAATGATCCTTTGGTAAAGGGCTTTCAAAGTTGTTAAAAGAATTTGATTCCGTCAAAGACTCTGGCTGCCGTGGCATGAGAAAAGGGGAAAATAGCCAAATCTTCTAAAAGTCTTCCTCTGCCTAACCAGTTGGCCAATATTCTTGAAACTTCACATGAAAGATCCTTGGGTAAAGGGCTTTCAAAGTTGTTAAAGGAATTTAATTCCGTCAAAGACTCTGGTTGCAGCGGCATGAGAAAAGGGGAAAATAGCCAAATCTTCTAAAAATCTTCTTCTGCCTAACCAGTTGGCCAATTTCCTTGCAACTTCACATGATGAAAGATCCTTGGGTGAAGAGCTTTCAAAATCGTTGAAAGAATTTAATTCCATCAAAGACTCTGGCTACCGCGGTATGAGAAAAGGGGAAAATAGCCAAATCTTTTAAAAATCTTCTTCTGCCTAACCAGTTGGCCAATATTCTTGAAACTTCACATGAATGATCCTTGGGTAAAGGGCTTTCAAAGTTGTTAAAAGAATTCAATTCCATCAAAGACTCTGGCTGCCACGGCATGAGAAAAGGGGAAAATAGCCAAATCTTCTAAAAATTAAATCTTCTGCCTGACCAGTTGGCCAATATTCTTGAAACTTCACATGAATGATCCTTTGGTGAAGGGCTTTCAAAGTTGTTATAAGAATTTTGTTAGTATTTAAACCATTGCCTATTAGTGCAGCAGTATCAGAAAAAGGGCAAAAGAGCAAATACTTTTAAAAAAGACTGAATTTTTGTTACATTCATTTGAAAAACACAGGAGAAAGGGCTGTATTGAAACATTTCTTATATTGCTGCTATTCAGGTCTAAGTGTTTAATTTCAACAAGGCAACAAATTTCAGGTGAGCGACCTAGGGCCATCATGGCCCTCTTGTAACTATCTTTTAGGCTACATTTCAGGGGAGATGACACACACGGGTCCCCATTCCCCAACCTGGATCAGCACGTTATTTTTCTGTAGATTTTCGACAATTGAATTCTAAGCAGCCTTATATACTGCTTCCTGGTTATTCAGAAAGCTCACATACTGTTTGACGTCGGCCGACGTCGAGAACATTTTAATTGAAACTCGTATCTGTAGATTTACTCTTCCTAGTAAGTTCATGCTCTTTTTTCCATCGTTGTAAGTAGCAGCCCACCAAAATAATGTTTGTGTCGCTTGAACATAAGTGTAGGAGTTAATCTATATCACTATTCTGCATATGTCATGTCTTATTTTCGTTTATGAAGGTGCCATTCCTCACAATTTTGCAATTTTTTTGCGCCGCGGATTTGGCGGACGTCGCAATTTTAAACGAAGGTGTAGTCACACATTTTTACAAAGCATCAACATTAATGATGTCATTTACATGAAAATGTCAGCATCATGTACTACACAGAGGTATAACTTTGATGTCATTATAATCGCGAAAACCAGTACATCTATCGAATTTGCGAACATTTGTCATACTAAAATGTGACATGCTCAGGGTACCCTTACCATGCACTCCTTTTCATTCAATAGTTTGTAGAAATATCATTGTTTTGGTATTAATTTTAAATCAAACAGTGTTAAAATGTTTAAATCACATACTGTGTATTTGAACTCAATCGGACGTCACATTTAGGAAATATTTCAAAAGTCTCACTTTTTCTGGGACAACCCTCATATTGTGCAGAGATGAGAATCCTCAGCTTTTTGGTCAAAAATTATGATTTCATTTTGTTGCAAACTCAGTCGGATCTTGTACAGGATCCTTTCTTCATACATGTGTAATTGGTTCACTACAGTGCAATTATACAAATGTTTGGTTCCCGAACTTTACGGAAGAAGAAGAGTATCTGGAGTAAGGGCCTTTGTGGTAATTGAGAGAAACATGGATCCACATCAGCCTGTGCACAAGTATTCACAGTCCGATATAGACCCATGTTATCCTTTCATAGCTTCTTTGTGACCTATATGGGCTACAGCAGCTATAAGCAAGGGTGGATCTAGGATATTTTTCCGGGGGGGGGGGGGGGGGGGGGGGGGTCCAAGCCCAAGATTTTTTCCAGTGGGGGGTCCAAGCCCAAGTTATGGCTTAAAATGTGATAAATATGTAACATTACACTTAATTTATACCACGGGTGGGCATCAGGGGAGCTACCTCGAAAATGTGTTAACGTAAATTTGTTCCCACGCCACATCCGGGAATGTCGAGGTAGTGGAAATCCCCGTATTTTGACAAACGGACAAAGGTGAGCTCTCCCTTTTTTGTTTTTTTCTTTCAAAGAGCCCATTACTTGAAAATCTGGCGATGCAGTGCAATGCTTCTATGTTCTAGCAATGCATGAATACCGCAAACCCCATTAAATAGTGGAAAATACGAGCAGGACGACATTAATTCCAGGACTGGTGGATTGCATTTTTGCACCGTGTTGACATATCGGCAGGCATCTCGAGGCGGATATTGTACTTTATTTTCAGTTTCTGACCACTATCACACGTTTTGATGATACGCGTAGTCAAATTGACTACAATGACGCAAAAATTTCAAATGTTATGGTCTCCTGAACAGATTAACTGCCCAAAAACTCATTTGTGTTGTTCCCAGACCATCGAGGTAGCGGTAATCTATCGAGATAGTTCCCATGCGTCCCAAACATCTAGCCTTTTGATATATTGATATGTTGATATACTTTAATGATTCTGGACAGCGACCTAATGGCTAGTTGGCGAAAATCAGTTCTGCTAGTCACAGAACTGTGATGCACGTGCAATATCTAATTATAGCAGATTTTTTGAGAACTTATGGTTGGGATTTATGTTGTGATTGCGGCAGTTCCTGCTCATTGCTTCATAAGTTCTCAATAAATCTGCTATAATTAGATATTGCACGTGCATCACAGTTCTGTGACTAGCGGAACTGATTTTCCCCAACTAGCCATTAGGTCGCTGTCCAGAATCATTAAAGTAGGGGATACCGGGGCGAGTTCGCCCCCTATTTTGAATTCTAGGTGTAATTTACATATAAGTTCTATAAGTGATAACCTTTCTACATGCTTCTATAATTTCTTTTCAGGAAAGAATATTTCAAGTTTTAGAGTTTTTATCGTAGTGGGCGAACTTGCCCCATGCACGGGGCAAGTTCGGCCGACTATTGGGGCTTGGTATGTTCAGAGATAAAATTCATTGTATGGGATTTTTAGACAGTTTAAATTTCTATGAATCTGTATGCGACTGCCAAATGAAGGTATAAGCTGAAAAAGTAGTGTTTTAACAACCAAACACCGTGAGAAAGGGGGCATTTGAGATAACAAGCAGGGGACCGGGGCAAGTTCGGTCAGTGGTTTAAAATTTGTCCGCTTTTTACGCTTCTGTTAGAGCTACGTCAGTGCGATTGATATATTTAGATGCGACAAGAAATGGCATTTCTAACCGCGATCATTCTTTTTATTCACGGGCATGTTTGGTCGTGGGCGAACTTGCCCCGACCCCAATAGTCGGACTAGCCCCAGACAGACCTCGTGGAAACATCACGTTACATCTTCTTTTAGATGACACGAAATCGGCATCTTAAGTTTTGATATGAAAGAGGACTTAATTGTCTTCAAAAAATATATAAAAAAGAAATCAATATCACGGTGCATCTTAGGGCCTACTATAATTGAAATTTTACACAAATGTGGAAAATTTACTGACAGTAACAAAAAAAGGAATTGTGTTCTAATTTCTATGGTTTTTTTTTCTATTCAATGCGACCAAAAACTTTCTGCGATCAGCTTTTGTCATGAGTGACATAACAATATTGTTCCGGGCTCTCTATCTCTGTCCAGAGGCTCTACAGAGCCACTGGCCGAACATGCCCCGAGGGCGGACTAGCCCCGGTCTCCCCTATATCAATATATCAATATATCAAAAGGCTAGATGTTTGGGACGCGTGGGAACTATCTCGATAGATTACCGCTACCTCGATGGTCTGGGAACAACACGAATGAGTTTTTGGGCAGTTAATCTGTTCGGGAGACCATAACATCGGAAATTTTTGCGTCATAATAGTCAATTTGACTACGCGTTGCATCAAAACATGTTATAGTGGTCAGAAATTGAAAATAAAGTACAGTATCTGCCTCGAGATGCCTGCCGATAGGTCAACACAGTGTAAAAATGCAATCCACCAGTCCTGGAATTAATATCGTCCTGCTCGTATTTTCCACTATTTAATGGGGTTTGCGGTATTCATGCATTGCTAAAACATAGTAGCATTGCACTGCATCGCCAGATTTCTAAGTAATGCGCTCTTTGAAAGAAAAAACAAATAAAAGGGAGAGCTCACCTTTGTCCGTTTGTCAAAATACAGGGATTTCCACTACCTCGACATTCCCGGATGTGGCGTGGGAACAAATTTACGTTAACACATTTTCGAGGTAGCTCCCCTGATGCCCACCCGTGTATATAGATCTAGTCAAAATTTAATTTTCGGCCAATGCCAAGGGGGGTCCGGACCGCCCTGACCCCCCTCTAGATCCTCCCATGTATAAGAGAGTATTACACATCTTGATCAGCCTTCATGTAGGTCTGATCTTGAAACATGATAGTCTCAACAGCCATCAATCTGATTAACCCTTTCCCAAATGCCAAAATTTTAGGGTGATCCACTTCAAAAACTGCCACAAAAGACAAAATGGATGTTATTAAAGATATGATTTGTGTGAAATATGGCACAGAAAATATTGAGACAAAAGGAGAAACTGCTGGTTATCAGCAGTTTCTTCTTTTGTCTCAATGTTTTCCCTAGTCTGTTCTATTAGGGACGTCAAAACCAGGTCTTGTTTGGGAAAGGGTTAAAACCTGACATTTCATCTTACATCATACAGAAACATCTGACAGTCACCAGTTAGAGCTCATCTCTAATGATCCGGAAAATCCAGAAATGGTTATTTCTAATCTAACGAATCAAAATCTCTTGTTGTAGATGGTTTTCCATGACAAGCACATGGTTCTGCACTAATATTACTAATTAGATGTCAGAATCTGGAAGTTTTCTGTTTTGATTAACCCTTTCCCAAACAGCAAAATTTGAAGGTGATCCACTTCAAAAACTGCCAAAAATGAGAAAATGGATGTTATTAACGATAGAAATGGTCTAAAATACGGCATAGAAAACATTGTGACAAAAGGAGAAACTGCTGGTTATCAGCAGTTTCTTCTTTTGTTTCAATGTTTTCATAAGCCCTTTATATTAGGGACGTCAAATTCAGGTCTTGTTTGGGAAAGGGTTAAAACCTGACATTTCATCTTACATCATACAGAAACATCTGACAGTCACCAGTTAGAGCTCATCTCTAATGACCCGGAAAATCCAGAATTGGTTATTTCTAATCTAACGAATCAAAATCTCTTGTTGTAGATGGTTTTCCATGACAAGCACATGGTTCTGCACTAATATTAGATGTCAGAATCGGGAAGTTTTCTGTTTTGATTAAGCGTTTGGTAAGCGTTTATTTGATTAGTCAGAGAAAAAGGTCATTGATGATGACCCCTAATGGGTGCCTATTAGTGTTAATGTAACAATGAGCTCATATTAACCCTTTCCCAAACAAGACCTGGTTTTGACGTCCTTAGTAGAAAACGCTTGGGAAAACATTGAGACAAAAGAAGAAACTGCTGAAAACCAGCAGTTTCTCCTTTTGTCTCAATATTTTCTATGCAATATCTTACTCAAAGTCTATCTTTAACAACATCCATTTTGTCATTTCTGGCAGTTTTTGAAGTGGATCAGCTTAAAATTTTGTCGTTTGGGAAAGGGTTAAAAGTGATGTTAAAACTCTAGTCAAACCAAGCCTAATAAGGTTTGTTATATTTCAGATAGGGCACTGTGTATGTCTCTTCCATTTACACACAAGCATGTAATGGATACAATCTGCAACAATGGCAGACTTTCGGTCTAATGGTGTGGTGCAGAAGGATGGGTATAAAACACTGCCATACTTCCATGATGAATTTAAAAGCACTGAAGAGGTATGTTGTTATAAAAACTTAACCCATTCCCAAACAATGTTGCCTTTTGACGGTCCACAGGATAAAGGCTTTGGAAAACATTGTGGAAAATGAAGAAATTGCTTCTGATAAAAATTGATTAATTAATTTTTAGTGCAACAATTCGTAGACAGGGGGGCTATTCTAATCACTCAGGAGTTGGCGTTGGGGTCAGCGTAATGCTTTGGTTAAGTTTTCACATGCAAGTTTCTCAAATCTATGTTTCTACTAATACTTTTGCTCTGAAATTTTGCACATGCCCCTGTGACCATAATATCAGCCTCCAGGCAAAGATTCAATACTCAGACATTTGCACTATCCAGCACTTGATAGTCGCACTTTGCTGTCCTAAGACAGCTCTTGTTAAGAAACTTGGGAGAGCTCATGTTAACCCTTTCCCACACATTGACGCTTTTGGAAGTCCCATAAAATAAAGGCTTTGGAAAACATTGTGGAAAATTAAGAAATTGCTTGTGACAAGCATTTTCTTCATTTCCCACAATGTTTTCTAGCAAGAAAGACCAAAGAATGTTTAATTTTGTTCAATGGAAATTGTCGTCTGCAACACCTTTGAGTTTGGACAAGTCTAAATTTTGTCATTTGTAATGGGTTATTAAACTTGGGAGAGCTTATGTTAATGTCCTATTGATTCAGCATTGTTACAAGAATAATTGAGGACACTAAGAGAAAATAAGTAGATGTTTCTCATTAACCCATTATCAGACCGCAAAATTTTGGACTGTTCCAAATTCAAAGATGCAGACGACAATTTCAAGTGAATATGATTGTATATTTATGCCCCCTTTCGAAGAAAATGGGGGTATATTGTTTTGCAAGTGTCGGTCGGTCGGTCAGAAGGTCGGTCGGTCGGAAGGTCGGTCGGTCTGTCCGTAGACCAAACCTTGTCGGGAGCATAACTCGAAAAGTATTAAAGGTAGTATCATGAAACTTCATAGGTGGATAGATCTCATTATGGAGAGGTGCAGTGAACAAGAACGGTAACTCTGCCAATCAAATTTTTGAGTTATTGCCCTTTGTTGATTTTATAACTTGATTCTTGTCTGGAGCATAACTCAAAAAGTATGTAAGGTACAATCATGAAACTTTACAGGTGGATAGATCTTATTATGGAGAGGTGCAGTGCACAAGAACCGTAACTCTGCTGATCAATTTTTTTGAGTTATTGCCCTTTGTTGATTTTCAAACTTGATTCTTGTCCGGAGCATAACTCAAAAACTATGTTAGGTAGAATCATGAAACTTTACAGGTGAATAGATCTCATTATGGAGAGGTGCAGTGCACAAGAACCGTAACTCTGCCAATCATATTTTTTGAGTTATTGCCCTTTGTTGATTTTCAAATTTGATTATTGTCCGGAGCATAACTCAAAAAGTATGCAAGGTAGAATCATGAAACTTTACAGGTGGATAGATCTCATTATGGAGAGGTGCAGTGCACAAGAACCGTAACTCTGCCGATCAAATTTTTTGAGTTATTGCCCTTTGTTGATTTTATAACTTGATTCTTGTCCGGAGCATAACTCGAAAAGTATTAAAGGTAGAATCATGAAACTTCATAGGTGGATAGATCTCATTATGGAGAGGTGCAGTGTACAAGAACGGTAACTCTGCCAATCAAATTTTTGAGTTATTGCCCTTTGTTGATTTTCAAACTTGATTCTTGTCTGGAGCATAACTCAAAAACTATGTTAGGTAGAATCATGAAACTTTACAGGTGAATAGATCTCATTATGGAGAGGTGCAGTGCACAAGAACCGTAACTCTGCCAATCATATTTTTTGAGTTATTGCCCTTTGTTGATTTTCAAATTTGATTATTGTCCGGAGCATAACTCGAAAAGTATGCAAGGTAGAATCATGAAACTTTACAGGTGGATAGATCTCATTATTGAGAGGTGCAGTGCACAAGAACCGTAACTCTGCCGATCAAATATTCTGAGTTATTGCCCTTTGTTGATTTTATAACTTGATTCTTGTTCGGAGCATAACTCAAAAATTATGTAAGGTACAATCATGAAACTTTACAGGTGGATAGATCTCATTATGGAGAGGTGCAGTGTACAAGAACGGTAACTCTGCTGATCAAATTTTCTGAGTTATTGCCCTTTGTTGATTTTATAACTTGATTCTTGTCCGGAGCACAACTCAAAAAATATGAAAGGTAGAATCATGAAACTTTACAGGTTTATAGATTTCATTATGGAGATGTGCAGTGCACAAGAACCGTAACTCTGCCAATCAAATTCTTGGAGTTATTGCCCTTTGTTGATTTTTACACTTAATTCTTAACCTTGCCTCTATCTCATGTCCTTTTACACATACAGCCTTGATATCTCACACATAGATACCTCCTATCAACATTGTTCACATTTAACCATGACCTTGGACCTTGTGACCTTGACCTTGGAGTTTGACCTACTTTAAAAAAAAATTAAACCCGGCATATATCTCATGACCTTTTACAAATACAGCCTTGATATTTCACACATGGACACATCTTACCAAGACCTTTCACAATTGACCATGACCTTGGACTTTGTGACCTTGACCTTGGAGTTTGACCTACTTTTAAAAAACTTTAACCTGGCCGATATATCATGTCCTTTTACACATACAGCCTTGATATTTGACACATGGAAACCTCCGACCAAGACCTATCACATACGACTATGACCTTGGACCATGTGGCCTTGACCTTGGAGTTTGACCTACTTTTAAAAAAATTAAATTGGGCCTATATCTTATGTGCTATTACACATACAGCCTTGGTATTTCACACATGGACACATCTTACCAAGACCTTTCACATTTGACCATGACCTTGGGCCTTGTGACCTTGACCTTTGACTTTGACCTACTTTAAAAAAAACTTTAACCTAGCCGATATATCAATTCCTTTTACACATACAGCCTTGATATTTGACACATGGACACCTAAGGCCAAGACGTTTCACATTTGACCATGACCTTGGACCTTGTGACCTTGACCTTGGTGTTTGACCTACTTTAATAATACATTAACCTGGCCTATATTTCATGTCATTTTACATATACAGCCTTGATATTTCACACATGGTCACTTCCAACCAAGATATTTCACTTTTGACCATGACCTTGGACCTTGACCTTGGAGTTTGACCTACTTTTAAAAAACTTAAACTAGGCCTATATCTCATGTCCTGTTACCTATACAGTCTCAATATTTTACACATGGACACCTCCTACCAAGACCTTTCACATTTGACCATGACCTTGGCCTGTGTGACCTTGACCTTTGATTTTTACATACTTTTAGAAATCTTTAACCTAGCCTTTATCTTATGTCCTATTACACCTACAGCCTTGATATTTCACACATAGACACCTCCTACCAAGACCTTTCACATTTGACCATGACCTTGAATATTGCAACCTTGACCTTGGAGTTTGACCTACTTTTAAAAAGACTGAAACCAGGCATATATATTATGTCCTTTTACACCTACAGCCTTGATATTTCACACATGGACACCTCCAACCAAGACCTTTCACATTTGACCATGACCTTGACCTTGGCATTTGGCCTACTTTTAAAAACTTTAACCTGGCCTATGTTTCATTTTACTTTTACATATACAGCTTTGATATTTCACACATAGACACCTCCTACCAAGACCTTTCATATTTGACCATGACCTTGGACCTTGTTAACTTGACCTTGGACTTTGACCTACATCAAATGTAGCCCCTTGAGGGGGCATATATGTTTTACAAACATCTCTTGTTCTTTGTCTTTTTGGATAGAAAACATTGTGGGAAATGAAGAAAGTGCTTGTGACTAGCGATTTCTTCATTTTCCACAATGTTTTCTTAAAGTCTTCATCTTGAGGGCGTCAAAAAGCGTCCATGTGTGGGAATGGGTTAATTCTTACCCCTTTCTTTGACCATAATCATTTGTGCTGAAAACTGAAGTTTCATGTATGCTTTAACCCTTTCCCAAACAAGACCTGGTTTTGATGTCCCTATTAGAAATGGCTTGAGAAAACAATGAGACAAAAGAAGAAAATGCTGATAACCAGCAGTTTCTCCTTTTGACTCAATATTTTCTTGGCTATATCACACACAATTCCAATCTTTATCAATATCCACTTTGTCGTCTGCAGCAGCTTTTGAATTGGACCACCCTGAAATTTTGTCATTTGGGAAAGGGTTAATCTAGTACCACTTAATGGCACTTTTTGACGCCTCAAAAGGCAAATGCTTTTGAAAATATAGTAGAAAATGAAAAAATTGTTTGTTTTTCGCAATTTAGTCATTTTCCACGTTTTTACCTAGAAAGACCACAAAATCTACAATTTCATTCACTTGCAATTGTCGTCTACAAACTCTTTGAATTGGGACAAAAAAAATTACAACTGTACTGTCTGGTAAGGGGTTAAAGTAATATTTTCCTTTTCTCTAACCCTATTAGACTGGAAGTAGCACAATCATGTAGTGCTATAATCGTATTTGTTAAATTTATATATTTTCTAGGTTGCTACATATATCAAGAAAAAGGGTAGAGGAAAACATGGGCATTTCTTACTTCGACCTTCAACAAGAAACAACAATATCCTAACTGCATCAATATTGTAAGTACAAATCTTGTAGCAAGAAGGTAATCAAACTTAAGTTAACAATCCATGTGTATGAACCCAATAGAATAAGTTGCTTAAAACAATGAAGGAAAAGAAGAAAAGTGCTGATGTACATATTTTTCTTGTTTTCCCTCTATGTTTTTTTCTCTTCATGAATTTGGTTGTGTAAAACTCCCATTTATGGCAGATACAGACTATTCATTTCGCTCAAATTGTTATCATCTCTTCCTACAATAATGGATGGACTTGGGTGAAATTGTCACAGAGTGTTTCTAGTCATCTGACCAAGCAAATAATGTCTGGGTTTTTATACGCCCGTCGAAGACGGGACGTATTATGGGATCACCCGTGGCGTCTGGCGTCCGGGCGTCCGGCGTCCGGCGGCGTCCACTTCTTTGTCCGGAGCATAACTCTGTCATCTTAAGTCCAATTGACTTTAAACTTGGCAGTTATATTCTTCTCATCATTACGGAGTGCAGTGCACAAGAACCATAACTCTACCTGGCTTACTTTTTGAGTTATTGCCCTTTGTTTTTTTTTCATACTTGAATCTTGTCCGGAGTATATCTCTAAAAGTATAATAGTTAGGATCATGAAACTTTATGGGTGTATAGATCTCACCAAGGGGGAGTGCAGTGCACAAGAACCATAACTCTACCTGGCTTATTTTTTGAGTTATTGCCCTTTGTTGTTTTTCATACTTGAATCTTGTCCGGAGTATATCTCTAAAAGTATAATAGCTAGGATCATGAAACTTCATGGGTGTATAGATCTCATCAAGGGGGAATGCAGTGCAAAAGAACCATAACTCTACCTGGCTTATTTTTTGAGTTATTGCCCTTTGTTGTTTTTCATACTTGAATCTTGTCCGGAGTATATCTCTAAAGTATAATAGCTAGGATCATGAAACTTCATGGGTGTATAGATCTCACCAAGGGGGAGTGCAGTGCAAAAGAACCTTAACTCTACCTAACCAATTTTTTGAGTTATTGCCCTTTGTTGTTTTTCATACTTGAATCTTGTCCGGAGTATATCTTTAAAAGTATAATAGCTAGGATCATGAAACTTCATGGGTGTATAGATCTCACCAAGGGGGAGTGCAGTGCAAAAGAACCATAACTCTACCTAACCAATTTTTTGAGTTATTGCCCTTTGTTGTTTTCATACTAGAATCTTGTCCGGAGTATATCTCTAAAAGTAAAATAGCTAGGATCATGAAACTTCATGGGTGTATAGATCTCATCAAAGGGGAGTGCAGTGCAAAAGAACCATAATTCTACCTGGCCTATTTTTTGAGTTATTGCCCTTTGTTATTTTTCATACTTCATTTTTGTCCAGGGCATATCTCAAAAAGTATAATAGGTAGGACCATGAAACTTTTACCAACCTGCTCCCCCTTTCGACATAAAGCAGTGTTACGGGCGTATCTTGTGACAGTTTGACACCTTGTTTCAAAATGTGATATTACATTTGTATGCTGCATTATGGCAAATATAGGGGCTTCAGGCTCATTCAAATAAGTCTTGACAACTGACAAGTATTCAAACACTGTATGCAATATGTTCTCTCTTGCAGGGTTCAAGATAACAGTGTCAGACATACGCACATACAGATTGAGGATGATGGACCAAACTTTAAATATTTTCTCGTTGTTGAGAAAAAATTCAAAAGTGTTCAGGAACTCATAGAATTTTACAAAATCAATCCTGTGAAGAATTTAGAGAATGTAGACAATGTGTACTTCCTGTACCCCCTGTATAAGAAGGGTTATGGGAATGGATCGGACGGGAGTAGATCCAGTATGACTCGTGCCAGTAGTATAAACAGTGTGAGCAGTAATCAAAACTCCACCGGCGGGAGAGATGATCTCTCTGCCACATCACAACGGGCCCCACCCCCTCTACCAACGAGACCACGAACAACCAGCTCAACAGATAGCAGTGGAACAACAGACGGGAGTGTCAGTAATTCTTTTAGTTCGTTAAATATTAATGACATTGCACGGCGGCCTCCAGCTCCCCTGCCTCCAGGGGCTAGCGGGGCTGTCAACGGTGAAGAAACTTACTGTTACTCTCGTGCTAGAGATGTCAGTGAAGATGTGTCAGAAAAATTAAAAGACGCTCTTAAATCGAGTGAACGATGTGAATGTGGTATTCCGCGGAGCTTGGCTGAGCTTCCTCTAGGCTGGACGGTACATTTAAGTAAAGATCAACAAACTTATGGACGATTATTTTATCAGAGTGAGGAGGGAGTTACGTCGTGGAGCTTACCACAATCAGTACGAATGCAGCTCACCAAAAAACATCATGACAATTTGAAAGTGATAGATAAAAATTGGTCCTTAACCCCGAAAAAGAATCATACCCAGAGATTATGAAATTGATTCAACGGTCGTACGATTATTTTTTGCGTAACTACTTGTAGCAACAAATCTGATTGGCCCAGTCTGACTTCTCATACAATCAGTTGTTTTGTTCACTGTCAACAAATCTGATTGGCCCAATCTGACTTCTCATGCAATCAGTTGTTTTGTTACACTGTTTACACAAAAACATGGTTGTAAGATCATTGATAATACAGGCCCCTGGAGTCTAAATCTATTATTTCTGATCCAAACTCTATGTTGCAGGTAGCCTACTACTCTTAAAACTGAGCCATGAGAAATTATGAAGTTAGGAAAAGGGTTGATTTAAAGTATTTTCTGACATTTGCTCATCATTCCCCTGACTATGTACAGAATGCATATATACATGTATACAGCAGTATATTTACATTTCTTAATACATCTTCATCTATGAATCTTTTTCTTATACCAACAGAATTGTAGGTTTGTGGCAAAGGAATTTTGGAAACAATAGGGGAAAAGAATGGAGGAAATGCTGGTAAAACAGAAGTCCAAAATATGGTCTGAAAAGGATGAAAATACTAGATCTGGAAAAAATCTAGGCTTTGATCAACCTAACACATTGTGTTTTGGAATGCATACTAATGTAAAGGTTCAGGGACACATCAAAGCAGGTGTTGTTTGGGAAAGGGTAAAAATTCAATCATAAAAAAAGAAAAAAACATATCACTTGTCTTCCATGATTGTTGATGCAGACTTGATGCATTAAATTTTGCAACACAAAAAAGTGATTACATTTTGCAAACACATACAATTGTTAAGAAAACCAGGGTCAGTTGAATTAATACCTCACAACAAAAAAGGTTTGTCAAAGTTCAAATATATTGATTGTTGCTTGTGGTCAGTAGAAGCTTTCCATCTTTCTGTTTTGGATGGTCATTTCAGAGCCCAAGCCTATAGTATGGTCATGATATCATGCCACATGTTTACAATCTTTACTTATGTAAACAATGGGAAAAGCATTCAAAAGTTCAATACAGTTTTGCATGTGTTGGTTCAAATCTTGCAGGTGTCTCACACCTGCAAGATTTCAACCATTACATGCAAAATAACAGTAGTTTGGGGTTTGATATGTAGTTGTCTACATAGCAAAATTTTGTAAACATATGTCATAATATACTGACTTGGCTATAGTACTGCTGATACTTAGGAAAGCAGCTATATTGTGGTATGACTTATATAATTGAAACAGAAACTTTTTGAAAGTCATGTAAAAAGATAATAAATATTTATCTGAATTTGAGTCAGGAAAAAAGTCCTTTACAGCGTTTGAGAGTACCATGTTACCAGATCAGCCTGTGCTTAAATATAATCTGATCATGACCTGTATCAATGTTGTCTGACAGTTGCTACAAGACAATGTCATATCTATTAACCCATTACCAAACGGCAAAATTTTGGACTTCCAATATGAAAGCTGTTGCAAAAGACAATTTCAAATTGATAAAATTTTGAAAATCTTTCAATTTTCGATTAGAAAACATTGTGGAAAATGAAGAAATTGCTTGTCACAAGCAATTTCTTCATTTTCCACAATGGCATTCAAATCAATTATCTTGTAGGTAGTCAAAAAAGTCATTGTGTGGTAATGAGGTAATACTTAAAGAGAGGACAACTATGATCTTTATCAGACTGCATTTATACACAAGCTGATTTATTATCCTTACTGTTCCCAAACGCCCTCAGGGTCCAGATCCTGGCTCATTTGCGTTTCACTTTCTTACTTAACCCATTCCCAATCAGCAAAACTTGAAACTGTTCCAAGTTGAAAGATGCTGCAGATGACCATTTTACAAGTTGAAGAAATTTAAACTTAATCTTTCAGGGTAGAAAATATTGTGGAAAAGGAAAAAATTGTTTCTGACAAAACAATTTGCTCATTTTCCAATATATTTTCTCCAAACTTTTTCTTTAGGAACATCAAAAAGAGTCATGGTGTGTGAATGGGTTTAGGCATTATTATCATCAATGAATTTTAAATCGGATAAAAAACATGTCTTCAGTCTTTTTTCACATTTTTATGCTCTCCGAAGGGAGAGCATATAGTCGCCGCTTCGTCTGTCCGTCCGTCCGTCATTCCGTCCGTCATTCCGTCCGTCCGTCCGAAGCGATTTCTCCATAACCCTTGGGCCAAATCAAATGAAACTTAGCATGTGAACTCACTATGACAAGATGCCGATGTACTTTTCCCGGTTTTTTGATTTGAGGCCTCGTCATGGGAAAAGGGGACTTAAGGTTAAATACAGTTTTTCTCTAATTTCTCCTAGTCTAATGGTCAGAATTTGATGAAATTTTATATTTGAGTAGTAAATCAGATGCCCTTGACAATAAACTATTTAAAATTTGCGTATACAAAATATGTCATGCAAAAAGGGGGCTTAACATTTGTTAGCTTTATATTAGCTCTGCATGGCATATATTTATTGTGACAATGCCTTATTCGGGGAGCATTGTCCGTCTCTGACGGCTCTTGTCATATATATGGAATCTCATTCAACTCATTTCTGTTGTAGTACCCTTTCCAAAACAAGACCTGGTTCTGGACGACCCTGATAGAGATTGATTGGGAAAACATTGAGGCAAAAGGAGAAAATGCTGATAATCAGCATTTTCTCCTTTTTCCTCAAGATTTTCTATCTTGCATTTTATACAAATCCCACCTATAACAAGGTACATTGGTACAGATGCAACAAACAGCCTTCAATTTGGATAAGTCAAAGCCTAAGGTTTTATCGTTTTGGAAAGGAGTACATCACATTTTCTTGTTGTTTCTTTGCTAGTGTAACAGACTTTCATCACTAATAGTTGTTTTTGTTATTATTCTATTAAAAAGTATTATTGAATAATGATCTGTTGTTTCCTCTCTTCAATGCTAATGATTATGGAAGACAGTATGTCAACCCTGAAGCCTCTCCCACATAACACACTCGAGATGTCCCAGGTTACATCCCTGGCCGTGGCAAATATCATCAACTACTAAAATGTCACCCACCACTGGTTTGATATCATTTACCTATGTTGGCGAGCAGCTGAAGGCTCGGTTAGAGTGTTGTGGTAGTACTGGTATGAGAAACAATAGGAATCCAAGGTTATGTGCTCCAGCTGCGCGATATGACCATGGAAGTTCAAAACGCCGTTAAACCCCAATAAACTTTAACCAAACCCATACAACACTAATTTAGACCCGTATCAAAGTGGTGCAGACGACAATCAACTGCTACAGAAAATCTATAATTTACGAATTGTATCTCATATTGATTGAATGGGTTTACCCATTACCACACAGGGACACCTTTTGACACCCTACAAGATAAAGGCTATGGAAAACATTGGGGTAAGTGAAGAAATTGCTTGTGACAAGCAATTTCTTCTTTTCACACAATGTTTTCTATCAAAAAAGACAGTGAATTTTAAAATTTCAATCATCTGAAATTGTCGTCTGCAGAATCTTTCAATATGGACCACCCTAAAATTTAGTCGTTTGGTGATGGTTTAACACCTGTCAACTGCTATGGTCGTACTGCACAGCTTTTGCACCTTACAATGCATTCCTTTCTTTTCTCTCACCAGTGCTACTACCAGTCCTTTCCAAGCCTTTAGCTTCTCAACCACATAGGTTAACTATCATAGAACCATCAACGGGAGACAAATGTAGGAAAGGATGTTTGCTGTGGCAAGGGATTGAACCTGTGTGCTCATAAGTAAGAGTTCTATGTACTTCCATTTCCAACTGTGCTACTGTTTGGGAATGGGTTAACTGTTTCTCAGATTGAAAAATTTCAGAAAAGTAGCACTTCATCAGCAGTGCCTTTTTGCTTTCTCTCAATATTTCACAATACTTTTCCCTTGCAGTTAGGAAATAGGGACTGTCAAATGCTACCAGTAATCTTACATTGATATTTACCAAAATTAACCCTTTCCTAAATTGAAACGACAAAAATTTAGACTACTTTAACATGAAAGCAGCTGCATATGACAAAGTACTGTGTTAACAAGAACTGTCGCTTACTGGACTAATACTAACAGCCTGCCAGGTTCACAAATTCAAAGTCATATTATTTCCCTTGGTTCGTCTCGGAGAGTAAAGAGGTTTCTTAATGCAAATGTCCATGTCATACTGATCATTTCTGTGAATTTTGATCAAATTTGTTCCAGACGTTTGGGGGAAGTTGTGCATACGAGAAATTGGTTGGGGTAAAAAATTTAAAGTCAGATTGTGTCCCTTCGTTGACCTTGGAGAGTATTTTTTCATGCAAATGTGATGTCATGTTGATCCTTTCCCTTAATTTTCATCAAAATCGGTTCTGCTTTGGGAGAAGTGTAAGAGAAATCGGGTCAAAAATTCAAAGTCAAATTATCTCCCTTGGCTGACCTCTGAGTATGAAGAAATTTCTTCATCGGTTCATGAATGCAAATGATCATATCATGTTGATAATTCCTGTGAATTTTCATCAAAATCTGTCAAGTTGTTTGGGAGGACTTGCAATTACAAGGAATAGACATACAGACGGACAGGGTGATTCATATATACACAAACTCTGTTTGCATGGGTATAATACTGTTGGAATATTTATGAAATAATAACAAGTTTAGCGGTCTTTATTGCCAATAAAACCCGATGTGCGACGGCACGGGTGGTAAACAGAGAAACTAGCTCCAAAAAGAGGTAGTTGCATAGAGCGAAAATTTGTAGGTCACGAAAACATTTTCTAAAATTATTTCTTTTAAAGCGAATTTTTGAGAAATCCGGCGATGCTGTAATATGAAGAAATGGTCGAAGTTTGTTGTGCACGGGAGTATACGGTATTAGTAGCAGGGTTTTAAAATACAATCGTTGAAAAACATTTCAAAATCGAAAGTAAAAATGTTTTACTTTCAATTTTGAAATGTTTTTCAACGATTGTATTCAAACTCTGCTTAATAACACCTAATATCCTCGTGCACAACAAACTTCGACCATTTCTCCATATTACAGCATCGCCGGAATTTTAAAAAAAATCGTTGTAAAAGTAATAATTGTAGAAAAATGTGTTTGTGACCTACCTTTGTTTACAGATTTTCGCTTTATGCAACTACCTCGGTAGAGGCCGGATGTCACGAGGAAACAAAATACCGTTGACTCTTTTTGGAGCTAGTTTCTCTGTTTACCACCCGTGGACGGACTACATGTGTAGGTAAAAACCGAGGCGCACAGCGCCGAGGTATTTGCCTTAAAGGGGGACGAGCTAGGCTGTCGAAAATGCAAATGGCACAATAATTACAAACCAGAAATAACGTATGAAATTACCAACCTGAAGGGGTAGATCATTTATGTCCATTGTTACCACTCGTCCAGCTTTATTAAGTATTAAAATCCAAGTCAATTAATAACATGCTGGTCGTCCTTGTTTTTGTTTTGTAACGGCTACATATGCCCAACCTTCAAAAATCAATTACGTCAGAGATACGTCATCTGTGCTCAGCGAGATTTAACACACGGTACAACCGGCTGCGTAGAAAGTCAGCGAAGACAGATTCGGCATCTGATGTCATGTGCATGGTAGGTCAAATGAATTTACTTTTATGAATAAACGAAAGGATCTTTGGTATTCTATAGTTGATAAATACGCCTATAAATGTTCGGTGCTTGTACAAAATAAACCTTTTCACGTATTCCTCGCAAATAAGGTCACAGTCATCGACACAGCCGGTTGTACGGTGTGTTAATATCGCGGAGGTGTGTCTCATTGACCTTGACCTTGTCTTGTTTTGAAGTAAAAATAGAATGTGTAAACACGCTTGTAAAGGATTGATCTATAGCAAAGGAAAGATGTTTTTTCGCCGAAATTGAGGTTTTTATGCATTGCAAATTGTTTTTCCATGCACAAATATGAGTTCCCGAACAGTTCGGAAGCATAACAAGAGGACCATGATGGTCCTATATCGCTCACATGAACCAAAATGATATGAGCAACACTTTTGTTCAATTCAATAAATATTTATGACTTTAGGGCTGAAAATGAACTTATGGTCAATAATATTGTGAAAATCGAACTCATCCAAGATCTTATGATGCTCAACATTGTGTCCAAGATTTGTTTTGTTTGATAAATAATTGTAGATTCTGGAGTATAAACAAGGTCGAAAACAGCCAAAAACAGCAATTTTGTCAAATTCAAGGGCACATAACTCTCGACTTTCTGATCAAATAAGACTGAAAATCAAACTCATCCAAGATCTTATGATCCCCAACATTGTGTCAAAGTTTTGACTTGATCGATCAATAATTGTAGATTCTAGAGTTTAAACAAGGTCGAAAACAGCCGAAAACGGCAATTTTATCAAATTCAAGGGCATATAACTCTCGACTTTCTAATCAGATCAGGCTGAAATTCAATCTCATACAAGATCTTATGATACCCAACATTGTGTTCAAAATTTGTCTAGATTGGTCAATAATTGTAGATTCTAGAATATAAACAAGGTCGAAAACAGCCAAAAACAGCAATTTTTTCAAATTCAAGGGCACATAACTCTCGACTTTTTGATCAGATCAGACTGAATATCAAACTCATCCATGATCTTATGATCCCCAACATTGTGTCCAAGTTTTGGCTTGATTGATCAATAATTGTAGATTCTAGAGTTTAAACAAGGTCCAAAACAGCCGAAAACGGCAATTTTATCAAATTCAAGGGCACATAACTCTCAACTTTCTAGTCAGATCAGACTGAAAATCAATCTCATCCCAGATCTTATGATCCCCAATATTGTGTCCAAGTTTTGGCTTGATTGATCAATAATTGTAAATTCTAGAGTGTAAACAAGGTCGAAAACAGCCGAAACGGCAATTTTGTCAAATTCAAGGGCAAGTAACTCTCGACATTCTGATCAGATCAGACTGAAAATCAAAATCATCCGAGATCTCATGGTCCCCAGCATTATGTCCAAGTTTTGTCTTGATTGATGAATAATTGTAGATTCTAGAGTGTAAACAAGGTCGAAAACAGCCGAAAATGGCAATTTTGTCGAATTCAAGGGCACATAACTCTCGTCTTTCTGGTCTGATCAGACTGAAAATCGAACTCATTCAAGATCTTATGGTCTGCAACGTTATGTACAAGATTTGTCTTGACTGATCAATAATTGTAGATTCTAGAGTGTAAACAATGTCAAAACTAGGTATTTTTCACATTCAAGGGCAGATAACTCCTGACTTTCTAGTTCGATCTGACCCATAATCGAAGTCATTCGAGATCTTATAGCCATACATGTTTTGACCAAGTTTGGTCAAGATTGGCTTATATTTGTAGATGCTAGAGTGTAAACACGAAATTGTGGACGGATGGACGGACAGACAGACGGACGACGGACAAAAAGTGATCACAATAGCTCACCTTGAGCACTTTGTGCTCAGGTGAGCTAAAAACATAGAATGAGCCCCTTTAACATGTAGTCCAGAGCACAGAGGTTTTTATTGTGCAATAAAGACCACTAAACTTGTTAATAGAGATTTACGGATTAGTACGAAATGGAATACGAAATGGAAATGGAAATGAAATCAGGGGGATGTATCAGGATACTTGGAATATGGTGGCAGGTCACTCATATTTGCCTCTATGTAATTCTATGGAAAATCCAGTTTTTTCATACAGTGTCAAACTTTGAATCGGAAAAAAACCAAAAAATGGATTTGACGCCCCTGGTAGAAAACGCATGGAACATAATTAGGACAAGTTAATGAAATGCTGATAACCACAAGAAAGACTTAGAGGTCTCTAATAGAAAATGCATGAAAAAACTTCGGGACGAAAGAATAAAATGCTGATAACCACAAATAATATCTCTATCAACATCAAATTTGTTGTCTGTAGCAGCTTTCATTTTCGAAAGGGTAAGTATTTGAAAAAATGAATACTGTAGTAGCAATGGTCTGTGAAAAGTGTCTGAGGTTTGTCAATAGGTCATCTAAACTGGCACAATTTAAAAACGCAAAAAGTACTTTAACAGATTTTTTCTACTAGATCTGCATAACGGATGCATAGTTATGTATAATTGTATATGTAACAATTGTAAACATAACAAGGAAGAAAATGACATTTAAAGTCATGAATATTGCCTGAATGGACGTCCGTTTATGCCAAAATGCGATGACGTTGGGTGAGAGTCTGGCACCAAGCAGGACGACGACAGCGAATCCCGGGTTCTCGCAGGCGATTTATCACCGTGTCACGATGTATCGGCCACCCATAATTACCAACAATAGCATTTGCTGTAGACTGAGCCGTCATAAATATATTGCGTAAGTGACTTTGTCGTATAAAATTGTCTTGGCGTACAGTTGTTACACGCGGCTGACCGGGACGTGGGTGGTCTGCATTTGTTCTCTGGTCGTTTACACGTGTCAGTAACCTTGAAAACACTATCTCGGCTACATTAAAACGGCTAGCTACCTACGTTTGCGAAACTCTGTCGGTAAAAAGCCCAAAAACATGGTTCCTGTCTGTCAAAATAATCCCAAAAATTAAATGCATACGAAAATTATCCATGGTTGTCGTGTGTTTTCAAAGAGTAAATCAATTAGGCAGTTTGTACACAAAAATAACTTAGTGAATTTGCACGTGGTCTGAATGTACCAGGCACTAGAGCATTTTGTGATGGGAGGTTTAGATGTCCGGTTAGTTTACAGAAGACTATACAAAATCACTGGGTTGTGAGGGGTATACATTGTCTTATGCATGCCCCCAAATTATGGTGCCGATCGAGGCTGCAGGAAAAGAATGGTTAATAGAAATGTCTTTTGCATTTTTAAATCGTGCCAGTTTGCAATAAAGAGAGCCACATAGCTACCAGGTGGAATAATTATACCCCCGCACACTCACACATTCGAAGCAGAGAGTGGTATATCGCTGCTTTTCTTCGAAAACCCCGTATCTGCAGCTTGTTTTAAGCCGCAGATACTAGGTTTTCGCAGAAAAGCGACGATATTGATCGTCCGTCTGTAGACCTTTTTTTATTTCCGTGCCCTAACTCAAGAATCGTTTGATCTAGGCCCATGAAACTTTACAACGTTGTTATAATTTTCCCAAGGAGAAGCCATATTGCTTTTGATCACATAGCACTTTTTCAGTAACAAAGCATAGCGGGGGCGCAAATGTCCGATTGGCGACAGTTTTAGGGTAGTCCGAGTCAAAAGGTGTTACAAAAAACTTTAAATTCTTGCCAAAAGTCGAATATTGCATTAAACAGCCAAGTAAATATTGAGCAGAACGGAGAAAATGTTGGTTGTAAGCAATTACTTCTTCTTTCTCAACGTTATTTTGTAATAAGAGTAAATTTAATGTATTGTGATTTTTTATATTGGCACACACTTCCAACACAAACTTATTTTTGTGAATATTTTTGTACATGCGAATACTTTTCATTTTTATTCCCTTAAAAAGAATACCCATGCACGCCTAAATTAATATGACATTAACTGGTTTATTTTTGCCGTGCTTCACTGATCTCCGGAGTCGGTGTTCAAATCCATTAATTTGATGCCGCAACTGCAACTCGAACTCATTGCCTACTACCGATAGGAATCGGCGTTACCAACAAGTTTACAAAAAGTATACCCGGTAAAATTTTAGAAAAGATGAATATTTTAGACATTTTTACTCGAAGTACCTAAATTTGGTATTCAAGCCAGATGATTGGTCTCTGAAATTGCCAAAGATGTGGTGTTATTTGCTGCCGTAGTCCGTAACTTTAGCGCGGTTTGTCAACCATGCATAGATTAAACAATGTAAGACAAAACATCTGTCAAGTAACGATTCTAAAACGAATTTTTGCCAGCAACAAATTCGAATTAATCTATATCGAAACTTGCCCTTTTCCGTCAGGCATGCACGAGTTATTCCCTTTTTCAGAGCAATTGGCTTTTTTCGACTCATCCATACCTGGGTAACTACTCAGGCTCAGGAACCTCTCATCTCTCACGGAACAGATCATTTTCAGCAACACAAATGGCAACCGTAATAATCGGGAAATGTTACTGTCCAATCAGTGTCCAGACTGACTTCGGGAGCGAAGATTAGAGTCGGTCATATACTAGACACAGACATAGTCAGATCTTCGGATATAATTGTGTCAAGTACATCGAGGATGGCTGAACCCGCCAGTAGACGGATTTGTTTAGCGACGAATCACGCTTCACACCTTAAAAATCAAAGGACGGACGCGAATCGGTCAGAGCTCTACCCTGGCGTTATCGAAGTCGACACTTTTCCGTCTATGGTCGGTCATGGTTTAGGGCAGGATCAAACATTATGAAAGGCACAACTCGTCGTGTTTTCATAATTGACACAAGAGGTGGATATCCCTCTTCTGATGTTAATTTGTTTTAAAATACACCCTTCTGTGACGTGAAGTTTAGCTCTTCTTCTGTGAATGAGAATTTTTTTTCTGTACAGATGCCATCTGCAGTTTGTATATGATCCAATTATTGGCTGCTCAAATTTCGTTTCTGTCAATGAAATAATAAATGTAATATTGTATACACAATTAAACAAATATTTGCCTTTGAAGTGTATTTTAGCACATATACTTCAATGCTATCTATTATCAAAAGGGAATATCGGTACATAAAAAGAAAAAAAGAGAAAAGACAACGGAGGATTTGAACCCACCACCTCCGAATTTAGACACGTTCACTCAACACAGAAATAGGGGAACCATCATCACGTATGCCGAGATACTCCCTCCCCCCCTACAATTTATCTCGGTTTCGTATTCGTATTCCATTTCGTACTAATTCGTAAATCTTTATTATCTCCATTATACGAGGGGTGTTCATTAAATAATGAAAACATATCTGTCAGTCTTTTCATACGCAGCATAATTAAGAAATACTTATACATTTACAAAGAACTGCTTTTAAGCTTTCATTGTGAAAATCCAGACTGAATGTTCCGTGTGTTACTATGGAAACGCATGACGTCACATTCTCAATGGGTATGACGTCTGACTTTTTTTTTTGTGTTATTTTCGCTAAAACAGACTTGCATCATGGTATTTATTTAGAATTTGCGTACAGAAAATGTTTATTCAGCATTATTGTCTGATAGTGTTATGTTTTTACTTCAAAACTACATATAAGGTTTTTGTATGTGGCAATACTGAAATCTTCGGCATTGTGATCAAGGGTAAATACAATGATATGAACGAAGTTGTTTACATGCTTTTTAACCATATATTCCTTTGTGATATGTACTTTATGCTAATTTCAAACATTGATTTGAAACGTGCAGGGAACTTGTGATTGATTATACTATGCCCCAACATTAAATTTCTTTTATTTAAAGTGTGATGACGTCACATTGTTGACCCCCCACACTTTGGATCAGGGGAAAACGTCAAGATTTTCCAGATACAAAGTTTTCGATAATGATTTTTTTCTATTTTTTAGAGAGAAAAGTGACTTTTACTGCTATTTATGTTTGAACATGAGACACAAAATTAATTAGTACAAGGTCAGAATGATTCCATTTTGTTTTCTTTGTTTTTGAGAGGGAAAATTGATGGAAATCGCTGGAATTTCAGAGTGGAAACCTTTGCAACTTTGTGACAGTGTTGCCATGGCAACGGTTGTCATACACGGTTCTTGTTACTTTGAAAAAGGTTCACATACTTGTTACTTGCATATTAAACATTAACTATATAGTTACACATTCTTAACATAGAGCTGATAGTCTATTTTCATTATTTAATGAACACCCCTCGTAACACTCTAAATAACAAAAACGCACATTAGAAATGTGTTACTTCGGAAAATTCTGCCATGAACTAGTGTTCGGCGTAGGAAATGCATTGTCATTCAAGTGACGTCATTTGACGTTACCTTGACGTCACGTGACGTTTTGGCGCATACACAAAGCATAATTACATAGGGTTTTTAATAACTTTTTATTGTAAATAAAACCCAATGTAGTTGTTCTTTTGCTATATATGGATTTTACGGAAAAGTGTTATAATTGTGTATAACATACAGAAAATTTTGAAGGAAAGGAGAACAATCTAGTCATCAACAATTTCCTTTTTTTCCCCAAATGCTTTTCAAATTTATCGTGATTCTAAAGGAACATAAAAACCATGACTTGTTTGGGAAAGGGCTAAGACTAACCCTTTCTTAAACGACAAAAATTTATACAGTCCCAATCAGATGACGAAATGGTTTTTGAAAAAGAAAGGCTTTGGGTAAGATATACACGAGTAATATTGAGGCAGAAGGAGAAAATGCTGGTAACAAGCAACTTCTTCTTTTGTCTAAATATTTCCCAAAGCCTTTTTCTACAAGGGGCATCAAAACCCAGTCTTTTTGTGTAAGGTAATTCTAAAGGAGGCTATGAAGATTTAGAAGTTTACAAGATTTATTTATGAACATCTTTCTTCCATACAAAGACTTGCACATTCAGAATACATAGTGAGTTGCAATGCACATAAAAACATTTGAGGCAGGATCTGAAAAATAGGCCCTTAACCCTTTCCCAAACAAGACCTGGCCCCGGTTTCTCGAAAAAACTTAAGTATCTTTTCATGCTCAAATCTGAGCATCGTGCTCAAATCGCACGAAATCCACATGAACTTCAATTGAATACCAATCAACGTTGATTGGTATTGAATAGAAGTTGAGCATGAACTCATGAGAATATACTTAAGTTTTTTCGAGAAACCGGGGCCTGGTTTTGACGTCTCTAATAGAATTGGCTTGGGGAAAACATTTAAAACAAAAGAAGAAACTGCTGACAACCAGCAGTTTCTTCTTTTGTCTCAATATTTGCTGTGCTATGTTATACACTTTTCATGTCTTTAAGATCAACTATAATGTCATCTACAGCGGCTTTGGAATTGGAACAGTCAGAAATTTGGCTATTTGGGAAAGGGTTAAAGTATTTCAGACCTCAATAGGTCCAGATCAGCCAGCGACTAAATGCAGTAGACCAGCCAGAACCTTAACCCTTTCCCAAACGAGGAAAACTTTAACTTTTCCCATTAGAAATCCATTGCAGACGTCAAAATAAATGTTGATAAGGGACTTTATTTGTGTAAAATGAAGCACAGAAAATATTGAGACAAAAGGAGAAATTGCTGAATATCAGCAATTTCTCCTTTGGTCTTAATGTTTTCCCAAGCTTTTTCTATCAGAGACGTCAAAACCAGGTCTTGTTTGGGAAAGGCTAAATGCAGCCTGATCAGGAACCACATAAGCAGTTGCTGCTTCCAAAAGGTCTTCAAAGTCATGCTATTGGAAAACATCATTGAATCCAATAATACTGTGTGTACATCCAGAATTTTTTCCGGGGGGGGGGGGGGGGGGGGGGTCAAAGCCCAAATGATGGCATTTAAGAAGGAGTTATATAGTCAAAATTAAACTTTCGGCCAATTCCAGGAGGGGTCATAACCCCCTGACCCCACCCCAAGATCCGCCCTTGTACATGCAGTTCGATCTGGATCCACATTGGCCTGTATGCTGTAAAGGCCTTTATCCAGATCCTGGCTCATATATAATCTAAAACTATGACAAGATAAAAACTTTGGTTTTACACATAGCAATAATTAAACGCTCCTCAACCATCTTGTTTTCTTCTATACCATGATCACAGAGCATAGCCAAACCCTTTCCCAAACAACAAAATTTTACTATGGTCCAAATTCAAAGGTTTTGCAGAAAATAACATGCCATCAACAAATCATAATGGATCATTTATAGCATGGAAATCCTTGAAAGAAAGCAGAAAGCAGAAATGCCAGTGATCAGTATTTACACTTTCTTCCTCAATGATTTGTAGGGTTCTCAAATCTCTCTCTTGTTTGGGACAGGGTTAACCCTTTTCCAAACGGCAAAATTTTAGGGTGGTCCAATTTGAAAGTTACGACAGAGGACAAAATGGACATTGAAGAAGAAAGGATTTGTGTACAATATAGGTAAGAAAATATTGAGGCAAGAGGAGAAACTGCTGGTTATCAGCAGTTTCTTCTTTTGTCTCAATGTTTCCCAAGCCAATTCTGATAGGGACGTCAAAACCAGGTCTTGTTTGGGAAAGGGTTAATTGACACATAATTTATATTCTCTTACTATCAGAGCAACCAATATGATAGGCAGTAATGGCATTCAAAATTTCTTATTTCTATGGTCAAACCAATTATTATATTTTGGGTACAGAGACTTATAGTTGGACAAACGGGAGTGACCGCTTTTTGCATGTATTTACTATGGCATACCAAATGGGTCAAAAGTGTATTTAGAGCATGCATGCATAAAATATATGCGTCGACGCGTAAATTTTATGCGTCAAAGTTTATATTTACGCGTCAACACATAAAATTTACGTGAGCAGTTGAAAATTTATGCGTCAACGCGTAAATTTTCAACTGCTCGCGCAAATATACGCGTTGACGCATATTTTATCTATTAACCAATCAGATCCTTCGTTTCATCCATCAATTTCATGGTATAAAGGAAAAGGTTTCTAACCGCCTCTTCCTTTGGCCAGCCTCGGTTTCACATTTTTTATTCCTGCTCGCGTAATGTTTACGCTTTGACGCATATTTTTTCAACTGCGCACGTAAATTTTTATGCGTTGACGCGCATATTTATGCGTTGACGCATTAAATTTATGCATTGACACATAAAATTCATGCGAGCAGTTGAAAATATATTTGTCGACGCGTATATTTTATGCGTGCACACTCTATATAGACTTTTGACCAATTTAGTATGTCATAATTTACTACGTAAACAGCAGTCACCCTGTGTGTCTAACTATAGTGCAGCATGACAAGAGTAATGAGACTTTGATTTGTCTACGTTTCTAAAGTTACCAAAATTAAATTTAAAGCAGAGACAAACATGTGACATCTCCCATACACACCAAAAAGCAACATCTTGCAAGAAAATTTGCAAAGCTTGAACTGTAACCTTTGTCAATTAGAACACCACGAAAAATTCTGAATAAATTCTGGAGTAAACAAGTAAGAGAGCATCTGGAAAAAGGGTTCTTTATGGCATCTGAAACAAAGGAGCCTTGGTGATCTGGGGTGGTATTCATCAACCAGTCTAATTCCAAGAATACTATACAATTACACAACAATCCATCCATTTGGTGGAGACATATGCCTCATCCAATCAGATGGGTTGTAATATAATTTGGTTTTAGACAATCAATTCAGAAATGTCGGAGAATACAGTCCCTGATTCTATTGTTGTTTGAATGCCACAAATACCTTTTTTCCAGATCCTGGTTCAAATAAATTCTACTATAATGTAACTTAATTCTATCTGTTGAACTTATGCAATGATTTATGCAACAAATCTGATTATAAGATGCATGTTTTGCCAATGAATATTCAATTTCTTTTATTTTGTTTATGAAGTTATTCTCTTGTGGAATAAAGAATACATTTATAACAGCTATTGATTTATGAACAACTAAGCCTTTCTAAAGCATCAAAATGATACTAGGAAATAAATTTTACTTATGACAGATACTGGTAACTCTTGAGGAAAGAAGAAAATGCAAGATATAGATCTATTAGCATTTTCTTCTTTCCTTTTAATGTTTCCAAAAATTTCACATAGGAGCATTACAAAACAAGAATTGTGTGGCAAAGGGAAGCAAGTAAAAAATATGCTTTCAGACTAAATAATGATTAGTAAATATAATTTACATAGGGATTTACAACTTATGCGGTATATACATCTATTCATACATCTGAGCCAGAATCTGCAAAAATGGCCCTTATAGCATTTGAGAACGGCATGGATCCAGATCATCCTGCGGTCTGATCAGGATCAATGCTGTTCTTTAACCTTTTCCCAGCAATATGCCAGGGTGGTCTAATTCAAAAGCTGCTGCAGACCACAAAAAGGCATGTGAAAAATAAATAATTTGAGTGAAATAAAGCATGGAAAATATTGAGGCAAAAGGAGAAAATGCTGATTATCAGCACTTTCTCCTTTTGTCTCTATGTTTCCCATACTGAAACATATTAGGAATCTCTAATGCTATAAGAGCCCTTTATTCCAGACTAGGAAGTAGCTCATTCCTATGGTCCTTAATCAGTATGCATTATTTATACACAAACTTTATCAAACCATAACCACATAGACACACAATCTTTTATGAGTCATGAAACAATGTAGAAAAAGGAGCACAACTTATCATTTTTTCAAAACATTTTCTTCTACATAGCAGGCCTTTCATTCATTTTTGGCAAGTCAAGCCATGGTTTGAATAACATAATTGAAGAATAAAAAATCCTAATTAAAATTTAAATTTCATACCAAACCATGTAATTTCAAAGTTACAGAACTTCAAGAGACTAGCATAAATCAGTGCATATGGTTGAGTATGCTTTATTAACCCTTTCCCAAGCGACAAAATTTTAGTTAGGGACGTTAAAACCAGGTATTGTCCAATACAACAAAAGTTTAGGATGGTCCAAGATGGACTTCAATCCAAAGTGTCCAACGGTATATGCTTTGGGAAAGCGTTGATTACAAGAAATATGGTAGTCTAAATTAACTGCCTTGATAAATAAGAAGATAGGCAGTAGTTTCAATAACTACATGTAAGAGACCCCGATAGGAGGGAGTAATAACAAGTTACAGGATTCTATTATTCATCCTACCATTTTATTTTCTCAAAAATGTTGCAGGAAAAGAGAAAATTACAGGTAACCAGCACCATACTATTTTTATTTTTACTCCAGACAGAATGAAGCTTTCATTGCTTAGATTAATTTCTTTTTTATAGTCTAACCAAGTCTATTGCCCCTCCCAATTTTGACCAGCAGCACAACAGATAAGGGGTAAAGACATTTTAACTTTGTTATTTGAATTCAAAACCCTATGCTGTGGGTACCCATTTGAATCTTCTTTAATTCAAATTAGTACCCACAACATAGGTTTGATGAATAGTTAATGAAATATTGCATCTTGAATAGCAATTAACCCCTCTTATCTGTAGCTAACGCTGATACAATTGTTTCACAACTATCTCTTTGGTAAAAGAGCTAAATGCTATTACTCCCTGTTACCAGGGCCTCTGCAGTGTATCTCATGAAGCGAGATAAAATGCATATAAGATGAAAATCACCATCACAATTGACTAATTTTGTAATGACGGCTCAACACTATACCATGTCAGCCACCATAATACAAGAGTCCAAGGACATCTGTCCATCATTAAAGAAGACAACATCCTTTTCGTTTGTTTTTCTTCACTTGTAGCGCAGCTCTTGTTGCCGTTTCAAACACCTCTCTGACACCCTCCTTGGTTTTAGCCGAACATTCTAGGTAGCTGAAAGCATTGATCTTCTCCGCCATTGCTCTCCCTTCCTCGGGTCTCACTGGTTCCTGTTTCATTTTCATCAGCTCTCTTTTGGTGTTTTCGTCATTTCTTGTATCTTTCTTATTGCCTACTAAAATGATTGGTACATTTGGACAAAAATGCTTCACTTCAGGAGTCCATTTTTCAGGTATATTTTCCAAGCTGTCAGGACTATCGATGGAAAAGCACATCAATATGACATCTGTATCAGGATAGGATAGAGGTCGCAGTCTGTCATAATCTTCTTGTCCCGCAGTATCCCATAAGGCAAGCTCAACCTGAAATGAGAGAGCAGAACCTTTTAACCCAATACCAAACGACAAAATTTTGGGGTGTTTAAATTGAAAGAGTCTACAGACAACAATTTCAAGTCAATGGAATGTTTAATTTTTAGGTCTTTTTGGGTGGAAAACATTGTGGGAGATGAAGAAGTTGCTTGTCACAAGCAATTCTTCATTTTCCAGTATGTTTTCCATGGCCATTATCTTGTGGGGAGTCATTGTGTGGTAATGGGTTAATAATCCTTTCCCGAAACGGCAAAAATTGGGACTGGTCTTATTTGAAAACCCATGCAGACGACAAATTTAATCGTTGCATAGAAAGTCATTTTGGAAGGAGTATAACATCAAATTAACCCATCACCAAATGGCAAAATTTTGGACCTGTCCAAATTCAAAGATGTTGCAGATGACAATTTCAAGCGAATGAAATTTGATATTTCTTGGTCTTTCTTCGATAGAAAATATTGTGGGAAACAGGAATTTCTTCATTTATCACAATGATTTCCCAAGCCTTTATTTTCCCTGGGCGTCCAAAAGTGTAGGAATGTGTTATACCATTAGCAATGTTCTGTTACAGTTCATGCAGCTTGTGCACCTTACCATGTGCTCCAGGTATTTCTTGCATCAGCAGGGTTGCCACTTGTCAGAAGAAATAAAATTCCCTGACATTTCCCTGACAAAATTGGAAAATTCCGACATTTTTCATCGCGGTAATTTCGCTGTAACTCGCGAAGTCTTGAGACAATTTTCAAAGGCGATGGTGAAATAATTTATTATATGGCACTGCATCTTACTTTTTCAAAATTCCCTGACAATTCCCTGACATTTGCCAATATTTGCAATTTTCCCTGACAGTTCACAAAATTCCCTGACAATTCCCTGACCTTGAAAAAATTTAAATTTCCCTGACTTCCCTGACGCCTGGCAACCCTGATCAGTGATATCTCAGAAACCCAATCTGAGCCACAGCTGCTCATCCCATGGTTACAACTCATCAATTAGGTGAGCTGTTTGAAGACATGTCTATTAATCCTTTACAAAATGACTTGCCCAAATTTCATTTTTGGTCTTTCCAGGTTGAAAACATTGTGGAAAATGGAGAAATTGCTTTCTTATAAGCAATTTGTATTTGTTGTCTGTAGCTAGTTTTATTATTGACAAAATTTGAGACGGGTATATGGCTAAAGTTTAGGGCAGTCAGATTTGAAAGCTGCTGTAGATGACAAAATGGATTTTGATCAATACATGATTCTTGTACAATATAACACAGTAAGTTTGAAGGCAAAAGTGGAAATGCTGGTTTCTTCTTCATGTTTCCCAAGCCATTTCTAAAACCAGCATATTCCTCCTTTTGCCTCAATATTTTTTGTTTTCTTTTCCAATCTTTATAACCATCAATTTTGTGGTTTGCAGCAGCTTTTGAATTAAACAACCCTACAAATTTGCTGTTCGGGAAACAGATTAATGGTGGCCAGTGTTATGGACTCTCGAATTGTCTTGTTGACCAGCTATTTCTTCACTTCAAAGATTTGGTTCAGTTTTATTACAAGTACGAAAGTTCCCATTTGAGACAGGATCTGGCAAAGGGAAATTTACTGCCATTTAATACCAACTTAGATTAATTAAGACCAGCCTATACTTGCAGTCTGATCGAGATCCATGTTGATTTCTTAAAGCTTCACCATCTTTATCAACCGAAACATAGCATCTTGGATCTTGATAAAACTACACTCACAAGTTAGCCATAGGCTGATTTGGAATGCTTTAACCCATTACCAAACGACAGAATTTTAGATCGGTCCAGACTTAAAGATGTTGCAGACGACAATTTTAAGCGAATAAAATATAGCCAATTTTGGTCTTTTAGGGTAGAATTGAGTTTATTGGGGTTTTACGCTGTTTTCAACTACCAGGGTCATATCACGGCGGCTGGAGCACCTACCCATGGATTCCTGTTGTTTCTCAAACCAGTACTACCACAACACCCTTACCGAGCCTCCAGCTGCTCGCCCACTTAGGTTATCGATTTCAAACCCATTGGTGGGTGACAATTTTGTCAGAAAGGGTATTAGCCGCGGCCGGGTATCGAACCCGGGTTTTGGGTAGAAAATATTGTGGGAAATGAAGAAATTGCTTGTCTCCAAAGCCTTTTTCTTTAGGGGAGTCAATGTGTGGTAATGGGTTAACCCATAACCAGACAGCAACATTTTAGACTGGTCCAAATTCAAAGGTGTTACCAATGACAATCCACATTTATTGGTCTTTTTGGTTGATGGGCCCCAGCCATGGCGCAGTTGGTAGCGCATCATTCTGACTTTCACATGTGTTGCCCTGGGTTCCAGCCCCCGTCATGGCAAATATCCTTTTAACCCATTACCAAACGTCAAAACTTTAGACTGTTCCAAATTCAAAGATGTTGCAGACGACAATTTCAATGGAAGGTGATTCAAAATATACTCAAAAGAAAAAGTTAAGTCAGTATTTTTGATGCTCAATTATTCGGCCAAAATACAATTTATCAGTGTAAAATTTCACACAATATTTGTTCAATCAACGCTTAACAAACATCTTTAAATAATGTTGCTAAATTTTAGTTTTTAGGTTTGTGCTAAAAGAATTTCAAAATATGACAGGTGCACTTGCTGCAGTTAAGGCGCAAGTCTTTTTCCTGTGTAAATGTATGCAAACCAAAGACAATAGCCCAGGTACAAAAAGTCCACAGTAAAATTGGTACCAGCTTACATGATTTTAGCACCCTGGCTTAATCAATTTGGCCAGAAATGACAATGTTAGAAACCATCTACCTAACCTACAAACTCTTGCGGTTTCCTACAGTTTGGACTTGACAAGCACTTCCAATTTTAAGTATTGGAGTAGTTGTTGTCAAAAATAGGCACATGCATGAGATTTTGGTCATTGATACCTCTGAAAACAGCGTATCTGGAATAAACGTTAATTGTGACGACATCAAATTACGTCACGTCCAATCTGACAAAAACATTGAAAATTGACTACACTGTAACCAATTTGTTCTATAATGATATTTTGTTAAAAAAAAGTCTGTCTTTTACTTGCCTGGCCATTTATCCGAGAGTTGGCTTTTCGAGCATTGGCTCAGCCAGATCTCAGGCATTGTTTGACAAAATATTGAATGTCATCTATTTTTTTCTAATTGTCTGTCTACAATAAATAATTTTGTATCAGTGGTAAACCAGCTACTGGTCCTGAAAGACAGATTTCTTGAAAACGCAGTTAAATGCTAGGAGCAACAGGTTGAGTGCGTAAGTCACCATAATCAACTGTAAATTCCATTAAAAAGAAGTTTTCTCACTCACAGTCAACAAAGAGACTTCTATTCTAAATGATAGCCTACAAAGATCGATTTTTCATGTCAATTACCAGGAATTTAGACTCTACAAAAAGTCACTCCTGAAGCTGTGACTTTTCCATTTGGCCCCTTTTGTGATGAATTGTCGAAAAGAAGGTTAAGCAAAACATGGATGCCAATTGAATTTCACCGACTTGTTCTAAATTGGTTGAAGATTGTTATGAGTAAAAATTGTGGCATTGTAAAACGTTTTAGACAAAATTAATTGACCAAAAACTTTAAACTGACTAAACTTTTTCATCTCAGTATATTTTGGTCTTTTTTGGGAAAAAACATTGTGGGAAATAAAGAAATTGCTTGTCACAAGCAATTTCTTCGTTTTCCATAATGTTTTCCCTGACAATTATCTTGTGGGGAGTCAAAAAGATTTATTGTGTGGTAATGTGTTAAACAAAATTGTCTCCCACCAATGGTTTGAAATTGTTAACCTGTGGGCAAGCAGCTGGAAGCTCGGTTTTAGATTTTGTAAAACTGGTATAAGGAATGACAGGAATCCATGGTTAAGTGCTACACCCACCACCATATGACCAGAGCAGCTGAAAGCAGCATTAAAACCCCAATAATCTTTTTGGGTAGGAAACATTGTAGGAAATGATGAAATTGCTTGTCACGAGCAATTTTTTAATTCTTCACTATGTTTTTCAAAGCCTTTATTTTGTGGGTCACCAAAGAGTAATAATTTTGGAAATACCGGGTAGGTCAACTTCCCGTTTGAGCCAGGATTTGGAAAAGTGGCACTTTATGAGATTTAGATCTAGACCAGCCTGTATAATACATGCAGTCTGATCAAGATCCATTTGATCTCAAATAGCTTCTTCAATGTCTAAACCAACAACCATGGTCCATGACAGTTTTGAAGCATGCATCATTTTCTCCTTTTACCTCAATGTTTCCTTACATATTGTAACAGGATTAGTTCTCTAAACCTCCAATGTTTTGAAAATTGTAGCAGGCTTAATGGAAGGACTTGTTCTTTAACAGAAAACATTTCTTTAACCCTTTCCGAAATGACAAAATTTTAGGGTAATCCAATTCAAAAGCTGTTACAGCCAACAAATGGATGTTAATCAAGGTTGGATTTGTGAACAATATAGCTCAGAAAATATTGAGGCAAAAGGTGAAAGTGCTGATTACCAGCACTTTCTTCTTTTGCCTCAATGTTTTCAAAAACATTTCCTTCTAGGGACATCAAAATCAGGTCCTAAGAGAGGGTTAACCAATTCCCAAACAACAAAATTTTGGAAGTTCCACTTTGATAGATTGAATGGGTTTTAACATGCATTTGAAATGTTATGGTCATGTCTTGGCAACTTGTGCACCCAACCATGGATTCCTGTTGTTTCCTAAACAGTAACATCATGCCATTTTCTGAGCCTCCAGCTGCTAGCCCAAAAAAGGTTTGCGACTACTCAACTATTGTAGAGACAAATATCAGAGATGTTTGTCGCTGCTGGGGATAAAACCCTGGAGCTGACTAGTAACAGTCCGATGTCCTACCAACTGCGCAGTCAGTTCCTCCTTTGAAAGCCGTCTCGGACAACATAAAGGAAGTTGGTAAGAGAAAGGATATTCATATACTATGGTCCAGTAAATATTAGAGCAATGGGAGAAAATGCCCAATACCATTATTTTTTTTTTGCCTCAATGTTTTCCAAAGCACTTTCCAATAGGGCCATCAAAACTAGGTCTTGTTTGGAAGGGTTTATTTGCAGGTTACTTACTATGCTTTTCAAGATTAATGGTTTGAAAGATCTGGCAAATTCAATGAACGATTTAACCCATCACCAAATTACAATATCTTAGAATGGTGTAAATTCAAAGATGTTGCAGACAATTTCAAGCGAATGAATACTTTTCTGCAACATTTTTGGTAGAAAACATTGAGAAATGTTGTAAGCAATTTCTTCAACCTCTACTATACTTAGCAAAAAAAGAAACTTTACATGTTTTTTTGACTGTTGTAGCGTTGCTTTGAAGCAATATAGAATAATTATGTAATTATTATATGAAACTTGAAACCAATGTCCTTGACTTTGAGAAAGGTTTGGGACCATTGGTGTGAAAAAGGAAGGTCAACTTGAAGGTCAAAAGAGGGAGGGGTCATTTTCAAAAATCACAAAAAATGACGAAAGCCTAAAGTGATTTTTGAGTATCATTTCTGAATTTGTTAAAGGGGGAATAACACTTAACATCTTGCAAATTTTCCGAGAACTTCGTACAAAAAAATAAATATATATTATTAAAATATGGTCTTTAAATTGCATACATGCCAAATCTTAGCTTTCTACCTTGTGTATTGGCTTAGATGTCGACGGATTTAAAACCCCATGATTTTTTGTCGGGGGGATAAAAATTATAATAATAAAACATATGGGGCAATTTAGCTCAGAAAATATTGAGGCAAAAGGTGAAAGTGCTGATTATCAGCACTTTCTTCTTTTGTCTCAATGTTTTCCCAAGCCTTTTCTATAAGGGACGTCAAAACCAGGTCTTGTTTGGGAAAGGGTTAAGATGATGCAGAAACCAGCATGCCGCAATGTTCTATATAGAAAGATTGAAATAGGGTTTAATACTGTGTTCAGCAATATTCCAGTCACATTGCACGGCTGGTGCACCTTATTGTTTTCTATGTATTTCTTGCACCAGTTCAAACACATCAAAATTGATCCACCAACTGCTCTTTAAGTTTTATTTCAATGTTTCACATCCATTGGTGAGAGGCAAATTACTTGTCAGGAAGGTGATTGGCCAAGGCTCCAAATTTTGACCTCTGGATTGATGGACTCTGGTGTTACAGGCTGAGCTATGCAGGCTCTGCATATAAGAGGGGTAACTTTCAACCGAGATTTTGAGATGTTTTAACCCATTACCAGATGGCAAAATATTGGACAGTTCCAATTTGAGAGGTGTTGCAGACGACAATTTCAAGTTGATGAAATATTAAAATTCCCTCCATTTTGGGTTAGAAAACATTGTGGTAAATGAAGAAATTGCTTGTCACAAGAAATTTCTTCATTTTCCACAATGTTTTCCCAAGCCTTTTCTTGTGAGGGAGTCAAAAAGCGTCAGCATACAGTAATGGGTTAAAACAATGCATAATGCATTTCCTTAGTATGATTTAGCCCTTTTCCAAACAGCAAAATTTCATGGTTGTTCAGTTTGAAAGCTGATGCAGGTGGCAAAATGAAGGTCAAGAGATATACACTCACCCGAACTTCTAAACGGCCACTTTTATTTTTTGAATAAATAAATCACATCAATTCATTTGGATTCTGTGTTTGCTTTTTATACTTAACGAAGTCACACTCAATCTTTTCGAACAAAGAACAGTAGTGTCACGTCAAAAAAGAAGCACGTGACGTCATTTTGATCGAAACGTTAAAATTGCACGTGTGTATTTTGAATTTCGTGATAAATATCGATTCTGTTTTAATAATTTATTCATATGGATAGCCAAGTCAGAAAAACATTTAACATGACAAGAATTATTATTAAAACGCGGGAAATGACCTTCGGAATGTTTGATGTTGGGGCTCCAGTCAGAAAGGTCAATTTGATAATTTCCTTTTCTAACAAAATCTTAACGCAATCATTCGATTTCTTTTGTTTCTGGGGTAAACATATCGTTTTAATTGTTTGTCGATGGATCGAATCTGATATTTGCGGCGTTTTCACAAATAAGCAAATTTAGGATGAGTGCATGCGTACCAGAAGTGTTCATAAAACACGACGACGGCCACACTTAAGGACTACTGTTCGTCAACAAGATGGACAGCTTTATTAAGCATTTTTTAGAAATAATTTCATGCATGTACAAATAACGATAGACGAAATTTGGGTGATCCTAGCCACCAAATCCACTACAAACGGCTATGAGTTGCTTTAATAAAAGCGATCCTAGGCCGCATCGTCAACGAAATGTCAAAGCCTTAGCACTGTGAAACATATTTTGAAGCCTAAACTGTACTGAACATCCCCTATGTTATCGGAAAATGGATTGGACACAAACTACGTTTCGTGATTAATCAAGAATCACGTCTTGGACTTGTTAAACAGACGGGTTCGAGCACTGCCAAAGTAAATGATTTAGAAGACATGACTCGGCAAACCCGGTATTTCTGCACTGTACCATACCCTACAGTATCTTCAAGAATGCATATTATCCACGAGAATAGGATTCTTAGCCATGATAAATGCACACAAAGATCACATGGGATATCAAGTTGTGATATGTGAATTTTTATTTATGGGGTAGTGCACTTCTAAACGTCACCATTTCATTAATTTCAAATTCAGCTTCGTGAAACTTTGTCATATTTTTCAAAAATGAATGTATTTTACAAAGAACTAAAACAACATGAGTTTTCATCAGAGATGTTGATTTATAGGTGAAAGAATGAGGTGGCCGTTTAGAAGTTCGGGTGAGTGTATTTTGTGTACAAGAGGACCATGATGGTCCTATATCGCTCACCTGAACCAAAATGATATGAGCAACACTTTTGTTCAATTCAATAAATATTTATGACTTTAAGACTGAAAACGAACTTATGGTCAATAACGTTGTGAAAATCAAACTCATCCAAGAATTTATGGTGCCCAACATTGTGTCCAAGATTTGTCTTGTTTGATTAATAATTGTAGATTCTGGAGTATAAACAAGGTCGAAAACAGCTGAAAACAGTAATTTTGTCAAATTTAAGGGCATATAACTCTTGACTTTTTGATCAGATCACACTGAAAATCAAACTCATTCCAGATCTTATGATCCCCAACATTGTGTCCAAGTTTTGTCTTGATTGATCAATAATTGTAGATTCTAGAGTATACATAATGTCGAAAACAGCCGAAAACGGCAATTTTATCAAATTCAAGGGCACATAACTCTCGACCTTCTAGTCAGATCAGGCTGAAAATAAATCTCATGCGAGATCTTATGATACCCAACATTGTGTCCAAGATTTGTCTTGATTGATCAATAATTGTAGATTCTAGAGTGTAAACAAGGTCGAAAACAGCCGTAAATGACAATTTGGTCAAATTCAAGGGCACATAACTCTCGACTCTCTGATCAGATCAGACTGAAAATCAAACTCATCCCAGATGTCATGGTCCCCAACATTGTGTCCAAGATTTGTCTTGATTGATGAATAATTGTAGATTCTAGAGTGTAAACAAGGTCGAAAATAGCAGAAAATGGCAATTTTGTGGAATTCAAGGGCATATAACTCTTGTCTTTCTGGTCAGATCAGACTGAAAATCGAACTCATCCGAGATCTTATGGTCTGCAACGTTATGTTCAAAATTTGTCTTGATTGATCAATAATTGTAGATGCTAGAGTGTATACAATGTCAAAACTAGGTATTTTTCGCATTCAAGGGCAGATAACTAATCACTTTCTGATTCGATCTGACCCATAATCGAACTCATCCGAGATCGTATGGCCATACATGTTTTGACCAAGTTTGGTCAAGATTGGCTTATATTTGTAGATGCTAGAGTGTAAACATGAAATTGTGGACGGACAGACGGACAAAAAGTGACCACAATAGCTCACCTTGAGCACTTTGTGCTCAGGTGAGCTAATAATTAAGCTGAGAAAATATGGAGACAAAAGATGAAAATGCTGATTTTCAGCATTTTCTTCATTTTTCTCAATGTTCTCCCAAGTCATTTCACCTAGAGACGTCTTAACCAGGTCTTGTTTGGGAAGGGGTTGAGCTGCTTATAGGGGCCGGGCCGCACATACTTTATATTTCTTAGCAAACACATTGTTCAATTCGTAAGAAAAAATATGAAAGAGAATTGACTGAATTGTGCCGAATGCTCAATAATTCATTAACATTAAACAATGGGGTTCCTAGTGCTCCATACTTTCAAGATATGGTGCTCCAATGACATCTTTTTTGTGTAAGAAGCATTTGGACCACCTCTTTAGATTCTCGTTCTAAAGAATGCTTTATCATAAACCATCTAAAGATATCTTCGGTAGTCTCACTCTAATGAAAGTGCCTCTGCTTACCAGCATTTTTTTTCTTTTGCATTCATGTTCTCATGCCTTTTCTAAAATGAGAATCAAAGTTTGTCCTTGTTTTGGGAAGGTTATCAGAAGTACTATTGTGCCACAGTTGCAACGACCCATTACCAGACAGCAAAATTTTAGACTTCTTGTCAACATTTTCAAGTGAATGGAATTAAGATCTTTGTTTTTTCTGAGTAGAAAACATTTTGGAAAATAAGAAATTTCTTGTCACAACTGTGTGACAAACAATGTCTTCATTTTCCAAAGTGTTTTCTGTAATATTTATCTTGTGTGGTGTTAAAAGGCTTTACTGTTTGGTAATGGCTTTACAGTGGACAACCAGGACCAGCAAATTACATGTTGTTGCTTCTTCGCTGCGTCAATAATGTGGCTGTTACCCCTTGCAAACCAACAAACAATTTTGGCAGGCGAAATTTCAAAATTAATGCAGATGACGAAATAATTGTTACCATGAATGGGAAATGTCCATCATTCATCGTGGAAAACAAAGGGGAAAGAAAATGTTAGTAATCAAGGTCTCATATTTCTCCCTTTTCCAAACCAATCTGTGATGAACCTTTTCCATACTTATATTACCCTATTCTCCTGCATGGACCCTTTTTGACATCCACTATGAAAATGGTGAGCGAAAAGAATGTGGAAAATAAAGAATTTACTTGTTTTAAGTTATTTCTTCATTTCCCACAATGTTTTCTATCCAGAGAGCTTTTGACCTTTTTTAATTTCACAAGCTAAAAAATTTTGTCTTCACCTTCAGTCCCAATCATTCTTTCTCTTTGGAAGAGGGTTAAGTCAAGAATTTAATCTATGAGGTGATGCATGTTGCAAGGTTGCCACTAGTTAGAGGAAATAAAATTCCCTGACAAATTAATGCGGTAATTTCGCAGTAACTCGCAACATTTTGAGTTAATTTTTAATCGGAACCTTGAAATCATTAATTATATTATATATATGGCAATGCATCTTATTTTTTCAAAATTCCCTGACAATTCCCTGACATTTGCCTGTATTTTCAAATTTCCCTGACAGTTCACAAAATTCCCTGACCTTGAAAAAATTTAAATTTCCCCGACATTTCCCTGACGCGTGGCAACCCTGTATCGTTTAAATTGAATGAAAGAGCAAAACCTGTGCACAATTCTTTTAATGAAAAACTTACATTATATATTTAATCAGCATATTGTGTATGTATTTTAAGTATACAAAAATGAACAAAGCATTCTAAACATGAAAAGCAACCTTTGTTTTCTGAATTCTCCCAAGAAACATTTTGTTCTATAAATCAGTCATTTGGCTACAGTTTTCATTATCAATTTCCCCAATATCTATTAATGTGCAAAATTGAGGGACAAAACTATGACTTTTCTCAAGTATAATCATTAAACAACCAACTGTTTATTATTTTCAAGCAGATTTTGTTGTAAGATTTTGAAATATGTATCCTCAAAGATTTTCTGCTTTCATAATCCAATTTCGAGACACACATGCAAATTTCTGATTATTGCTAATGACAACAAAAAGATTTTTGCTCAGATAATTTCAGCCAAATATACTCCCAAATACATGCACACATGTATATAAAAACTTTTTCCATTTCGAAAATGAGCATCAGAGAGCACTTTCCATAAATGAACATAAGTCTGCATTACTTGGAGATTTAAAAGTCCATAGATAAGAAGTACAATTGTCTCATTGCATGTGCTCATCATATGTACTAGATTTAATTACAAGTAAAGAATGATCGGTTGAGTGATATTCAAAGCCATGTTCGACAGTTTAGCCATTCTATTGCAGATAATGCACCTTGTAAATTCCTGGAATGTCTGACACCAGTACAAATACATCACAGTCAAGCCACGAGGTCATCATTCAACATAGACGATTGACCGATCATAAATCTTTTATCTAAGTGTAAAATATCAGTAGGGATTCAAATTCAGGATCTCTGCATTGGTAATCACGGATGTTACCGAGCTTTTAAGCTTGGTGCTTTTCAAATGAGTATGAGTATGGTACATACTGTATAAAGTTTGATAAATAATTATGTATAATTTGAATTTTGAAAAGTCACATCTTCAATTCAGGCTGTGGCACAAGCATCAGAAGGAAGTAAGTGTACACAGTTATTTTAGATATATAATAAAAATTTTCTTTGCAAACAAAATTGAGAACATTGTTGGGGCTTGTGAAAAACAATTTTAAGTACATAATTATGCATTTAATCTTATTATGCACTCATAATTGTCTTTTACATGACATTATCTGAACAGTATATTTACGCATAATGTACAGGTCTGACAATTCTGAAACAGAAATCTAGATTTACAACAAAATTTCAAACATAGTCCAAAGTCAATGGAGTTGCCAATGACAAAATAAATGTTGACCAGAATCTGAATTTTCTAATCTTTCTATTCAAGGAATAAAAAGCATCGACATAAATGTGAAAATACTGATGGTTACTGATTAGCTTTTTCTTCTCCCTCAATGTTTGATAATGATCTCTTCATAAGAGATCATCAAAAACATGAGCAGTTTGGTAAAGGGTTAAATTTCAAGACAAAAGTGGTAGGTCGAAAGCAAAAAGCACAATAATTGATTCATAGATGTATACAAAATTATAATTAACATAATCATTTTTTTTTACAAAAAAAACTGAGCTACAAATAAAATTATTTACACATTTGCAGTAACGGTTTTGACTGTTTCCAATTAAAAACTTGTTCATTTCTTTACGAACATTTACACATTCACACAGTCATAGAATTCTGGATTCGAAAGAACAACTCAGTGCTGCAGATAAGAAGAGGTAAAGGATCTACAAATTAATATATGATCATGCCGTATGTTATGGGTACTCATTAGAAGAGTCTACTTGATACGATTCCATTGAGTATTCACAACATAGGGTTTGGATTTGAAAGAAAAAATTAAGAATGGCTTTACCCCCTCCTTAGTCTTGTCACTTTCTCCAACATATTCTTGGTGTCAAAATTTCAAACTCTTCCCCTGCCACTGGCATTTCGACATAAATATTTGGAATCAAATGCATTAAAACCAATTCCTTTGATGTATGGAATATTATTCTGATTCCAAAACGCAACACTTGTGCTATCAAATATCATATCATAAAAAAATTGATTTTTTTTCTTTTTTGGAAAACCGGAAAAGTTCTTACTAAAAGCAATGTTAAACGTTGATCAGTCAAAACCATGATTGCCATCCTATCCTTCCCATAATAGCATAATTATTTCACCTTTTTCAAAGTCATCACTGAATTTTAACAGGGTCTGACATAGGTTAAGCAGTTTCTAAACATGTAGCAGATACCAGTGGCAAAGGAAGTTAATTCTTGTGTGATAGATTTTAAATCTTATTTTATAGATTTAATAGACATTATTTTACTTACTATATATATTGTATATTGAAATGTATGGTAGATAAATCCAGTATTGGATGGAATGATGAAAGATCTACATATCAAATATCTAAATAGTTTGTCTTGGGAGTTCAATGAAAAATCTAGTTTAACCTTACAAGTTACAACAGTGGCCTGTCTCTAGTTCGAAGAAAATTCAGGGTTTTTTCTCCTTTGGACGGGCCCGTAAAAAGGACCCGTTCCAAATGCCAAATAGGGTAATTTTTTCCCAAAATCTGGAAAGAAAATTCCCAATGCAAAAGTTATTCCTTCTATTTGAATGAAAATTCAATCATTCCCTTTCATATGTTGAGAAAAAAGTTTCCAGAGACGATCTGAAAGTCCCTTCAGTTGATTTCATATAGTTAACTATACACAGGACTCAATTTTTGTTTGAGTCTGTGATGAAAATGTTTTTCCAATTTTTGACAAACGACACATTTTTTTCCAATTTGCCTGGTTTTGGACCTGTTCCCAAACCTACGAGAAAAAACCCTGAAATTTCTTATCCTTGTCATGCTGAAAAATTCAATTCTTACTGTCAGGACTCTGATTAAATTGCATTAATTTGATAACTGAACATTCAGTTTTCCTTAAAATATGATATCCTGTATTCCTGTTTGAAAATAGAGAAAATTACATGATCATAGATTTTAGGACCCTGACGTAAAATGAAAATCAATATTTGGTATTGGTCTTTAAAAGCAGCAGAAGCCATGCGATTTCAGCATGAACAAGGGCTAAAAAATATCCAGTTCATTTATTGAAACTAGAAGACAAGCATTCAACAGATTTTGCTACCTTGCATTTGAAAACATGAACTCAACAGTCTATTAATTTAGAAAGAGAAGTAGCCTCCTAACAATCAGGCAGAGCCACAGTTAAGAGGGGTAAAGAGATTTTTACTTTGATATTCAATTCAAAACCCTATGTTATGGATACTAAATGAGACATTGAGATGATTCCAATAAGTACCCACAACAAAGGGTTTAATGAACATTGAATGAAATTTTTGCCTTTTGAAAAGCCTTTATCCCCTCCTATCTGAAGCCCTGGCTTCATAACAGTCAGTCACACTCTAAATCTGCAGAAAAGTTTTTCCAAGTTTACAATAACCTGCATTTTTTCATTGATTTCTTTTTTCTGACTGAAAGAGCTGCTTTAGTTGCTTGTTCAAAAACTTCCCGGACACCTTCCTTCGTTTTTGCTGAGCATTCTGTATAATGAAATGCTCCAATTTTATCAGCCATTAATTTTCCATCCTCCCCTTTAACTGGTTCCTGTTTCATTTTCATCAGCTCTCTTTTGGTATTATCATCATTTCTCAAATCTTTCTTATTGCCTACTAAAATGATTGGTACATTTGGACAAAAATGCTTCACTTCAGGAGTCCATTTTTCAGGTATATTTTCCAAGCTGTCAGGACTATCGATGGAAAAGCACATCAATATGACATCCGTATCAGGATAGGATAGAGGTCGCAGTCTGTCATAATCTTCTTGTCCCGCAGTATCCCATAAGGCAAGCTCAACCTGAAATAATTCAAAATACAATCTTTATTAGAATAACCAACCAAATAGGTTCATTGAGGAAGGCAAGTTTTATTCTAATTCAGAATCAAATTAATTCTTGTTGTAATAAGTATTGTGAGACAGCGTATCAAGAGTGACATTCAAGTATTTTATTTAAATAATAGATTGAAATGAAAACTCCATCATAATGCCATTGCTTTTCTCTAGACCAACAATTTACAATAGCACAAGAATAAATCTGTGTATTAGAGTGCAAACTCAATAATAATCAAAAGTTTGTCAACTTCACATAAATTCTTCCAATGCTATCTTGCAATGCAAATAAACAGAACAATAACAGAACACAACAATGTAACACTTTCACAAAAATAAAATGTCATGCAACAATCAAGCACAAATTTATGACAAAGTATATTCATCTAAAGATTTTCTTTAAAAGAGTCATGCAAAAGAGATAGGATCCTTTTGAAACTTTAAACTATCACTGAAAGTGCATTGATTCTTAATAAGTTCTTAAAAGAAGAATTCTCTAGTCAGAAACATGAGAGCCCATGCACACTTCACAGATCTGAAACGGTGAACATTTTTTGTGCACAAGGACCAACAAATGGGTAGGCTAATCTAAGTATGCCCAAATGAAAATCTGTCTTACAAAACCAGGAGGTATTCACTATTGTTTAATTAAAATTCAGTTTTCAATTTCATTGACAAATCTTAATGAAACAAATGTAATGCCCCAAAACGGCTACATTGTTTTTATGTATGAACATAATTAATGACCTTCTAAAGATAATTTACCTACAAAGTGAAACATTAATGGACAAGAAAATATTTCATGAAATAAATTGGTAACCATTTTAAGTTTTTGTGCTCTTTGTAAAGATATGCCTATGATGTGTTAATATGAGGGCATAGATTAAGCCTAACTCTTTTGTGATCATTTAATCATTTAGATAGTCATGTTGTTATGTTGCTTTTAAAACCAAATCTATACATGATTAAATTTAACAAGGATATTTACCAAATTCAATGTTTGGATGTGCATACAGAGATTTTTTTCAAAAAAAAAAAAAAAAAAAAAAAAAAAAAAACAATGCTATCTAAAGGCTAACAGTTTATGAATCTACCATATAAACAGCCTTTAACAAGAGCCGTCAGAGACGGACAATGCTCCCCGAATAAGGCATTGTCACAATAAATTTATGCCATGCAGAGCTAATATAAAGCTAACAAATGTTAAGCCCCCTTTTTCCATGACATATTTTGTATACGCAAATTTTAAATAGTTTATTGTCAAGGGCATCTGATTTGCTACTCAAATATGAAATTTCATCAAATTCTGACCATTAGAATAGGAGAAATTAGAGAAAAACTGTATTTAACCCTAAGTCCCCTTTTCCCATGACGAGGCCTAAAATCCAAAAACCGGGAAAAGTACATCGGCATTTTGTCATAGGGAGTTCACATGGTAAGTTTCATTTGATTTGGCCCAAGGGTCATGGAGAAATCGCTTCGGACATCACTTCGGACGGACGGACGGACGGACGGACGGACGGACGGACGGACGGACGGACGGAATGACGGACGGACAGGACGGACGGACGGACGGACGGACGGACAGACGAAGCGGCGACTATATGCTCTCCCTTCGGGGAGCATAAAAATCACACTAACAAGCACCAAGCTTAACTATCTAACTTGCATAAAACAGAACAAGGGTTGATGGAACTTCTCTTTTAGAGTTAAATCATCATGCAAGTTACTTAAACTTTCTAGTTAAATGAACCAAACCATTTGGGAGAAAACAACAGTCAATACTATTTGTACTAAAGTAAATCTATTCAGCGTCCAGGAATTACACATGTTAATTTTGCCGTCAACTTTGGCAAATTGCCCATATATTGATAAAATAATTCTTCCACTGCAAAGGTTAATACAAACCTGCGTGACTAACTGCCTTGGAATAATCTTTTAAGTGAAATTAGCAAATAAACTTTAAATTTGTTTGCTAAATCCTTTGTTGTCATTTTAGAAACACAATTTCCAGACTGCATTTTTCTAATTGTACAAATGAGTTGATTGGAATCAAAACTGTTGATGGCATAAGTTAACATGGGACAATACTCATCACAAGAGACAACCAAAGATAACTTAGGCGGACCATGCTTACATTGAAAATTAACTCACCATTAATAAATAAGATGGAAATTTCAACTTCTTAGTGGAATAAATGCCCGACAGCTTCAATACTTCTCAATAAATAATACATGATTAGGCAACTGCATGATCGTAACTTTTTTTTTCCACAGATTTGTCACTTAATGCATTAAGCATTATCATTATTATGAATTTCTGGATCTTTTTCAAATCTTTTGATACTTTTCCCAGAAAATACCATTTGACCAATCACTGTTACTACCAATGACTGAGTATATCCAAGCATAAAATAAGCCTTGTGGTTGTCAAGCCTTCCCTAAAACTAAAACCGGACATTATGGGGGGGGGGGGGGGGGGGGGTCTGGCATTGAGAATAAAAGCAATACATCAATTGCTTTCAAATACCAAGCTTATGTAGCAAATGAAAGCTGGACATCATATTTCTTATTTTTCAAACTATTCAAGTACAAATGTATATGGAATACAAAAATGTGTATTGATCTTAATTTTTAGGAATGAAAGTTTGGTTGAATCTTATTGTTGTATAGATGGCTAGCAGGAATCAATTTCTAGCAGACACATCGTTTAATTCTAGCAGACACCATTGGAGCAAGTTAAATATGCCAATATTATTATTATTTAAGTCTTTATTTCAATTTACCAGTCACAATGCAATTGGTTTTAATTTCATTTAAACTTATAACTACATGAGATGATGAGAAACAATTCCAACTATAAATCCACACGCAAAACTTGACAGTGACATAGTTTTGTGTTTACTGTTTCTAAACCAATAATCTCTTCTCATTTGTACCGTTTGCAATGTGCATGTGATAAATAATCAGGTTGATTGGTTGTAAACGATAAACACAAAACTACATCACTGTCAATTTTTGCTTGTGGATTTATAAACACTTCCCTTACTTCTATGCAGCATGCCCACTGGGTTTTCATTTTGGGGGTACATGCACCCTCCAACTTTAAAATTGGGGGTACAAAGAAAAATCTGGGGGTACAGTGAACCCTTTACTTTCAAAGTTAAGGGTACACCATATATAAATCTTAATAAATCTTTACTACTAATAATTAGAGCAAAACTAGTTTAAGTGCCTAAAGATTTACAACTGTTTTGCTGTAAAAAGCATCTTATCTGGGTTCAATCTATAGAAGTAAATGCACCTGCTACATTACTTGCTATTAACAACTACTCTGGTTGCAATTGTTACCCCCTCCAATTCTTGAAAGTTATTATAAAAGTGAAGAAATTAGTTTCTTTACATTTAAAACCAAGTAGCTTTCACAGCCTTTAAGAGCTGAAACCAGTTAAAACATTAAATATCATAACATCAGGAGCCAGTTGACCTTAGAAATCTTTTGATAACACACAGACATAATTAATTAGAGTTTCATGGCTGTCAATGTTTACAACCCCAGAATTACCTGTTGATTTATAAGCCACAAAGCTTCTTCAATGGATAAAATAAATTACTGTGACCACTTAATTATGGGATTCACTACTGATAATCAGGCATGCAAACCAGAAACTCTTTCATTCAAAACATTCACGTAATGGTCATAATCTTTATACGTTCATCCATTATTCTTTACGTGCTTGCACGGCTGGCCTATAAATCTGTACGTGAATTAATTTATTTCTACGTGAATTACGTACTGTAGTACGTGAATGGGCATGCTGCTATGTAATGAAATCCACATTGTCGAAAGTAAAGCCAAATTATCAAGGTACTCTGCAGATCAATTTTGAGATTTTTCTTCTATTCTCTCAATCTAATTTATAATTATGCCCACTGTTAACAGAGCAGCAGTAAAGAAGGAAGTTCTGTTATTTAAAATCAAAACCTTAGGTTGCTGTATTCATTTGAAGTGCCTCGACCAGACAATTCAAATGAGCACCGACTACCCAAGGTATACTGTAAACCAGGAAATAATTTCGTGCTTTTTAAGTTAGCGTCTTTCGCGGGTGGGTTTGATCCGTGAACTTAAAACGCTGCGAATAGGCTACTTTCAATAAAAACGCAAACTTTAATCGCTTTGATAGTTTTTGATTCTGGAAAATCTATGGGGAGATGTTTTGTTTACACTAAACGTATTTGTTACTATGTAAACAAGGGAAATAGCTTTTTCATAGCAGGATGTAAGTGAAAAGTTTTCTGCATTTTAGACTACTTTCGTTTTTATCCAAAAATACATAGATATTGAGACATATTAAAAAACACGAAATTGAAAGATAAACCAACTTATTCAACTAGATATACCTGCTTGAAATTAAACAAGAGGGCCGTTGGCCCTAGGTCGCTCACCTGAGATAGGGTTTTAAAACAAATCAGATTTCTTACAGGTAATGCAATAAAGGGTCAAAGATCATATGAACGCCGCTATGTGCTTTCAAACCATAAAAAACCCAGAAAACAACCTTAGTGCAATATCATATGTAACTAAAATTTGAAGTTTCATCCAATTCCGCTATGTGGTTATGGAGAAATTGCTTTGGACAGATGGAATTACAATAAAACATACAGACAAACAAACAGAAATTAACAAATTGACCTAGATCTATGACCTTGAACCTACCTAAATATATATTTCAAACAGAACATCTACTCATGATAAAGAACACATTTACCCATACATTTGTTTAAATCCATGCATAAATGTAAATACTATGCCCCTGATAAGCAGATTTTTACAAGAAGTCCCCTTTTTCTGTGACAAGGTTTTGAAAAGCAAAGAAAAGTACTTCTTAGCAATATCATAAGTAATGCAAATGAAAATTTTCTCAAATTTGGCTCTGCTGTTATTGAGAAATTGCTTCTGACAGATTTCGTATAATTTCTCTTTTTCTGTTGCCATGGCAACCAGAGTTGGGTTTTAGCTCCACTGGCCGAAGGCCAGCGGGCTATTGTCATGGCGTTGTGTCCGTCGTGCGTCCGTGCGTGCGTGCGTGCGTCCGTTAACTTTTTCTTTAAACATCTTCTCCTCTTATACCAGTGGGCCAATTTTGACCAAACTTGGCAGGAATGTTCCTTGGGTGACCCTTTTGAAAACTTGTTCGCGAATTTTTGATTCGTCAAAAAATGTGGGCGTGGCAGGGCGGGGCTTATCGGACTTAGAGAAATCATAAGAAAATTCTTTAAAAATCAACCATTGGGCCAATTTCAACCAAACCTGGCAGGAATGTGCCTTGAGTCATTCTTTTCAAAATTTGTTCACAAATTTTTACATTTGTCAAAAAATGTGGCCGTGGCAGGGAGAAAGGGGCTTATCAGACTTAGAAATCATAAGAAAATTCTTTAAAAATCAACCATAGGGCCAATTTGAACTAAACCTGGCAGGAATGTGCCTTGAGTCATTCTTTTCAAAATTCATTCACAAATTTTTATATTTGTCAAAAAATGTGGCCGTGGCAGGGAGAAAGGGGCTTATCAGACTTACAGAAATCATAAGAAAATTCTTTAAAAATCAACCATTGGGCCAATTTGAGCCAAACCTGGCAGGAATGTGCCTTGAGTCATTCTTTTCAAAATTTGTTCACAAATTTTTACATTGTCAAAAAATGTGGCCGTGGCAGGGAGAAAGGGGCTTATCAGACTTAGAAATCATAAGAAAATTCTTTAAAAATCAACCATAGGGCCAATTTGAACCAGACTTTGCAGGAATGTTCTTTGAGACGCTCTTTTCAAAATTTATTCACATTTTTTTACATTTGTCAAAAAATTTGGCCGTGGCAGGGAGGAAGGGGCTTATCAGACTTAAAGAATTCATAAGAAAATTCTTAAAAAATCAACCAGTGTGCCCAATTGAACAAAACTTTGCAGGAATGTGCCTTTAGTCTTTCTTTTTAAATTTGTTCACAAATTTTTATATTTGTCAAAAGAAATGTGGCCGTGGCAGAGAGAAAGGGGCTTATCAGACTTGGAGAAATCATAAGAAAATTCTTTAAAAATCAACCAATGGGCCAATTTGAACCAGACTTTGCAAGAATGTTCTTTGAGTCTCTCTTCAAAATTTATTCACAAATATGAAGATTTGGCTGCCGCTGTGTAAGGCTTACAAGAAATCATGGGATAATTCTTCCACTTTAACCAGTGGAGCGATTCAGGCCCTCCTGTGCCTCTTGTTTTTTTATAAATTGCAATTCTGTTAGCAAATTTTTAAATGTGACCTCCTAAGGAATATTTCTACCTAGTTTGGTGGAAATTAGCCTGTTAGTTTTGGAGGAGATATCATTCAACGATGTCATTGAGATTTTGTGGAAAATCTCCTTTTCTGTTGCCATGGCTACCACAGCTTTTAAAGGATTTCAATTCTTTTAGCAATTTTTAAAAGGAACCTCCTAAGAAATATTTCTGCCAAGTTTGGTTGAAATTGGCAAAGTAGTTTAGGAGGAGATTTTGTTCAAAGAAATTATTGAGAATTAGTCAAATTTCTCCTTTTCTGGTGCCATGGCAACCAGAGTTTTTCGTCAATTTCAATTCTTTAAGCAATTCTGAAAGACGACCTCCTAAGGAATATTTTTGCCAAGTTTGGTTGAAATTGGCCTGGTAGTTTAGGAGAAGATGTCGTTCAAAGATAGTATTGAGATTTAGTCAAATTTCTCCTTTTCTGTTGCCATGGCAACCAAAGTTTTCTATGGATTTCAATTCTTTTAGCAATTCTGAAAGGGGGTCATCTAAGGAACATTCCTGCCAAGTTTGGTTGAAATTGGCCAAGTAGTTTAGGAGGAGATGTCATTCAAAGATAGAATTGAGATTCAGTCAAATTTCTCCTTTTCTGTTGCCATGGCAACCAGAGTTTTTTATGGATTTCAATTATTTTAGCAATTCTGAAAGGGGGTCACCTAAGGAACATTCCTGCCAAGTTTGGTTGTAATTGGCCAAGTAGTTTAGGAGAAGATGTCATTCAAAGAAAGTATTGAGATTCAGTCAAATTTCTCCTTTTCTGGTGCCATGGCAACCAAAGTTTTTTATGGATTTCAATTCTTTTAGCAATTCTGAAAGGGGGTCACCTAAGGAACATTTCTGCCAAGTTTGGTTGAAATTGGCCAAGTAATTTCGAGGAGATGTCGTTCAAAGATAGTATTGAGATTCAGTCAAATTTCTCCTTTTCTGGTGCCGTGACAACCAAAGTTTTTTATGGATTTCAATTCTTTTAGCAATTCTGAAAGGGGGCCACCTAAGGAACATTCCTGCCAAGTTTGGTTGAAGTTGGCCCAGTAGTTTAGGAGATGTCATTTAAAGAAATTGTTGACGGACGACGGACGACTGACGACGCACGGACGCCGGACAAAAGGTGATCACAATAGCTCACTTGAGCACCTTGTGCTCAGGTGAGCTAAAAAGGGGTCGTTTGGCATTCAAATGACAAGTATGATAGCAAACGTCGATTGACGTTTAAAACCTCGTAACTGTAGTTTGAAATAAGCAACAGCTACGAGGTTTGAATCGTGATATTAAATAAAACTGTCATTATCGCTTCTCGACGCTAAAGGTAAATAGGTGTGAAGTTAATGTAACGCTCAAATTCTATGCATTGTGTTACAAACTGTAATCCAGTACACTATGAAGTGTGAAATAAAACAATGGGTCGATTGAAACTTACTACGATCAAACTGTCAATGGCGACTAAAATATCGTAAATACAGTCATTATTCAATATGTAATTATCCGATTCCCCATATTATTCAATATATCAATTTTATAATTCCCCCATAGTGTGTTTTGTTTCGCGCGATTCGCGGACAGCATTGATCCGCGAACAAGCCCGAGTGCATGAAAACGCGAACATTTCTTGACGCGAACTTATCCTGGTTTACAGTAATGAACAATTACAGAAAATTGCCTTTTGAAGAGCAATCAATTATCTATAACTGAATCAATGGCCAGAACCTACAATCATTTTGGCTTTGTCTTGCTTTACATTTTATAAATTACATGTATATACCTGTTTTCCATCAACCTCTATATCTGCTACATAATTTTCGAATACAGTTGGCACATATACTTCTGGGAACTGATCTTTACTGAACACAATGAGAAGGCAGGTTTTACCACAGGCACCATCACCAACTATGACCAACTTTTTTCTAATTGCAGCCATGTCAGTTTTGTTATCTGAAAATATACAAAAAGAAAATATCTCATAAATTAAGAGCTTGCTAAGTTATAATCATAATCACATGCAGGTCTTTTCAGGTATATAAGTTCTGTCGTACAGTCATACCTGATGAAATTGAAAATCTATTCATTAAACCACAATTACAACATTGACACTTTTGGATGCCAAACAAAAAAGTGTTGGAGCCCAATGCGGAAAATGAAGAAATTGTTTTCTTAATTTACCAGTTTTCTTCACAAAAAAAAAGACCCCAAAAGGTTAGAATTTCATTCACTTAAAATTGACTACATCTTTGATTGAAGTTGGATCGGTTGATTGATTGGGATTAAACATGTTGTCCAAATCATATTGCGACAGTTGAAGGACCTAACCATGGACTTACGATTTCAGTCATTCTTCATACTAGTCCTACAACAATATCCTTACTGAGCCTCCAGATGCTCACCCCAGGGTTTTCCATGACGCACAAATCATGCGTCATTGTCGCAATTTCAAAACAAATGACCCCCTAGAAATTTACTTGAGGGACATAAATGACGCAATTTTAAGATCAAGATTTTCGTTTGATATTTGAGTACAAGGGCATTTGACCCACAAAATATTAGAAATGACCCCTAACTTTGAAGGTAAGGGGGTCACAATGACCCCCAAATTCTCATGCTCAGGGAAAACCCTGTCACCCACATATGGTTAAAGAATATCAATTTCAATATCAATATACCCGGCTAGAGACAATTTAGTCAGATGCCCTATGTCAGTGATGTTGCAGACACTTGGCATCTATGATTGCCAGACATTGAGATACAATTCACCAGTCTGGTACCCTGGTGCAGTGGTACTTGATAGATTCTGGAAAGCTAATTTACATGGTTACGATGATGAATTATGAATTTATCATTCGTCGTTGTATGACATATCTCGATCCCGTTAAAACATGTATCAAGCCAACAGTAATCAGTTGGCGGTTGGCCGTTAAAAGTTGAAGTTGACTTTCTCTTCTTCCCGTAACTGGCCTCCCTCATCATGTTGATGATTCTGACTGGGGACCATCCTGACTTCGACTGTAAAAGCTTCACAACATGTGCTGACTGAACAGGAGACTAGCTCTATATCCATAATGATTGACAAATGCAAGATGTTTGGGCCAAGGACATTTATACATAATTTTTGATAAATCTGTATTATAAATAGAGTTTGATCGAAACTTCTTTTTTTCCAAAGCCGCGTGCGATTTAGCCAGAAGTGGTCTTCTGGAAGAGGAAGAGCAAGCCTGGTTCCCGCCTCCGATATACTATGTTCTATCTTTTCTACAACGTAGTGTATTAGAGGCGGGAACCAGACTCTTCTCGAAGAGCTCTACCGACCTACATCGCACAGCTCAAGACGTCTGACCAAACCGTCCTTCATGCACGGACTGTCCATATTCTTGATTCAAACTTTATCCTAGTCCTTGGCTCATCTACAACTTATAAGATATTATATCACATAGAAAGGTGATGTTAGAAAAGAAATGAGACGTTTAACACATATCCTTGACCACACCTTTCTTGAATTAAAGCAAGTCTGCATAAGAAAGATTATGAAGTTTGTGAAAGTGATGTCATCAAAATGGCGGATGATGAAGAGAAAACGCTAAATAAACCATACAATATCAGCTTTCCCGTGTTCGATCCAAGTAGAACATTGGCGTACGCAAATATATGTAGAAGCAGTACGATCCGACGACACTAAATTCATTCAGGTTGAACATTCAAAACCAAAAACGACAAAAATGCAACCATCACAACGATTTCCTTAAATGGTTTTAAACGTATTTAGGCCAATTTGTCGTCTCCTGCCACTTATTTCGACTTTCGTTGCTAATATAATCTACCATTTGTTTTAAAAAGAACGACAAAATGTCTTACCGTACTAATTTTCCTTGAAAATGAGCGTTCCGAGACGCTTTATTGATCTCTTTCTGACATTAAAAACTGGGCCACACCTCAATTCTTCCGTAGAGAGGGATATGAGTAATTGATCTTTTCGCCGAGCTATTGAGGAATACATTGCATTGTAGGAAACTTCCGGTTCACGAAACCGAAAGTAGAAATAAACAAAATGTATTTATGAGTTTACAAAACATGCAATAACACAAAATTTTCTTACCTTCGACTCCAAAACAACAGCGAAACAGCGACATTTAAATTTTATGGAAATAAAAGCATAGTTGCTAATAATTTGACCGCATCTAAAAATATATCCCAATAAGTCGATTTGATTGGATGTAATTGATTTCTATTTTTAGCCTTTCCCACGTCATTACTAATTTCAAATTGCGCTATTTCAGGTGACAAAAAGCATAATGCTTTCCCAAACAACAGTTGCGGATCAGAGGGAGAACTTTCAGGGGGTTCAAATGACCCCCCTCTAAAGCCTGATCAAGGGCGTAGTGCTCACCAATTACACGGCTTGCGTAACTTTACTTTTTTGGCTGACCTTATAGGTCTACCTTCTCAAAAAGAGTCTCCATATAGGCCTATATGTAATGAAGGTATCTTTAAAAAAAAAAAAAAAAAAAAAAAAAAAAAAATCATGGCTACCGTTGTTCGGCAAATCCGAAATGCAGTTAATTTGCTTTCGAAAAATAACCAATTGGCGACAGAATTTGAGATATCCATATCCATCATAGATGAGTAGGCCTATAAACTCATATTGGGGAGACCGGGGCAAGATGATACACGGGGCAAGATGATACAGAGCAAGTTTAAGCAAAAAGACGCCATGTATGACGCCATATAGAACATATATTTTCATTTTTACTCATTTCCTTCTGTAACGTTAGAATACGAGGATATTTTTTTGTAATCTTTTCCAGATTAGAACATGTCATTTCAACATTTATTTACAATTTTCATTTTCATTTAAATATTGTCTGTTATCTAATTATTCGAGTTGAAAGAAAACGAGGTGTCACGAGGCAAGATGATACAGCATAGTCGGGGCAAGATGATACAGACTGCCATTTTGTCCTGGTGACTGTCATGTTTTGTAAAATATGTTTTAAACCCACAAATACAATCCCCGAGAACTTATGCAGGTCATAAATTTATTTCATGGTGGTTCTGCTGGCAATTCTGATGAATACATCATATTTGTAAAAATTTTGAATTCGAGGATCATTCATACTTAGAATTCTTAAGAGTGGCTTTATATGTATATTAAAAGGAATTCAATTCAATTAATCTTTTCAAGAGAGTAAAGATCTACTAGGCTATATTCTATCAATTTACTTTAATAGTGGAATTCATAATATGTGCGCTCTTTTCTTAATTATTTTTGTTTTGTTATTTTCTTACTTTATTTAAAAAAAAAAAAAAAAAAAAAAAAAAAAAAAAACATTTTTCCTATCCATAGATAGATATATTTGACTATGAAACCATTTTATATCCTTGCAAATGTTAGTGGATTCAGAAAGAAAGAGACCATTCTAATGAAAACGTAATCCATTAATTTGCCATCTTTTCTAGTACTTGCTGACTTGATTATATCAGATTTTAAGTATTTTAGACCATTTCTTTATAAAGACACGAAAATACAAAATTAAACCGTTCCAGGGCGCAATACGACATGGCTACTTTTTTTATTCCCACATCTTTGTTAAAATAGATTAGTTTCTTTATTGTTTTGACATGAAATATGACCCTTTATAAATTCTGAATAACCTCGTAATATTTTTCTCATAATTAATTTATTTTAAAGGGACATTTCATTCCGATTTCATTTTTTTTTATAGTATGTCTTGATGCCACGATTGGGTATTCTAATGAGTATAAATAATATTAGTTTTTTTAAGTTGAACATTGCCAGTAAGCGAGATACACGCATTTAAAGTTGACACATAATCGATAAATTGCATATAAATCCGAACTGTTGTCCACAACAATTTGTTCAATTTTAACACAAAAATATAAATTTCTCGTAAACGGTGCACTATTTTGGGTTGAAATTTTCAGAATTTTCATAAGGAAATATGCTCTTTCAGATAAAAATAAAAGTAATATTTATGACAAAAAAATCTGAAATGTCACTTTAATAATCGTAAAACGAGGTTGTATCATCTTGCCCCACCACCTGTATCATCTTGCCCCGAGCAAGGGGCAAGATGATACATCTTGCCAGTCTGTTTCAAACGCAAATTTCCATATGTTGCAAACATTTCATGAGTGCGGATTTCGGCCTGAATAATAGTCAATAAACCAAATTTTCCTTTTTGTCCTAAATTGAACAGCGGAGCAAGCCATGTAAGGAGAAATTTGAAGAATTCGAAAAAGTGTATCATCTTGCCCCTTCTCCTTTTACCCCAATAAAATATATTGTCTAGCTGTGCAATTATGCAATTGTGAATGAATTAAATTTGTTGAAAATTTAATGAAAAACGGTTCATTAAATTTCAAGTTATTACCAAAAAGGTAAGTGTTGCGTTAGAAGTGTCTTTAAGTGTATGGGCATAATATATCATGGGCGGATCTAGAGGTGGGGGGGGGTCGGGTGTGTGTGTTAGGACCCCCCCCCCCCCTGGCATTGGCCGAAAATTAAATTTAGACTATATAAATTTGGTGTAACGTTACAAATTAGTACATTTTAAGCCATAATTTTGGCTTGGACCCCCCCCCCTGGAAAAAAATCTTGGGCTTTTTTTTTGTAGGTATACGAAGCACTATGTCTATACCAAAAAAGAAAAAAATCTTACCGCTAGAATATTTTTTTATTATCAGAAACGTTGCGAAAAAATAGCAATTTCAGCTACTTTTGAAAGAATGTTTTACTAAAAATTTCAAAATCATCACTAAATTTTCCCAAATTGTTAGCCTACTCATTTAGACAGAATAAAACATATTGAACGCAATTAAGACTTATTCATGTAATCCTAGTCATTTCGAACACCTTTTTTGTGGGTATTTAAGTGACACCTGATTTTTGCAATTTTAGACAAGAGTAGTCTCCCTTGAAGTCCAATAACTTTTTAATTCGCTTGGTTACCTATAGTTTTTAAGTCATTTTTTTACTTCTCATATTTTTAAATATCAGTACAGAAAAAAAATCTTACCGTAGGAAATAAATGGAGGATCTGTCCTTAATATAGTTTTCATGTACATAATTTAAAACCGTTTTATTTCGGGTTAGCGTTGAGGTCATGTAAAACTTTTATTGCTAGTGTTAGAAATATACCAAAACCTATCTACTCTTCTTATGACCATTCCCTGCTCACAAAATTAAAGAACTTTGTTCTTTACCTTTGTAAAAATATCAACCCAGTGGGCGCCGCCATGGTTGAATAGTGCCTGACCCAATAACGCAGTATTAGGGATAGGTAATCCAGACTAATATAATACAGGCTCCTTATACATACAAGAACTCCTGTTCCTGTCAAGTAGATCATTTTTGGGAAGCAAATTTTGCAAATTTGCTTCTCTTTACAGCCACCTTTCTCTGCACTTTACCATTCGCTGCATACCACACAACATCTTCCGGTCATCCTCACTATAAATAGTTCTATCAAAAGCAAAGATTAATGAGGTAACAGTCATTCGAATATCCAATATGTAAGTCTGAAGTTATGTGTATGTATTGAATTGTGTGAATGAAAATGAAACATTCAATTAATCACGTCTCTAAGAGAAGAAAAGACAGACGTAGTAATTTGTTTTATCATGGTTCAAAGATCAGTCCAATGACCTTCCTTGTAAATGGGTCAGTCAAGTTTACTGAACTATGTTCAAAACATATTCAAAGCTTACACAACCGATAGATATGCATGAGGCTGTGCTAAAAATAGATAGCATGGAATCAAAGTATTCAAGGTAATAAATGGAAAATCAAAGCACCTAATCAAAGTAGTGAAAGTACTCTACGAATCAAAGTATGCAAGATATTCAAATGGATAATTAAAGTACCTAATCAAAGTACTCTACTTCTGGACAGGCCTATGGGCCCGAGAGCTTTCCATTGTTTCACGTCCATGTAAAACTATATATAGACCTACAGACAAATTAATAAATACAGAAACAATTTGTATCGAGAAAATGATTCTCCAATAGATATATGGGTATTAACCAGCGTATCGTTAATTGAAGACCTTTTTTTCACGACTGATCGCAATTATTTAAGGGGGAATGCTCCAGTTTTTCGGAACACTCGGTCATTACTGTAGACAATTTAATGTTTCGTACCAATATGTTTCGCTACCATATTTTCAATAATATAACACATCATTACAATTTACCATTTTCGACGGTAAAAGTGTATTTATTATGCGAAACTGTTTTCCTCAAGATGGAAATCGATTATTTAGAGCAAGACATTGCGTCATTTTATTCATGTGTAGCTGATAAAAATTGCTGTAATTAACTAATAAGTACGCTGACCTATACATTTTCTTTTTGAATTATTACCAGGCCATGTTGCCTAATACAATGAGGGAGTTTTATCAAATTCTATTATGTAGAACTTGAAATATTTCCAAAAATATGCAAATTTTGATATAAAACACCCCAGCTTCGTTGATCTAACCAAACATGTGAGCATGCTGTTTTATATATTTACGCGTTAATAATAGCACATATTTTGGGTTTTCTGTTCTTATTAAATGTAATCGTTACTTTAAATCCGTTTTCGGGACTAAACGATGAATATACAACATTTTATTAGCATTTTAGTGACCTTGGACAGGTGCAAGAAATTGTGCATTTTTTCGATGTAGGGGTATGTGATACGAATGCCTATAAAATTCAAACAAGATCGCTGACCATCCATTTTTATTTTATTTTTCAATTGGTAATAATATGTAATTTCAACATACGAAATATAAATAAATTCTATTATTGGGAAAACTTTTAGGAAACTGTGCGACATCACCTGCAAATGACGTTAACTCATTTTTTTCTAAATTGGGGACATTTTTGAAACGCTGCTTAAAACACAACCATTGCTTTATTTCACGCCAAATCATTACAAAACTTTGCATGTCGCAAATATGGCTCAGATGTATTCTTATTACAAGCTACTTTTGGACAAATCTAAATGCAAGGACATAACTCTGCTTTAAAAAAAACACTATCATGCGTATGCGACGTCACCTGCAAGCGACGTTGACGTATTTTTTGTAAATTGGGACATTTTTGAAACGCTGCTTCAAACACAGCCATTGCTTTATTTTACGCGCAATTATTGCGAAATTTTGCATGTCGTAAATATGGCTCAGATGTATTTTTATTATAAGCTATATTTGGACAATTCTAAATGCAAGGGCAAAAATGACTGCTTAAAAAAAGTACTATTGTGTTTTCATGCGTATTTTACCTGACTGGGACATTTATGAAACGCCGTAAAACAGTAAAATTACAGTGGTTGCATATAAATATCTTAAACCATATTTAAGTCGATTAAAATATAGTTGAAATGTATCTCGTCATTCAAATATCCGTACGCAGATATCTTTAAAAATGTTAATTAAATCAATGCTTTAAAAACTGACCATTGAAAAAGATACAAAACTTAGCGGTGCCATTTTTCGCCACCACCTTGCTGCCGGTTGACACCATTAATGTGAAAATCGCACAATGTTTTGGCTAGCACCAGTGCTCTTCTGTGATGCAATTTCGCGCGTTTGTTATAAGAATTCGTAAAACACCTTTATTTTGTTCCTTTCGATGCAAAGCTAATGTTTGTATCTGGAATGAAAATGTACCACAGTTTAGGAATAACTAGTACTTTTAAAATTTTGCCTCTGGCTCTGCATTTCATTCTCAGTTCGTAAACCTTAAAGACACTTTTCTCAATTCGGAATTGCATTAATAAAATGGCAGTTATTGTTGTCTCAGTTAGTCGAAAGATACATGGTATAAAAGAACAAAATAAATCATTTGAATTGGTTTTTTTTTACATCTTTTTTCGGGTCTTACATTTTCCGAAAGTCATATTCGCCTATATTCGCCTAATATAAGCCAAGCAAAATCATTCAAAATCGTATTTGTTTAAGATTTCTTTTCATAGTTTTACTTTCAATTTGCAATTTTATGATAAGCAACCGTCCATACATTCGTAAAAATCATAAAAAGACTGTTTTGTTTTTTTAACTGCTTTTGTCGGGTCTTACATTTTCCGAAGGTCATATTCGCCTATATTCGCCTTATAGGCCTATTAACCAAATAAATTCATCAAAAAATCGTATTCAATTAAGATTTTTTTTCATATTTTTTACTTTCAATTTGCACTTTTAATATAAACAAGTGCCTACATTCGTAAACAATTATTTAAATTGTTTTTCAATAGCTTTTGTCGGGTCTTACATTTTCCGAAGGTCATATTCGCCTATATTCGCCTAATATTAGCAAAGCAAAATCATAAAAAAACGTACTTAAGATTTCTTCAAATTTTTACTTTCAATTTGCAAAAGTTTATATCATAAACAAGTGCATACATTCGTTAAAATCATTTAAATTATTTTATGACAGCTTTTGCAGATTTGTATACAATTTTCGAAAGTCATATAATGAGCTTCCGGAAACTGTAAAATCAGTTCAATCCTTGTCACTTTTTAAATCACTCATTTCTAGACGTTTTCCAGTACCGACTGTGCCACGTCATTATCTTATCGGACAAAGAAGACTTTCCGTTCTACACACAAGATTAAGGAATCGTTGTAGCAACTTGAATTCTGATCTTCATTTAAATCATCTCTCACTTTCAGCCTTATGCAGTTGTGGACACAATATCGAAAATGCGGAACACTATCTCTTCCAATGCACGAACTTTATTGAGCCTCGTCTGGCCATGTTCCACGATCTACGTCCATACCACCCACTCTCTGTTAATCTTCTTCTTTTTGGTTCCGAAAACCTTAATCTTGAAGAGAATTCTCACATCTTTACCTCGGTTCAGAATTTTATCAAATAGTCAAAGCGGTTTGATAAATAAACAATTCCTTTCTGCAGCAGAAGACTAACCTCTACCTTCTCCCCATGAACCCACTGCCATCACAGATCTTGTCCTATTTCTATCTCTTTCTTTTCTTCGTTTTTCGATTTACGAACCCACCGCCATCAGAACCGTTCACCATTCATTTCTTTTTTCGATTTTCTTAATGACATTTTACATATTATTTTTTCTTGCTTTCACAATCATTTCTATCGAAACTGTGTTGTTCTTTTTGTGTGTTTTTCAGAACGTATATTACCTTATTTTGATTTATTGTCTAATTACATTATCCACTCCATAACTGGAACACAACTGTCTTCAATTGTTTCAGTCTAATTTCTTGTCAAGATGCCTCTGTATTTCGAAGACTGAATTTCATGTAAATCAAACTGAGGGACTGGCCGAATCTAAGTTGCGAGAACTTGTGGCCAAACCCTTTTGCCTTTATTGTAATTATTCTATATCTAATGTATGTATATTATGTAAAAATGTATTTTGGCAATAAAATATGTTTAAACCAGAAAGTCATATTCGCTCATATTCGCCTAATATTAGCGAAGCAAAATCATAAAAAACGTACTTAAAGGATTTTTTTTCAAATTACTTTCAATTTGCAAAAGTTTATATCATAAACAAGTGCAATACATTCGTTAAAATCATTTAAATTGTTTTATGACAGCTTTTGCAGATTTGTATACAATTTTCGAAAGTCATATTCGCCTATATTCGCCGAAAAAGTCATATTCGTATTCTAGTCATACCCCCTACATTATTAACAAATTTGCTTCCCGACAGTACTTTTATTGTTATAGGAATATCCATATGATGCATATCATTTGACCATAATATTGGCGGAGGCCTGGAAGCCCGGGCTTCAACATTATCATTTTTTTCAAGTGTGCCCTGTGGTCTTTCTAAGAAAAAATGTCAAAAACAGACCCTTAGATGCAACGGAACCCCTACAACCCATTACCACGCAGGCCCCTGGGAAGCAATTTCTGAAGCCCCTGTGTCTGAATATTGGAGGGCTAAATTGGAGTTTCGCTAAATTTTCAGTGCTAAATAAGAAAAGTTTGTCATCTTGGGTAAACTTGGAAGGGGGAGGGGGGCTGCCACACATGCCAATAATTTTTACTCTTCCAAATTATACAGAACAATTCAAAGTGAATGTAATTTTATATTTCTGGTCTCTCTTGACCTGGAAAAATTACTGACGGTGTCTAAAAATATTAATCGTGTTCCAAATTCTATGTCTTTTTTTTCATTGCGACCAAAACCTGCTACGAAAAGCTTTCGTCATGAGTGACATTACAATCCGGGTAAGCGCTCTCTATCTCTGTCGACAGGCTCAAAGTAGCCATTAGCCGAACTTGCCCGGGGCCGAACTAGCCCCGGTCTCCCCCCCCCCCCCCCCCCCCTACTTCTTGAATGAAAAAGTAAATTTCGAGATCACGATTTAGCAGACAGCAATTACATTCGTATAATTTGGAAATTGAATATTATATTACATCATGTTACATGCTAGTCCTACCAAGGGCATAGCCTCCCATTACACATAATAGGCCTACGCACGTGCGTAATGTAAAAAAAACCGCGAATAGGTCGTAGGTTGCTTTGTATAGTTTTTATGGTCAGTTTTGCCGTTTTTTGTGTCTCAAAATGTACATAGAATGCACGAAAACAAGTCGTACAAATCAGACTTCTCGGGTACCCCCTCTCGTGATCTCCCCCTCTCGGGCCTACGGCGCTCGTGCGTAATATGAATAAATTTCTGGCTACGCCCATGCCTACGATAGGAAAAACAATATATTTCCAGAAAATTAACTAGGCTATTCCTCACAGACTGGGGTTGACACTTTCACACTACCCAGAGTGCCCTTTTAGCGAGACATGCCGCAGTTTTTAGTCAGTGTTACTGTTTCCTAATCCGAGTCTTCTCTGATGTAAATACGCTCTTTGATATTTTGATTTTTCGCTATTTACGAAATAGCGAAAAATCAAAATATCAAAGAGCGTATAGATGTAGAATTCCGACTCAAACTTGAAATTGTAAGCATACATGTATATATAGGGCCTACACTGTAAGAGAGAAAGAATAAAATATTATGCAAATGTAACATTCTTTTACGATTTTATTGGGGTTGTGCAGTTGGAAAACGCTTCTTTCGTATGCCTATTGTAATGTCAGATAATCAAAACTGGGTAACAAAAAAGATATTTGGGTTGAGGTAGCCTATTTCTTCACTCCTCGGAGTCAGTCGGCCTTATATAAAAATTTCTACCCAAAGTTGTCTTTGGCTTTCTCGGGGCTCTTGGACAGTCATTCTCAAGATGAATTTGGCAAATGCTAACAGCCTGTTATGTTTATTTAAAAGTTACAAAAGCCATGAAACAGAAATTTATAGGAAGCGTCCCCATAGGCATAAATGCGGGGGGGGGGGGGGGGTAAATGGGAGGCAACTGTTGTAGATTTTTCATCGATTCGCTGCAATGCGGAGTTGTCGTTCTTGGTTGGAGTGTCGCTGCTATCACACGTGATTCGGAAAAGACCGAAGACACCGGCCGGCGAAGTCCACCTTGATTTCATTCGTACTTGAACCTTCAAACCCGCAAGAATGAGTGGATATCACTGTCCCGATGCAAAAACTTTGCAGTCCTTAAAGGACATTGCCAACCAACTCAGGATACACAGTGTTCAGATGACCAATGCGAGCGGCTCTGGGTGAGTAGAAACGATAACTTTTTGCAAACAAATCGGGCCCAACTTGACTTTTTGACAGATTTGTTGACTGTAAATAAGTATATTTTAGGTTAAAATACAAAACCAAGAGATCATTATTAGAATTCTTTTGAAGAAAAGTACATAGTGTATCTATTTACAACAGTTTTATTCACTGACAATTCGACAATAGAAAAATATTTGTCCATTGCGGATTCGTCCCCGGGTCTCTTCGCCTGATTTAAATTCGATATTTTCTCTCTCTCCAAATGAGGATCCCCGCAGTTAACTGTTACTGAATAAGAGATCAAGATTATGTATAATTTTCAGGCATCCAACATCATGTGCTTCCATCGCAGAGATAATGTCAGTGTTGTTTTTCCACACCATGAAGATTGACCCTAGTTTCCCTAGAGATCCTGCTAGTGATAGGTTCATTCTGTCCAAGGTTTGTATTCTTAATACTTTTCCAAACGACAAAATTTTAGGACAGTCCTGTTCAAAAGCTGCTATAAGCAACATTGGAACACTTCCAGTTTAGCGGTCCCTACCAAAATGGCGCCGATTTACTTTGTCCACTTGAATGTATTTATGGGGGCTACCGCCCCCACACCCCCGCTTAATTTTTATTTTAAAATCATTTATGGGGGCTGCCGCCCCCACACCCCCGCTTATTTTCCTTTTTATTGATGGAAAAAATACACTATTTCATCCCTTTACCTCTTAATGTGCGGTAACAGAATGGCGGCCATTTTGTCTGGGGACCGCTAAACTGGAATCTACCCGCAACATTATTCAAGATAGGATGTTTGTACAACATAGCCCAAAAAATATTGAGGCAAAGGGAGAAGCTATGGTTAACAGCAGTTTCTTCTTTTGTCTCAATGTTTTTCCCAAGCAATTTTTGTTAGAGACGTCAAAACCTGGTTATGTTTGGGAAAGGGTTTTAATACTTTCTCAAATGACAAAACTTTAGATTGTCACAATTTGAAGGAATCTGCAGGTGACATTATACATTTTCATGTTCATTGTTGATGGAATTTTTACAACTTTCGTAGTAGAAAACATTGGGAGAACAGAAATTGATTGTCACAAGCAAACTCTGCATTTTCCTTTATGTTTTCTCTTTAACTTTTTTCCTGGAAGGCATCAAAAAGGGTCAATATTCCCAGCCGTAGTGCAATACAGTTAGTAGCGCTTCATACTCATACTTAACTTAAGAGGTCCCGGGTTCAATCCCTGGCTGTGGCAAATATCCTTTCTGACAAAATAGTTGTCACCCACCAGTGGTTTGATTATCATCAACCTATGTTGGTGAGCAGCTGGAGACTCAGTAAGAATGTTGTGGTAGAAATGCCTACTGGTATGAGAAACAACAGGAAATGAGGAATCCATGGTTATCTGTTCCAGTTAGCGCAATGAATATGACAATAGCAGTTGAAAAGGCGTAAAACCCAATCAATCAATGTCTTTAACCCATTCCCACATAGTGTCAAGATGCTTTTTGATGCCCCACAAGGTAAAGGCCTTGGAAAGCAATTATTGTCAAAAATAATTCCACAAACTTTAATACAATGTCTGCAATAGTTACAGTGCTTCTGAAATATTTTGAAAATCTACTTGTCCACGGACAAGTGTTGATCCAAAATTGACTTGTCTGTATCAAAAATCAACTTGTCCGTACAAAACTCATATTCTTTTCAATAGCTTCATTTGTTTATTGCATATCTATCATGACTTTCTAGCTATTGTCTACAACAAAATTTGTAATTACAATGTATGAAAAAATTGTGAGAAAAAGAAAGAAAAAAACACTCTTTATTATAACCGGATTTTTCACTTGTCCACGGACAACCTAGATTTTAAAATCTGCTTGTCCGTACAGGTTTTCTGAGGTAAACGGACAAGTCGGATAACTCGGGCAACTTATTTCAGAAGCACTGAGTTATTGCTTTCCTTCGAGACCAACCTATATTTCTTGTTAAATAAAGTCTTTATTATTATTATTATTATTATTATGCCCCCGATAGGGAGGCATCATAAATTTGACTTGTCCGTCTGTCCGTCCGTCTGTCTGTCCGCTCTTAGGAGAGCTACGTAGTGGGGTATTTCTTTGGTACACGGAATGCATGCGGGGTCAAAACAGCATATGAGGTCGACCCCACATGCTGTTGGAGATTTTACGTCCGTTGTGACACTCGGGGGTCTAGAAAATCCACCCCACAAAAACGACCAAGTTGATGTATGGACATGTATGACGGACATCACCGTAAAAAACATAAAAAATCCAAGGGAGAATAATCTTACACGAATAGGTCGCATGAGTTACCGCAGTCACGTGACCGGGACTTTCTACGCATGCGCATTTCGTCTGCGCTGAATAAACAACATGGCGGACTCGGCTGTTCAACTGGCTTCGAAATCAGGTGAGATTGGCCTTGGATTTGCATGAGCTGTCCCTTTCGAATTAGTTCGAGTTTCGTTCTTTGCTTAAACGGTAATAACTCTGCTCTTTAAGCAAGGTAAATGTTTTTTTTGCCCTTTTTAACGGCTTTGGAGCAATTGTCATTAGTTTTCGTGATCTTCTTGGTGCGCTGTTTTATCGAGTTTTTCGATGTATATTCCTCCGTAAACGAATTTTCTGGTTAAGATAACGCTATTTTTGGAACATAAAATTGGAAATTAATTTTCTTAGCGCTATCTCGTGGTCTATATCATTATGGTTGAATATTTCAATTGAAATATTAATAATATGAAAATAAGGCAAAGCCTCTGACCGGGGTCAAGAGAGATCTTGCTCTTATTTTTATTTATGTCTTGCATTTGTGTTTCGTTAATGATTATCTGGTAGTAGGCCTTAGAGACAGATTAAGTGAAAGAATGGCCAATAGGCCTACATGAGAATTTTAGATTTTGATATTGTAAGAAAAGTTGCTTTGTGCTGTATGCCCCAAGTCACATTGTACTTGGTCAAAGTCACAGATAAACCCCTTACAACTACGTTTTAATTCAAGTCTTAGCCTTCAGCATTGGGGAAGTCAAAGACAGTTATTGTAGGCCAGTGTCTGATCTAGGACGCGCGATTGCAAGAATCCCTGGCATTTCTGAAAGTCAAAGATCACGCACAATTTTTTTTCAAGTGCGGGATGGTGGCGCAAAAAATCAAAAAGGAATTTTAATAAATTTAGCCTTTGACAGCAAGTTACGTCTGTTTACCTTTTTAGCGAGCCGGGACTTTATGTCCGGGGAGCTAATGTCACAGCCCTAGTGTCGGCGTCAGCGTCGGCGTCGCGTCTTCAAAAACTTTAACCTGGTCTATATCTAGGGCACTATTAGATATACAGCCTTGATATTTCATACATGGATACATCTCGACAAGACCTTTCATTTGGGACCATGACCTTTGACCTAGTGAGCTTGACCTTGGAGTTTGACCTACTTTTGAAAAACTTTAACCTGGCCTATATCTCAGGCACTATTACAGATACAGCCTTGATATTTCATACATGGATACATCTCAACAAGACCTTTCATTTGGGACCATGACCTTTGACCTAGTGACCTTGACCTTGGAGTTTGACCTACTTTTAAAAAATTAGCTGTTTTTGTGACAAGCTCCCGTATAGGCGAGCTACGTTGTCCGCGGACAACTCTTGTTTAAGGTAGTTATCACCAATTTTCAATCAAAAGACGATGCACACCGACATGTCAATAGCGTCCAGAGCCTAATATAATGTCCGTCAACGATGGCAGCGCTTTTCAGAGGGACAATACAGTACGCAAAAATGAAATGTTTTTACATTTATTTCGAGAATTACGATAAAAAGAACTTGCAATTAACCAAAGATTTTTCTCCGTGTCTTGTTTACAAATCTTTACCATAATATTGCATCATCTTTTCCCAGTTGAAAACCAGTCCCGACATTGAGACATGACCCTTCTATTATGATTATTTTTTCTGACAGAAATCGTTTTGGGATAGGAGAAATTACATTTGCTCCATTTGTCACTTATCTTTATATTTTCACTCTGACAGAGGAAATTTGCTACACAGAAAAACATTTCAATCACAGTGACCATTTATTGTGGTAACTGATTTTAGAGAGCTCTCTATTCCATTGTTTAAAAAGCTTGATTTTTGATAATGATACTCTTGTGTGATATAGGATATATTTTTAGCGAGCCGGGACTTTATGTCCGGGCAGCTAATGTCACAGCCCTAGTGTCGGCGTTAGCGTCGCGTCTTCAAAAACTTTAACCTGGTCTATATCTCAGGCACTATTAGAGATACAGCCTTGATACTTCACACATGGATACCTCCCGTCAAGTCCTTTCATTTGAGACCATGACCTTTGACCTAGTGACCTTGACCTTGGAGTTTGACCTACTTTTAACCCTTTCCCAAACAAGACCTGGTTTTGACGTCCCCAATAGAAAAAGCTTGGGAAAACATTGAAACAAAAGAAGAAACTGCTGATAACAGCAGTTTCTCCTTTTGTCTCAATATTTTCTTAGCTATATAACACACAAATGCTTTCTTTTTCAACATCTTTTGTGTCGTCTGCAGCAACTTTCAAATTGGACAGCCCTAAAATTTTGCCGTTTGGGAAAGGGTTAAAAAACTTTAACCTGGCCTATATCTCATGCACTGTTACATATAGAGCCTTGATACTTTTTCAATGTTTTACTTGTGTCCATACTTTTCAATGTGGGGTTTAGTGTTCATGTTTAATGGGGTTGAGTAAATGAAATGGCCAAACATATCGTAACGGTTGCAACAAATAAAAGAAACATTTTATGTTTGATCAGAGTTTGTGGGGTTCTATGATTTATATTTTATGGGGTAAGATTATCAAAATGTCCATTGGTTCTGTGGGGTTGTGATAGAAGAAACCAAACTTAAGAATTAATTTTTCAATATATGATTTGTATCCGTACTTTCAATGTGGAGTTCTATAATCTATATTTTATGGGGTTAGATTATTTATAATCAAAATGTCCATTGGTTCTGTGGGGTTATGATAGAAGAAACCAAACTTCATACTTTTTCAAAGTTTTACTTGTGTCCATATTTTCAATGTGGGGTTTTGTGTTCATGTTTAATGGGGTTGAGTAAACGAAATGTCCAAATGTATTATGGGGTTACAACATATAAAAAAACCCCATACATTTTTATGTTTGATTAGAATTTGTGAGGTTCTTTAGTCCATATTTTATGGGGTTAGATGATCAAAATTTCCATTGGGTCTGTGGGGTTGTGTTAGAAGAAACCAAAATTCATACTTTTTCAATGTTTGACTTGTGTCCATACTTTCAATGTGGGGTTTTGTGTTCATGTTTAATGGGGTTGAGTTAACGAAATGTCCAAATGTATTATGGGGTTGCAACATATAAAAACCCCAAACATTTTTATGTTTGATTAGAATTTGTTAGGTTCTTTAGTCCATATTTTATGGGGTTAGATAATCAAAATTTCCATTGGGTCTGTGGGGTTGTGATAGAAGAAACCAAAATTCATACTTTTTCAATGTTTGACTTGTGTCCATACTTTCAATGTGGGGTTCTGTGTTCATGTTTAATGGGGTTGAGTAAACGAAATGTCCAAATGTATTATGGGGTTGCAACATAAAAAACCCAAACATTTTTATGTTTGATCAGAATTTGTGAGGTTCTTTAGTCCATATTTTCATGGGGTTAGATAATCAAAATTTCCATTGGTTCTGTGGGTTGTGCTTGAAGAAACCATAATTCATATTTTTTTTTTAAGTTTGATTTGTGTCTATACTTTCAATGTGGGGTTTTATGTTCATGTTCATGTTTGGGTTTGTGTAAATGAAAAGCCCAAACATATTGTGCGGTCACAACATATAAAAACACACTATATTTATGCTTGATCAGAGTTTGTTGGGTTCTATGGTCCATATTTAACGAGGGAAAGATGATCAAAATGTCCATTGGTTCTGTAGCGTTGTGCTTGAAGAAACCAAACTTCTAGGGGTGAAACAATACGGCAAAAAGCGTATTGCAATATATTGCAATACAGCTAACCCGTATTGCAATATGTATTGCAATACGCTGTATTACTGACATTTACTATATCTGACTACTTGTAAACACTCTTATGGTACATTTAGTATGTGCTCAGTATTTGATATACTAATACTCTGCTGGGAACTCTTTGTTTCTTTCAATTTGATTTGTTCATGCATTGATAGGATAGGCTATGTGTAGAATCAAACACAAAAAATACTGAGACACTGAGACAAACAGAGGAAATGCTGGTTATCAACTTTTCTTCTCTTGTCCAAATGATTTAAAGCTTTTCTAACAAGTTATTGAAACTAATTGGACTTGATTGGATAAGTGTTTTTTTTTTTTTTTTTTTTTTTTTTTTTTTTTTTTTTTTTTTTCTGGGGGGGGGGGGGGGGATATATCTAGATTTGACAGATGAGAATTTCAATAAAAAGGGCAGAGATGTGTGTTTGCTTCTAACATACATTGTTCATTTGTATTTGGTGAAGAGATCTCACAAAAAAATAATTTTTGAAAGAAATTAGTTTGCATAACAAAGGAAAACAATAATTACTAAATGTAGTATTACTAGAGATCTAACACAGTAAAAAAGAAAAAGAATAACGATAAAGGGTGGAGTAAAGATGATAAAATACAGATTGAGCTCCAAGTAGTAAAGAATTGAAAGATTGATCAATGGTGCATGAAAGGTAAGGGTCATGAGTCTGCATGACGTCATGGAAAGTCAATATCAAGGTCAACTCGTCTAGTACCTTTACACAAGTAAACTGTTTCTATTTATAGACAAATCAAAACTTTTACACACGCTTAATTTTGTAAGATGTAATTTCTATTGATGGATATTTTATTTGTTTAATTCTAGAGGTAAGAATTTGTTTTAATCGTAACCCTAATTGCCGCGAATAATCTGCAGATGGCTGGTTTGTTGTGACTTTTTTCTCCGTGATTTAACCTTAGAAATCCCAAACAAACTTAGGAAATTTAAAAATTCGTACACATTATAAAGCTTGAACAATAATACTTAGGCAGACAAAATTGCAGACTGAAATACAACAGAGAACTAGTTCTTTTTCTTCACTTTCACCTTTGATAATAAATTGACTCCTGATAGACATTGCGGAAAACTACTTTCTGATGAAACAAAGAGTTCTAGTTGATAAAGAGCAGAAATACCGGTACGGTAGAATCCGAACCGGTTACCGGTTTTTCATTTGAGCAGACCGCGGTTTATCGGTATACCGGTAAACCGTTTCACCCCTACAAACTTCAGAATTATTTTTTCAATTATAAGTGTGTCCATACTTTCAATGTGGGGTTTTGTCTTAATTTTTAATGGGGTTGTTTAAATGAAATGGCCAAACATATTGTGGGGTCGGAACAGATTATAAAAAATGTTTTATCAGAGTTTGTGGAGTTCTATGGTCCATATTTAATAGGATGAGTTAATCAAAATGTCCATTGGTTCTGTTGGGTTGTGATAGAAGAAGCCAAACTTCATATTTTTCAAGGTATGATTTGGATCTATTTTTTCAATGTGTGGTTGTGTAAATGAAATGGCCAAACATATTGTTGGGTTGCAACATAATCATATGAAACCTTACCAAAAGAATATTTGGAGGAAAGGCTACAAACTATAGGATGTAATTTTGATGTATTGTCTTGTTTGGTTGCTATTGAAACTTGAGAAAAATGTCTGTTTTTCGTCTTGTACCAAGGAGCTCTATAATGAAAGCCTCTTTTATTTTTGTCAGTGGTTTATGTAAAATTAACGTTAATTTCAATTGCAGATGCAGATCGTATGAACTAAGAAGAACCGGTGTGGATCAGTTAGGTGAGGAAGTCAAAGAAGAACTAACAAAGTTTGAACGGCACTTGATCTCCATTCAAGATCATGTGACTATACATGGAAAGGTATACCGGTATTTTATTTTACCAATTTTAAATTTAGCCCCCATCACCTGTTCTACTCTCCACGCTGAGGCCTGTACACATGTCTACAGACTACTTGTAGCCTCTGCATTAATGAGCGATCAAAACAAATATTGAAAGTAGAAGCACCTTCACCTTGTTGGGAAAACCCAAAAAGAAATTAAGTCCATAGCCAATCAGAAGACTGATAGCAACATAAGCTTGAAAAACATGAACAAATTGCCTTTGTTGGAACGCATTCCAATCTCCAGTTTATTGACAGCTCAAAATTACATGGGCAATGTTTTATCCAAATTGACCAATGCAGCGTGAAAAACTTTACCTTTGTCATAACTTTGTTACTGAAGCTAACCTTACACACTTGTTCACCATCACAAACATATTTTGTTGAAAAATCTTAAGGTGCTGGAGTGGTGAAGTGACGTAACATGTACTTGCACACCTGTATAAGATAAGAAAATCTTTAATGGTCATCTTATTTCAAACACCAGCGACGTAGTGTGATAAAATGTAATGCAGAAAAGAGGTTTCATTTAGATAACACTTTGTAATATATTTCAGGCACTGAATACAACAGTATCGGAGAGACAATGGATACTGGACTACCTTGGTCATACGATTGACGTACATCGTATCCACTACCGCCAGACTTCTGATGTAATTGAAAGGGTGGACATGGCAAAAATCCTGCTCGTACAGACTTTGGGCTAGTTGCTAAGTATCGGGGAAAGAGCCTAGATGACATCCAACTGAATGGTAACCATTAGTAAAACTATCTCTTGAAATGGAATATGAATGAATTTATAATTGTGGACATTTTTATACAGACTATGGTACATTCTTAATTGTCAGTGACTTATATTATTATCAGGCGAAAGATCAAGTACCAATCGGTGCTCTTGATTTATTTTTCACAAACAAAATTTTGACAAAGTCTGTTTTGCACTGGTGGACGTGGTGAAGCGGTTAATGAGCCAGGGGCTGCAGGTTTGATCCCCCGCCGGACTGTCTTTTAGATGAGGCTTGAAGCCTAGACCCCTACTCCATATAACCTTCATGGGTTGTTGGGGCGTTAAACCCAACTCGAACAAATCTGCTTTCTGCACATTTTGTTTTTATACATGGGTGGAGGGTTACACACAATCATGGTTTTCTATTGATGCAAGCTAACATGCCTTAAGAAACCTGTTGCCAACATCTTGGATATGAATCAAGTTGATTAACCCTTTCCCAAACAAGACCTGGTTTTGACGCCCCTAATAGAAAAGGCTTGGGAAAACATTGAAATAAAAGAAGAAAATGATAATAACCAGCATTTTCTCCTTTTGTCTCAATATTTTCTATGCCATATTTTACACAAATTCTATCTTTAATAACTTCCATTTTGTCATTTGTGGCAGTTTTTGAAGTGGATCACCCAAAAATTCTGTCGTTTGGGAAAGGGTTAACTCTGCATCTCGTCCAGATCAATGCTGTATGACACATGAAAAATACATCCAAAAAATTTGAAACGTCTTGAAAATTGCAGATGACAAATTTAGACAAAAAATTTTTGGGCAAGAAAACGGTTAACAACAATGTTGTTTATTAATTTGAATTTTTTCATGTTATATATTCAGACAAGGTTCAAGACATCGCATCCCGAACCGGATTTTTCTGCGGACCAGGAGACACAACCAGGGACATCAGACTATCAGCAGGGGTCTGTCGCTCAACGTGGCCCTTCCAGATGACGGAGACCTTGATAGGGAATACATTCCAGATATGACAGGAAGATTAGGTAGTGGTTACAAAAAAGCCAAAGCAAAAGAAACCTACTCAACATCAAAGGAAGAAATGGAGCCTAAATGAAGAGCAAGAGTTTAAAGAGTTCTTTAACCATTTCCCAAACAAGACCTGGTTTTGACGTCCTTAATCAAAATGGCTTTTGAAAACATTGAGGCAAAAGAAGAAACTGCTGAAAACCAGCAGTTTCTTCTTTTGTCTCAATATTTTCTTAGCTATATAACACTCAATTCCAATCTTTATTAAAATTTATTTCATTGTCTGCAGCAGCTTCCAAACTGGATCACCCTAAAATTTTGCCGTTTGGAAAAGGGTTAAGGAAGACTACGAGAAATTCCAGCTACCAGGACAAAAAAAAAGAATTGAAAAGATGATGAAAGTCAGTTCTAACAACAAAAGTTGTATTTACCAGAGAAAGAGGGACACAATAAAAAAGAAAATAAGTAACATGATGAAATAAATGCATTACAGTGAAGGCCATTGGTTCATGTGTAACAGTTAAGGCCATTGGTTCATGGGTAACAGTGAAGGCCATTAGTTCATGCGTGACAGTGAAGGCCATTTGTTCATGCGTGACAGTGAAGGCCATTAGTTCTGACGTTTGTTGAAGAAAATCATGCTCTACCGTGCAGAGCCTGAAAGGGTTTGACTTGGTTTACCCTCACCCTTTCTTCTGTTTATTTGAATTTGACAAAAGCAAGAAATTAAGCAGACAATAATTGTATTGACTAGTTATTCAATTTGAAATTTTAGTACTCGAGAACAGAAAAATAACGCATCGCTGCCTAAGAAAAAAGGTTCGTATCTTTGGGTATGTTGTATAATCAGTAATCAATGTCTAACCCAATAACTTAAATCAAAGTAGTTCTGTGTGACCATGATCATGAATTGTTTCTGTGTTTTATCACAGCAACTCGAGTTAGAAAGCTATTGTTCCAGAAATTTCTAAAACACAAGCATGTGTACAGTAACTCTCAGAAAAATTGAGACCAGGCCCCGGTTTCTCGAAAAAACTTAAGTGCGTTCTCATGCTCAAATCTGAGCACCGTGCTCAAATCGCACGAAATTCACGTGAACTTCAATCGAATACCCTTCAACGTTGGAGAGTATTCCTTTGAAGTTGAGCATGTTCTCATGAGAATATACTTAAGTTTTTTCGAGAAACCAGGGCCAGGTTTAACAGTTACAAACATTTCTAAACATTTTCTGGTGTTTTTGCTGTACAAGCAGTTGTATTATAACATGTATATTTAAGTGTTTTCTGGTGAGACATGGAAGAACTATGTATAACACGATCATGAATTCAATATCCACTTTATCACTTAGTCAAAAGAACAATTGAAAACTTGAGGATATGTCTTTCTACTACACTTATCAACATAACAATTTCTTATATAAGAAGACATAAAATAAAACTTATATAATAAAATGTATTATAAGGTAAACGGCATTGTTATCTTGAAAGAACATACTACTCTAATGCAATTTTATGTCGCACCTGCATCATTTCGATAGTTTGCCATTGTCCACAATTTTGGTTAAGTTATGAAAATTTACAGTTCTGTAACTATTTAATTAATACATTTGAAATGGGAAATGATAAAAAAGAATATTCATTGCTCAATGCTCATAAAATTTTTGAACTGAAAAAATCTTCTGACATTAGGCAATATTTGTGAAATGATCTTTTGGTAGCATATTTGCATTTAGAGTAGGAAAGTCTACCCCACAATGATTATTGGGAAGACAACCCCATAATGTTGCTCCGTCTTAACCCCAGAATGATTTTTGAGAAAACCACCCCATTATGTAGCTCTTGTATGTACGGCTGATGTCCTCCCCACAACAACATTTTGGACAAAATGTTGGAGACCCCACAATGATTTTGGACAAAAGTCCCCACAATGTACCTGTCGTCTGTACGTCCGTCTGTCTGTCCGTCCGTCCGTCATTCCGTCCAAAAACTTTAACATTGGCCATAACTTCCTTATTACTTAACATATTCGCTTCATACTTTACCACAACATTCCTTGGTACATTACCTTTCTGTAGGCACATACTTTGGTGACCTTGACCCCTGGATGACCTTGACCTTGAACATATATTGGCCATAATTTAAAATCAAAGCGGTGTCGGGGGCATTGTCATCTTACAGTGACAGCTCTTGTTTTTATTATGTTTCTGTCATTTGATAAAGGGATAAATTAGCTCTTTGATCTAGGACCAGGGAACTTAAGAGCAAGGTTGCCCTTTGCACAATGTGAACTGCCCTATTTTCTCGGCCATGTAATATGTAGTTAAAAAGTCATGGACACAAATGTCTGCTTGGTGACAGTTCTAGTTGACTTTGCATCCCAGCTCAGCAGGTATCCATTCTGACATTTGACAAAAGTCATTTGTCTTAACCAATTGGTGTAAATCATCTATGTGAGAGATCAGCTGGAGGTTTGTTTGGATATTGTGGTGGTACTGGTGAGAGAGAAATGCCAGGAATCCACGGTTAAGTGCTTCAGCCACTGCGATATGACCATAGAAGTTGAAAACGACATGAAACCCCACTAAATCAAATCCAGTGGACTTTGCATGTTTTTGGTAGAAAATTAAATGAAGGGCAATAAAAATTAATTGAATTGTAAGCAATACCTTCTACAGACTTTATTGCTAATAAAATGCATATGAATTGGCCTTAGCTATGCACAGGAAAACATACAACATAGAAAAAAATAGGGATGCTTATTTTCTGCAAAAAGTATTTTCTCCTTTTCACACAAGGTTTTCCATACAATTTATTCTACATTCTGATGCGTTTGTGCTGTTGTCTATAACAGTTTTAGAATTTGGACCAGCCTAAAACTCTTGTCAATCAGGAAAGCATGTTTTATATCTGCAGGGTCATATTATTTTATGACCCTTTTTGTCTGTCTGTCTATTAACAATTTCTTGTGTGTGCAACTCCTCCTACAGATTCTATCAGAATTTAATCAAACTTGCCATAATGAATCTCCATTGTTTCTAGTTGTACATTTTGCTTTTAAAATTAGATAACTTGTCTTTGAATAAGATTTGTCCAAATTCAAAGATGATGCAGACAACAATTTAACCCTCTCCAGGTCTTTTCTTCCAAAAATTGGGAAGGGGCCCTGGTCAGCCATTTTGGGAAATTTTACCGTGATTTTGGTCAAATTGGGAAAAAATAATAAATGGGAATAAATATAGAAATGAGAATATATTTTCTTAAACAACACTTTACAAACAGAATAATTGAATTATAGAAGACACACTGCTTCTTTGTGACTTGAATTGTCAGTTGATAAATGAACATTATCTATTTTCCAAATTTTAGGAATTTTGGATTTGAAAATTGGGAAATTCTTACTCTGAAATTGGGAAAAAAGGAGCCCTTTTCCAATTGGGAAGCCACCGAATTTCGGCCCCTATTATAGAAGGAAGAAAAGCCCTGCTCTCCCAAACAAGACCTGGTTTTGTCGTCCCTGGTGGAATAGGCTTGGAAAAACATTGAAACAAAAGAAGAAACTGCTGATGACCAGCAGTTTCTTCCTTTATCTCAATCTTTTCTCTGCCATATTTTACACAAATTCTATCTTTAATAATGTCTATTTTGTCATTTGTGACAGTTTTTTAAGTGAATCAGGCTAAAAATTTGGCGTTTGGGAGAGGGTAAGGTGAATGAAATTTAACATTTTTGGTCTTTTTACATAGAAAACATTGTGGGAAATGAAGTGATAGCTTTTCACAAGCAATTCCTTCATTTTCCACAATGTTTTCCCAAGCCAGTTCTAGGGACGCCAAAACCTTGCTTTGTATGGGAAAGGTTTAATAAGGGTATTTATTTGTGTTGTATACTTTTCACTGCACATATTAAAGTTGAATCCTGTTTCTGGTTGAATAGTGTCATATCCTGCTTAAATGTGTACCCGGTCGTGAAATCAGTTAACTCTTTCCCAGACAACAAAAATTTAGGGTGTTCCAACATGACAGCTACTGCAGACAATAAAATAGATGTTGAAAAAGATTGAATTTGTGCAAATTGTAGCACAGAAAGCGTTGGGGCAAAAGGAGAAACTGCTGGTTATCAGCAGTTTCTTCTTTTGTCTCAATCTTTTCCCAAGCCCTTTTCTTATAGAGACATCAAAACCCAGTCTTGTTTGGGAAAGGGTTAAATGTAAGTTAGCAAACGTTTAGCTTGTAATGTTAACAATTTTTTAACCCTTTCCCAAACAAGACGTGGCCCTGGTTTCTCAAAAAAACTTATAGGTACATACTCATGAGTACATGCTCAACTTCAATGGAATACTCTCCAATTTTGAAGGTATTCTATTGAAGTTTGTGTGGGTTTCATTTGATTTGAGTACGTAACGGTGCTCAGATTTGAGTCTGAGAACAAACTTAAGTGGTGAGGTATTGTGATACCGCTGTGTCCGTCGTCCGTCGCCCGTCGTGCGTCGTCCGTCAACCTTTGGCTTGTGTGCACTCTAGAGGCCACATTTTTTGCCCAATCAACCTGAAATTTGCTCAGAATGATTTTCTTGATGAAATCTCGGACAAGTTTGAAATTGGGTCATCTGGGGTCAAAAACTAGGTCACGGGATCAAATCTTAGAAAAACCTTGTGTGCACTCTAGAGGCCACATTTTTTGCCCAATCAACCTGAAATTTGCTCAGAATGATTGTCTTGATGAAATCTCGGACAAGTTTGAAATTGGGTCATCTGGGGTCAAAAACTAGGTCACAGGGTCAAATCTTAGAAAAACCTTGTGTGCACTCTAGAGGCCACATTTTTTGCCCAATCAACCTGAAATTTGCTCAGAATGATTATCTTGATGAAATCTCGGACAAGTTTGAAATTGGGTCATCTGGGGTCAAAAACTAGGTCACTGGGTCAAATCTTAGAAAAACCTTGTGTGCACTCTAGAGGCCACATTTTTTGCCCAATCAACCTGAAATTAGCTCAGAATGATTGTCTTGATGAATTCTCGGACAACTTCGAAATTATGTCATCTGCAGGGTTGGGGTAATCGTAATCTGTAATCGTAATCGATTGTAATCAATTACATTTTCTCAAGTAATCGACACTAATCTGTAATCGAAGGGAGTTTCGATTACATGTAATCGTAATTTAATCGATTACAGGCTTAAAAATTGATGTAATCATCGATTACATTTTCGATTACTTGCAGAAAAAAATATGAATCAAATTAAGATATAAAAATTGTTTTCAAGGAACATAGAAATGTTAAGAAGTACCCCACATGAATTTCAGGAAAATCAATATTTGTCTATTGAAAATACATGTACATCATTTTAAGTTAAGACAAAAGTAAAAACTCTTTATAATTGCAATTAGTCTGTAAAACATAATAAAGTCCCAATTTTGGACAGCTAATGATAAGTAGAAAAAGTTTGTATTAGAGATCCTTTCCCAAACAAGATCAGGTTTCGACATACCTGATAGGAATTGTTTTGGAAACATTTAGAGAAAAGAATAAAGGGCATACATAGAAGTGCATCATTTGGGAGAGATTAAAATGACTACTGTTGTTTGGGTTGAAAAAAACATGTACTTCACACCTTTTTACATGAAGAACAATAGTGACTGCTATAGTGTGAAACCTTAACAAAAGGTGTTTATTTCCCCAGGCTAGTTTTAGTATTATACAATTTGACAACTTTGTTTGATGAAGTTAATATGAAGGTTCAGGTATTTTTCTGGATGCAAATGTTCTTGGGATCTGACATTGTGACAACAGCTTTGTACTCCTTCATGGGCTATTTGAAGTTCCTGACTCCTTTCCTAATGAGGAGACTTTGACCACAGTCTCTAAACTTTCCAGAAACTATTTATGATAAGATGCAATATTAATTATAGAATAAACCCTTTCCCAAACAACATTTTTTTCTAAAACAAAAGGAAATTTGCAGACAGCAAAATTGATCCTGTTTCACATAGAAATAACCAGGAGAAAGTGCTGATTATGGCCATTTTCTGTTAAGGCTTTCTAAACCCGCCATATCTTCAGAGGTCATCAAAGTGTGTCACTATTTGAGAATAGTTTTGAATGTTTAAATAATATTATATGTTTTATAGCTATATAGTTTTTATAGGACCGAAATAATATTCATGCACTATTTAAACCATAAATAAAGTTTTGCAATATAACTATTCTTTTACAACATTGTATAATATTGTCATTCAACATTGCATGTTATTTTCTGAAAAGATTTGGCAGTGCTAAACATGTTTATACCCCCCACAACAAAGTTATGGGGGGGGTATACTGGAATCAGGTTGTCCGTCCGTCCGTCCGTCCGTCTGTCCGTCCGTCCGTCTGTCCGTCCGTCTGTCCGTCCGTCCGTGGACATAATCTTGTGTCCTCTTCTCCTCCCACAGTTTTTGACCAATTCTTCTGAAATTTTACCAGGATGTACCCTATCACATGAAGTTGTGCACCTGCAATTTTGATCTTGATCCAGTCACTAGTTTCAGAGTTATGCCACTTTGAAGTTTTTAAGGGGGGGGGGGGTGTGGACATAATCTTGTGTCCTCTTCTCCTCCCACAGTTTTTGACCAATTTTTCTGAATTTTTTTCAGGATGTTTCCTATCATATGAAGTTGTGCACCTGCAATTTTCATCTTGATCCAGTCATTAGTTTTAGAGTTATGCCACTTTGAAGTTTTTAATAAGGGGGGGGGGGGGGGGGGGGGAGTAGTCAAAATTTACAATTTCGTTTCCGTGTTCTAACTTGAGAACCGTTTGACCTAGGATCATGAAACTTTACACAGTTGTTGCCCATGACCATTCAAGGTGCCCTATTGTTTTGGGGTCACCAAGGTCAAAGGTCAAGGTCACAGTTGGACTTTGTATAAAATCCGTTTCCATGCTCTAAGTCAAGAACATTTGGCCGATAGCACTTTTTCAGTGACAAGGCCCTAGTGGGGGGTATTCGTCCGCTTTGCGACAGTTCTAGTTTGTTTTTATCCTTTCCCAAGCGACAGAACGTTAAACAGTTCCATTTTGGCATCTGAAGCAGATTACAAAATAGATGTTTATAAAGAAAGTGTTCATGTGCAATTTGGCAGATAAAATATTGAGGCTTATGGAGAAAATAGTGATTCTCAGCATTTTCTTCTTTTGACTCAATGTTTTCAAAATTATTGTCTATTAAAGATGTCAAAATCATGTCAAGTTTGGGAAAGGATAAGCAAGTAATCGAATTTAATCATCCTGTAATCATGAATACTTTAGCAAAAGTAATCGAATGTATTCAATTACATGTGAAAATTAGAGTAATCGATTATTAATCAATTACATGTTTTTCCCAATGTAATTGATTAATAATCGATTACAGGTGACTGTAATCGAACCCCCACCCTGGTCATCTGGGGTCAAAAACTAGGTCATGGGGTCAAATCTTAGAAAAACCTTGTGTGAACTCTAGAGGCCACATTTTTTGCCCAATCAACCTGAAATTTGCTCAGAATGATTGTCTTGATTAAATCTCGGACAAGTTCGAAATTGGGTCTTCTGGGGTCAAAAACTAGGTCAAGGGGTCAAATCTTAGAAAAACCTTGTGTGCACTCTAGAGGCCACATTTTTAGCTCACCTGAGCACGATAGTGCTCATGGTGAGGTATTGTGATACCGCTGTGTCCGTCGTCCGTCGTGCGTCGTCCGTCGTCCGTCAACCTTTGGCTTGTGTGCACTCTAGAGGCCACATTTTTTGCCCAATCAACCTGAAATTTGCTCAGAATGATTGTCTTGATGAAATCTCGGACAAGTTCGAAATTGGGTCATCTGGGGTCAAAAACTAGGTCACGGGGTCAAATCTTAGAAAAACCTTGTGTGCACTCTAGAGGCCACATTTTTTGCCCAATCAATCTGAAATTTGCTCAGAATGATTGTTTTGATAAAATCTTGGACAAGTTTGAAAATGGGTCATCTGGGGTCAAAAACTAGGTCATGGGGTCAAATCTTAGAAAAACCTTGTGTGCACTCTAGAGGCCACATTTTTTGTCCAATCAACCTGAAATTTGCTCAGAATGATTGTCTTGATAAAATCTTGGTCAAGTTCGAAATTGGGTCATCTGGGGTCAAAATCTAGGTCACGGGGTCAAATCTTAGAAAAACCTTGTGTGCACTCTAGAGGCCACATTTTTTGACCAATCAACCTGAAATTTGCTCAGAATGATTGTCTTGATAAAATTTCGAACAAGTATGAAATTGGGTCATCTGGGGTCAAAAACTAGGTCACGGGGTCAAATCTTAGAAAAACCTTGTGTGCACTCTAGAAGCCACATTTTTTGCCCGATCAACCTGGAATTTTCTCAGAATGATTGTTTTGTTGAAATCACATTTTTTGCCCAATCAACATTAAAATTGATAAGAATGATTGTCTTGATCATTCTCGGACAAGATCGAAATTGGGTCATCTGGGGTCATAAACTAGGTCATGAGGTAAAATCTTTGTAAAACCTTGTGTGCACTCTAGAGGCCACATTTTTGCCCAATCATTCGGCAATCAACCTGAAAATTGATCAGAATGATTGTCTTGATCAATTCTAGGTCACGAGGTCAAATCTTAGTTAAACCTTGTGTGCACCCTAGAGGTCACATTTTTGTCCAATCAACCTGAAAATTGGTATACAAAAAGTTATATTATAACAGGTGAGCGCTTCAGGGCCAATGGCCCTCTTGTTTGCCCAATCAACCTGAAAATTGCTCAGAATGATTGTTTTGATGAAATCTCGGACAAGTTCCAAACTGGGTCATCTTGGGTTAAAAACTAGGTCACAGGGTCAAATCTTAGAAAAACCTTGTGTGCACTCTAGAGGCCACATTTTTTGCCCAATCAACCTGAAAATTGCTCAGAATGTTGATGAAATCTCGGACAAGTTCGAAATTGGGTCATTTGGGGTCAAAAACTAGGTCACGGGGTCAAATCTTAGAAAAACCTTGTGTGCACTCTAGAGGCCACATTTTTTGCCCAATCAACCTGAAAATTGATCAGAATAATTAACTTGATAAAATCTCGGACAAGTTCAAGTTCAAAATTGGGTCATCTGGGGTCAAAAACTAGGTCACAGAGTCAAATCTTAGAAAAACCTTGTGTGCACTCTAGAGGCCACATTTTTTGCCCAATCAACCTGAAAATTTGTCAGAATAATTGTTTTGGTGAAATCTACAAGTTCAAAATTGGGTCATCTAGGGTCAAAAACTAGGTCACGGGGTGAAATTTTAGAAAAACCATGTGTGCACTCTAGAGGCCACATTTTTTGCCCAATCAAGCTGAAAATTGGTCTGAAATGGTGACTTGATGAAATCTCGGACAAGTGTTAAATAAGGTCTTCTGGGGTCAAAAACTAGGTCACGGGGTCAAATTTTAGAAAAACCTTGGCCCCGTTTTACTAAGATTTGCGTAAGTTTTTGCGTAACTTTACGTTTAAAAAAATCTTACGCAAATTCTTAAGTGCGTTTTACTAAACGATCGTAAGAAAATTTTGAACGTAAGAAAAAAATTGTCGTAACTCTAAAAATAGAACAACAGAGGCTAAAAATAAATCAACAATGTGCTCTCACCTCGGTCTAGTTTCTAGTAAATATTAATATATAATAATTGTGTTTTCTGTTCATACTGTGTTTTTATGCAATAATAAACGTAAATCTCCTTATAAAGATGACAGAAATTCGGAATTTTAGGCGGTTTGCTGAAATATAATTGTGCTGAACACTCAACGTATTCCATACGTTCGAAGTTGTCCATTAGAATCGGGAAAACGTGAGAAATACTAGCTGTCATGTTGTTGTTTTCCTATTCTATAAATAGTAACACAAAACAAAGTGAGAAAAAACAACGAAATAAACATACATTTTCCGTGGATTTTTGAATTTCAACCTTTCTTTTGATATATATTTTGATTTTTTCGGTAATTCTTTAGTTTACAAGGCTTTATAAGGTAAATTGATGCACTGGAATTAGTTACGAAAATACTTACGTAAACTATTTTTTGATCGTAGAGTTACGCAAAAACTTACGCAAATCTTAGCTGCGAACATTTTTAGTAAAACGCACTTACGCAAATAATTTGAACGTACGTTCAAATCTACGAAAAATTCTTGCGTAAGTTCGTTAGTAAAACGGGCCCCTGGTGTGCACTCTAGAGGCCACATTTTTTGTCCAAATGTACTCATTTTTGCTCAGAATGATTGTCTTGATGAAATCTCGGACAAGTTCGAAATTGGGTCATCTTGGGTCAAAAACTAGGTCACTGGGTCAAATCTTAGAAAAACCTTGTGTGCACTCTAGAGGCCATATTTTTTGTCCAAATGTACTCATTTTTGCTCAGGAAGTGTGTTTTTATGATTTCTCTGACAAGATTAAAATTGGGTCATTTGGGGTCAAAAACTAGATTACGGGGTCAAATCTTAGGAAAACCTTGTGTGCACTCTAGTCTCAGGTGAGCGCTTCAGGGCCAATGGCCCTCTTGTTTCTGGAAACCGGGGCCTGGTTTTGACTTCCCTAAAAGAAATTGTTTGGGAAAAACAATAATTTTATACTTTGACCTTGTGGTTTTGACCTTGGATATTGATTTATTTTTCTTAGCCTAAGGCTATGTCTTTACATCCTATTTGAGACAGGGCCTTGATATTTCACACATGGATACTTCCTCCTAAGACTGTTTATGTGGGACCATGACTTTAACCTTGTGGTCTTGACCTTGGATCTTTACCTTGGGAGGGCTTTGAAATTAAACACATGGATATCTTATTCCAAATCAATGCCCTTTGACCTCGTAGTTTGACTTTTCATTGACAAGCCTCTGTGTAGGCAAGCTATGTTATGCTGTGTCACTCTCCTCTGTTTGTTTATGAAACTTATTGTATAACAAAATTGAAAACTAAAGAGGTTCTCTTATGTCATACTCTGGTGTTATATTTCCTCAGTAATATGAAATATGAGATTTGTTTGCTAAGCTCTTGTCTTACTGCCCTGCTTTAACCCTTTCCCTAATGGCAAAAAATTAGACAGGTTTAAATTAAAAATTGTTGAAAAAGAACATTTCAAGTGCATCTTTATAGGGAGTCAAAAGTTATCACTTAGTACTGTATGTGGGAATGGATTAAGGTATAAAGCACATCATTAAAACACCACTTTCTAGCCATGTGAAATGCATCGAAATTAATTACATACCGTATTTCACCTTATAGACGCGCCCTCCCTAATAGATGCGCCCCCACTATATTTACAATCTCGGAAGCCATGGGACACCCCTCCCACCTTCACCCGACCTTACCTTGACTGTAGAGTAGACCGTAGAGTAGACGGTAATGACAAATTCCAGACTCAAACTCCACCAAACTTCATCTTTGTGATGATCATACTTGTGGAAAAACGCTTTATCTCAACAAGTAAAGCGTCTTATAATAGGGTATACGGCTCGGGTAATTGATTGAATAATTCAATTATGGTTATCCCTCTCTAGGTAGAATTGAAATTCATCCGGCCCCGGTACGAGCATTGATAAACTTTCCTTTATCATTCCCCTTGCAGAGTGACCGTTTATGCAGTTTATTTCAAAGCCCCGTAAGAGGTCGCGTTTGATTTGTAAATTAAGAAGTGGAAAGCGAATTGATAGTACGCACACAAATGAAAAATAAATCATTTTTGCCGAAAATGAATTAATGAATATGCACAGATACCACGGGAAGTATGTTTTATTATTTTGTAAAGTGAAGAAGAAGAAGAAATCTAAACATTCCGAAAACGAAAGTAGAACACACCCGCCTTTTCGAGACAAAGGACTAGACTGGCAGGTAACTGTAGACTGGATGACAGTTACGTCGCTTCGTCTCCGCCGATTTATACATGTACCGGGTAACCCAGTGTATTTATAAGATACAACGTCATCTACTGATAAAGTGACATATCTTGATCGATAATTTACGGTAGGTTGATTTTCTACATTCAGCGAAGCACTTTAAAATTCAGTAAAAGTGGTACGAAATAAACGCGCCTCCACGGCGTTTTGCATCGCGCCGGGGCGCGTCTATTAGGTGAAATACGGTACACTTGTAAATACACTTCACATAAGTTGATTCACCATAACGGATTTCAAGTTTATGCTTCAAGGAGAACATAATTTACACAAATATTATTTTACTCTATATTCATATGCAAGGGAGGTAATTTTAAAGATTTAAGTATATATATATATGCATGCATCATAAATTCTCAATCTCCAAGCAGAGTTGTCGTTCGTTACTCTCACATACATCTCTGCAACGGCCTGGGCGTATGAATGACAAGAATCTTGTCAAACCGAGGAAAACGTGTATTATTGCTGTTTAACTGTTTCATGTGTAACATAATAAAGTAGACAAAGAAATGATGATTCTGGTTACATTTGAAAGGCACTATAACTAATGAAATAACCCATATACAATGGAACTATTTTCTCAAGCCTCCTTACCAATGGCAGGAATTTTGTGCTAAAAATAGACTAGGTTTACGTTTTGTTTTGATAGATCGTCGGTGTTGTTATATAATATCGCATCTACGGCTTGAATGAAGTCGTAGTTGTGAGATTTTATAACAACACTTACGAAATACTATTGTTTGTCCGAAATACGTCACGGTTAGCTGGATAAAATCGTTCCCTATCAGAATGAAACGTACAGAAAATTTGAATGAATGACATCAATCTAAAAAAATTAAATTATTTTCGTTGGAAAATGATATTGAATTTTAAGCAACGTAAAGTATGACATATTTTGGACTTTGGAAAAGAAAAATTATTTGTTATTGCCGTTTTGATGTGATAGAAAGTGACGTAATCTAGCAGATGATGACGCAATACTCTCTGAGGCAACTACAGAGGTGAATGTAATGAATGAACCGTGTGCAAGAGAGTGATAAATTCTAAGCTGTTAAAAATGCTTTTGTTTGTATTTGGAATGGAAATGTAACACAATTTAGGAATTACTGGCACTTTTCAAATTTCGCCTCTGGCTCTTTAGTGCTAATGATTGGTTGCATACCTTAACAGTCATCATTAACTGTTTAGCTTTCGAATTGGGCCGTCCTAAAATTATTGTCCTTTGGAAAGGGCTAAACCACATCCAAATTCTTCACGATAATTATAGTTGTACATCTATTGAGTCATGAAATATAAAATTTGTGAAATCATACAAGTGTAAGCAAACAGTGAACCGTTTCTTACTTCTCTTGTCATTGATTATTCTGTTCATTGAATGGGGACCTAGCTAGATATTTTCCTTTTTTGCTTGCTCAGAAATAAAAAGATTCATTACTCATAATATTTTGAACCAACTTCATGCTGATTTAATTTCCCTAACAACAAGCCGGTTTTTCAACATAACTAGCAAAGGAAACTTTTTGGAACTAATTGAGGTAAAAGGAGAAAATATGGTAATCGATTAAACATTGAGGCAATTTTATAGTAAAAAAGAATTTTATTTGCTCAGACATTCCTTATCAGACTCTGTGATTGTATAGGAAAAGATTAATCTTTTCCCAAACATGACATGATTTTGACATTCATCGTAGAAATAGTTTGGGAAAACATTATCAGAAGAATTTTTTCTGAATATTTTCTAGTATGCAATATCATACCCAATTTCAACCTTTCAATCACTTTATGGTCTGCAACTCCTTTCAAAATGAACAAGTTGAAAATATGGCTGTTTGAGATAGGGTTAACCCTTTCCCAAACAAGACCTGGTTTTGATGTCCCTAATAGAAAAGGCTTGGGAAAACATTGAAACAAAAGAAGAAACTGCTGATAACCAGCAGTTTCTCCTTTTGTCTCAATATTTTCTGTGCTATATTATACACAAATACCTTCGTTTTTAACATCAATTTTGTTGTCTACAGCAGCTTTTATAGGACTGCACTAAAATTTTGCCGTTTGGGAAAGGGTTAATAATTGTCAGACTGGAACCTGATTGTGTCTACTTATTTGTCATCTCTGGCTTCTAGCTCTCTCCCAAACAAGACATGTGAACCGTATTATCAACGACCTTAGGACCATGTTTCTGTGTAAATTGTGTAACAAGACATTTGATTGCACTTGTAGTAAGAAATCAGATTGGGCCAATCGGGTTTGCTGTTACAAGGAATTACGCAAAAATAATCTTTCGACCGCTGATAATACAGACTTCTGGTTTTGATGTCCCTAACAGAACAGCAGGGTTTTCAAAACCCCCCAAATGTTTTTTTTACCCCCAAATTGAATGTTTTACCCCCAATTTGCCAGCAGCCTTCTATGTTTCTTATACAAGGGGTACAAGCATGCTGCAAATAACAGTTTTTACCCCAAATTTTGAAAGTCAGTGGAAACCCTGAATAGGCTTGGAAAAAACATTGAGGTTAAAGAAGAAATTGCTGGTCATTTTTTAGCTCCACTGGCCTTTCAGGCCAGCGGGCTATTGTCATGGCGGTGTGTCCGTCGTGCGTCCGTCCGTGCGTCCGTAAACTTTTTCTTGAAAAATCTTCTTCTCAAAAACTACTGGATGGATTTCAACCAAACTTCACAGGAATGATCCTTGGGTGACCCTCTCTCAGATTCCTTCAAAGAATATGGATTGAACTAGAATAACCTGAGTTATCTGCCCTTGAATGTCAAAAATAGCAGGTTTTGACTTTAGTTTTCTTCTAAAATCTACAAATATTGAACAATCAAGACAAAACTTTGACAGAATGATGCTGACTACAAAATCTTGCCTTGGTAAAATTTTCAGCTTGATCTGAATTTTACATCATGAGTTATGTGCCCTTGAAATTGACAGAATCGCCATTTTTGGCTGTATTTTGACTTTGTTTTCACTCTAGCAACTACAAATATTGACTAAACAAGACAAAACTTTGACAGAATGATGCTGACTATAAGATCTTGCCTTGGTAAAGTATTCAGGTTGATCTGAATTTTATAGCATGAGTTATGTGCCCTTGAAATTGCCCAAAATTGCCATTTTTGGCTCTACAGTCTAACCTGTATTAAGAGACCGTCTTTGGGATTCACCAAAAAAGGTCACATATGACAGGTGGTCTCTTAATTGAGGGTCGGACAGAATTGGTAAAATTTTCAAAGTACATGGTTACTTACTTACTTGGTTACTTACTTACTTACATGTACGATCAATGTTTAGTATTTATTGCATGCTAAAATTAATTTACAAATGAATATACTCTACGTATATAATAAAACTAAAGAAAATGATTGGAAGAATACGCCTTATATAGTAAGAATATCCGTCAGTCGATCTACATTAAGTTAACTGAATTTGTGCCATGGAATATCTTTTTATGGGATACACATCTGATTAAGTATGTTAGTATTCAAAAATTTATGCAAGAAAATGTGTTTACCACTCTTTTGTCTTGCTCCACAAGAAGGAATAGGGCGGACTCGTAGCCACAAACCAATACCTATCATCAAGTTTGTGGCTACGATATCGCAGCTATCCTCGATCCAACATTTCCTTTTTTGTCATTCCCACTGTGCAACATTAATTTTGAAGTTCTTCTTTATGAAAAGATCGGCCATTTCAAACAACAAAAACTGTAAATTGAATTCGAGAATTTGCCAAAAAGTTCATCCTATCATTGTTTGTGCCTACTTGATTCGCGGATTCGTAGTTGCCAATACTCAAGGGATCCTTAATCGAACAAATATTTCGGCCGTTTACAAGCCCATCCCTGCTAAGAAAATTACAATCAAGTTCGACTCGGTGACATCATTTTTTTACGATAACTTATTTCTCACGCTATTTGATTTTGAACACCGTTAACTTTCGTTTCCGTCTAAAGAATCCATATTTTGAAATTACGTCCCCGGGAAAAAGTCGCTAAAAACAGTTTCGACGGTTGATTTGGGCACAGTTTTTAAGGTCGCTTGTCGGGTAAGGCAGGGAGTCGTTTAATTCAGGGTCAAATTATAGCAAAATGCTTCGGGAGGAAAAAATTCGGTCACATATGACAGGAAGTCGCTAAATTCAGAGGGTCGCTAGGGCAGGTTTGACTGTATTTTGCTGGTTTTGACTTTATTTTTACTCTAAAATCTACAAATATTGACCAATGAAGACAAAACTTTGACAGAATATATATAAGCATTGTATGCTGCCTGGATGTAATTTTCATCTTGATTGGAGTCTTACATCATGAGTTATGTGCCCTTGAATTTGACAAAATTGCCATTTTCGACTTTGTTTTCAGTCTAACAACGACAAATGTTAACCAATCAAGATGATACTTGGAAAGAATCTTGTTGACAACAAGATCTTGCTGATGTGTAATTTTCAATATGATCACACTGTTATAATCTGAGTTATGTGCCCTTGAAATTGACAAAATATCAGTTTTCAACACTTTTTCCACTCTTGAAGCCATGAATATTGACTAATATAGACAAAATTTGAACAGAATGATAGTGACCATAAGATCTTGCATGTGTTTAATTTTCAATTTGATTTTAAATATACATACTGAATTATGTGTCCATGATATAGACAAAATCACAGTTTTCAATTTTATTATCGCTCTAACATCCCTAAAATATTAGTCAATCATTTACCTTTTTTTGCATTGACCACATGATTGCTGCTTTTGACTTTGTTTTTGCTGTAAGAACCACAAGTATTCAAAAATCCAGTCAAAACCTGGGTTTAATATTAAAGGAAATTCAGGCCTGTGGAGCGACTCAAGACCTTCAGGTCTTTCTAGTATTAGGGAAGTCCAAACTGGGACTTTTGTTAGGGAGGGTTTAATGACACTTAAAATACTTCTACCCGGATCTTTTTTATTTCAATATTTATATTTGTGATGGATCAATGATTCAAGATGGTATAAATGATTTTACAGCTGAGTCCACTTTAACCCTTTCCCAAATCGTAAAAATTCAGACAGCCCTCATTTAAATGCTGTAGACAACAAAATGGATGTTAATTATGCCCCCTTTCGAAGAAAATGGGGGTATATTGATTTGCAAGTGTCGGTCGGTCGGTCGGTCGGTCGGTCGGTCGGTCGGTCGGTCGGAAGGTCGGTCGGTCGGTCGGTCGGTCGGTCCGTAGGTCGGTCGGTCTGTCCGTAGACCAAACCTTGTCCGGAGCATAACTCAAAAAGTATTAAAGGTAGAATCATGAAACTTCATAGGTGGATAGATCTCATTATGGAGAGGTGCAGTGCACAAGAACCATAACTCTGCCAATCAAAATTTTTGAGTTATTGCCCTTTGTTGAATTTATAACTTGATTCTTGTCCGGAGCATAACTCAAAAAGTATGTGAGGTACAATCATGAAACTTTACAGGTGGATAGATCTTATTATGGAGAGGTGCAGTGCACAAGAACCGTAACTCTGCTGATCAAATTTTTTGAGTTATTGCCCTTTGTTGATTTTCAAACTTGATTCTTGTCCGGAGCATAACTCAAAAACTATGTTAGGTAGAATCATGAAACTTTACAGATGGATAGATCTCATTATGGAGAGGTGAAATGCACAAGAACCGTAACTCTGCCGATCATATTTTTGGAGTTATTGCCCTTTGTTGATTTTCAAATTTGATTATTTTCCGGAGCATAACTCAAAAAGTATGTAAGCTAGAATCACGAAACTTTACAGGTGGATAGATCTCATTATGGAGAGGTGCAGTGCTTAAGAACCGTAACTCTGCCAATCAAATTTTTTGAGTTATTGCCCTTTGTTGATTTTATAATTTGATTCTTGTCCGGAGCACAACTCAAAAAATATGTAAGGTAGAATCATGAAACTTTACAGGTGAATAAATTTCATTATGGAGAGGTGCAGTGCACAAGAACTGTAACTCTGCCAATCAAATTCTTGGAGTTATTGCCCTTTGTTGATTTTTACACTTAATTCTTAACCTTGCCTATATCTCATGTCCTTTTACACATACAGCCTTGATATCTCACACATAGATACCTCCTATCAACATGGTTCACATTTAACCATGACCTTGGACCTTGTGACCTTGACCTTGGAGTTTGACCTACTTTAAAAAGAAATAAACCTGGCATATATCTCATGACCTTTTACAAATACAGCCTTGATATTTCACATATTGACACATCTTACCAAGAACTTTCACAATTGACCATGACCTTGGACTTTGTGACCTTGACCTTGGGGTTTGACCTACTTTTAAAAAACTTTAACCTGGACGATATATCATGTCCTTTTACACATACAGCCTTGATATTTGACACATGGAAACCTCCGACCAAGACCTAACACATAGGACTATGACCTTGGACCATGTGGCCTTGACCTTGGAGTTTGACCTACTTTAAAAAAAATAAACTGGACCTATATCTTATGTGCTATTACACATACAGCCTTGGTATTTCACACATGGACACATCTTACCAAGACCTTTCACATTTGACCATGACCTTGGACCTTGTGACATTGACCTTTGACTTTGACCTACTTTAAAAAAAATTTAACCTAGCCGATATATCAGTTCCTTTTACACATACAGCCTTGATATTTGACACGTGGACACCTACGACCAAGACCTTTCACATTTGACCATGACCTTGGACCTTGTGACCTTGACCTTGGTGTTTGACCTACTTTAATAATACATTAACCTGGCCTATATTTCATGTCATTTTACATATACAGCCTTGATATTTCACACATGGTCACTTCCAACCAAGATATTTCACTTTTGACCATGACCTTGGACCTTGACCTTGGAGTTTGACCTACTTTTAAAAAACTTAAACTAGGCCTATATCTCATGTCCTGTTACCTATACAGTCTCAATATTTTACACATGGACACCTCCTACCGAGACCTTCCACATTTGACCATGACCTTGGCCTGTGTGACCTTGACCTTTGATTTTTACATACTTTTAGAAATCTTTTACCTAGCCTTTATCTTATGTCTTATTACACTTACAGCCTTGATATTTTACACATAGACACCTCCTACCAAGACCTTTCACATTTGACCATGACCTTGAATATTGCAACCTTGACCTTGGAGTTTGACCTACTTTTAAAAAGACTGAAACCAGGCATATATATCATGTCCTTTTACACCTACAGCCTTGATATTTCACACATGGACACCTCCAACCAAAACGTTTCACATTTGACCTTGGCATTTGGCCTACTTTTAAAAACTTTAACCTGGCCTATGTTTCATTTTACTTTTACATATACAGCTTTGATATTTCACACATAGACACCTCCTACCAAGACCTTTCATATGTGACCATGACCTTGGACCTTGTTAACTTGACCTTGGACTTTGACCTACATCAAATGTAGGCCCTTGAGGGGGCATATATGTTTTACAAACATCTCTTGTTCAATTTGCCTCCCACAGAGCTGACATCATTGTAACTCTTCTCTCATGTAGCTTTCCTTGTTAAGGTAGGGTTTGTGTATAACGTAGCATGGAAAATATCAAGGCAAAAGGAGAAAATGCTGATTACCAGCATTTTCTTCTTTTGCCTATGTTTTCTCAAGCATTTCCTGTTGGGCATGTTAACCAGGTCTTTCCAGCTCTTTAACCCTTTCCCAAACAGCAAAATTTTAAGGAGGTCTCGTGAAAGCTGCTACTGTATAATATTATAAGAAACAAAATAAGCATGGACATGTGTTCAATGCAGCATAAAAAATATTGCAGCAAAAGGAGAAAATTCTGGTTGTCAGAATTTTCCTCTCTTGCATCAATGTTATCCCAAGACTTTTCTATTGGGGACACCCAAACCAGGTATTATTTTGGAAAGAGTAAAAATTAAATGTAACAAATTGTCAGGGTTGAAACAGCCTTTTGTAATATGACATTTAGCCCTTTCCCAAACAAGACCTGGGTAGCGTTTTACTAACATTTGCGTAAGTTTTTGCGTAACTTTACGTGTAAAAAAATCTTACGCAAATTCTTAAGTGCGTTTTACAAAACGATCGTAAGAAAATTTTGAACGTAAGAAAAAAATTATCGTAACTCTAAAAATAGAACAATAGTGGCTAAAAATAAACCAACAATGTGCTCTTATCCCAGTTTAGTTTCTTGTAAATATAAAAAACTACTAGTTGTGTTCTAGTTTTAAACTGTGCTTTTTAGCATTGATAAAGGTAGTTCTGCTATTAAAAGTTACATAAATTGGATATTTTAGGTGAATTGCTGAACTATTACTGATACGGTTCCAAACGTATTATATACGTTCGAATCTGTCCATTAGAATCGGAAAAACGTGAAAAATACTAGCTGTCATGTTGTTGTTGTTTTATTCTATAAATAGTAACACAAAACAAAGTGAGAAAAAACAAAGAAATAAACATACATTTTCCGTCGATTTTTTAATTTCAGCCTTTCTTTTGATATATATTTTGAATTTTTCGGTAATTCTTTAGTTTACAAGGCTTTATAAGGTAAATTGAGGCATTGGCATTAGTTACGCAAAAACTTACGCAAATCTTAGCTGCGAACATTTTTAGTAAAACGCACTTACGCAAATAATTTGAACTTACGTTCAAATCTTACGTTCAAATCTACGAAAAATTCTTTCGTAAGTTCGTTAGTAAAACGGGCCCCTGGTTTTGACGTTCCTAAGAGAATAGGCTTGGAAAAACATTGAAAAAAAAAAAGAAGAAACTGCTGATGATCAGCAGTTTCTCCTTTTGTCTCAATATTTTGTTATGTCATATTTTACACAAATCCTATCTGTACATTCATTTTGTCATTTGTGGCAGTTTTTGAATTGGATCACCCTAAAATTTTGCTGTTTGGAAAAGGGTTAAGACAAACATGGGTATAGATAAATTTGTATGTACATGCAGTCTGATCCATATCCAAAGCAAAATTGTAGTTTTGTCTTTGCAGCAAATGAACCCATTCCCACATATTGATGCCTTTTGACTCCCCACACAATAAAGGCTTTAGTAAACATTGTGGAAAATGAAGAAATTCCTTACTTTGACAAGCAATTTCTTCATTTTCCACAATGTTTTCTACCCAGAAATACCCAAAAATATAAAATTTCATGCGCATAAGAGTTACATGTGCAACTCCTTTAAATTTAGACAAGTGTACAATTTTGCTGTCTGGTAATAGGTTAACACCAGTGAACATTTCTGGCATCTGATAATGGGCGTGAACATTTACCAAAATATGAGACTTAGAAAATAAAACATTTGAAGGCTTTCCCAAACAAAATCCTATTTTTGACATCCTTAATATGGGAGCCTTGGAAAACATATTAGAGGCAAAAGTCTACAGGATTTCCAAAAACCTCCAAATGGGATTCTTTTTACCCCCAAATTTGAATCTTGTACCCCCAATTGTTGCAAGCCTCCTTCTTTGTCTCTTTAAATGGGAGTACAAGCATGCTGTAAAAGTATGGTTTATACACCCAGATTTGTAAGTCAGTGGAAACTCTGAAAAGATGGAAGTTCTGATAACTAGCATTTACTCCTTTTCCTTCAAATGAGTTAGAGGGCCGAGCCAGGATAGCTCAGTCGGTTACGTCCGAGTCTGTCAATCCAGTATCCATTCTGACATTTGACAAAAGTCATTTTTCTCTCACCAATGGGTGTGAATCATCTATGTGAGAGAGCAGCTGGAGGCTCGGTTTGGATATTGTGGTTGTACTGGTGCGAGAAATACCAGGAACCGACGGTTAGGTGCTCCAGCCGCCGCAATATGACCCTGGTAGTTGAAAACGGCGTAAAACCCCAATAAACTCTAACTCAAATGAGTTAGACTGATCTTAACTACTTGCAAGATTTTATTTAAACTTCATATTTCCATTTCAGGGACATGCTGCCCCAATTTTGTACGCAGCTTGGGCCGAGACTGGATTGTTCCCAACATCAGATCTGTTGAACCTCAGAAAGTTGGACTCCGACTTGGAGGGTCACCCAACTCCTGTGAGTAACTTAATATATGATAAATGTTGTGTTAAAATAGATTTGTTCAAAGGGTTTTACCTGATATATTGTTGCTGTTGCAATGAAATCTCCTAACTACTGCTTCAATCAAGCTGTAGTTTTGAGGTTTTAGAACAATATCAGTGAAATACTTTTGTTTGTCTGAAATTACATCACAGTTTACTGGATAAAATCTTCCCTATTTCATAGCTCTGGATGTAAAACCTTTTCCAAACAAAACTGGGCCCCGTTTTCTTGAAAAAAAAACTTAAGTATGTTCTCAGACTCAAATCTTAGCACCATTATCAAATCACATGAAATCCATGTTAACTTCAATTGAATACCCTTCAACAGTAAAGAGTATTCCTTTGAAGTTGATCATGTACTCATGAGTATATACTTAAGTTTTTAGCTCCACTGGCCGAAGGCCAGCGGGGCTTATGTCATGGCCCTGTGTCCGTCGTGCGTCCGTCCGTCCGTGCGTCCGTGCGTGCGTGCGTCCGTGCGTGCGTAAACAATTTTCTAACATCTTCTTCTTCTAAACTACTGGACCAATTTCAACCAAACTTCACACGAATCAACCTTGCATGAATCTCTACCAAATTCCTTCAAAAGAATAAAATCTATGCAGAACTTGAATTTTAATTAATTTAATCAATTTAAATTTTCGAAAAATCTTTAAAAATTCTTCTTCTCCAAAACTATTGGACCAATTTCAACCAAACTTCACACGAATCAACCTTGCATAAATCTCTACCAAATTCCTTCAAAAGAATAAAATCCGAGTAGAACTTGAATTTTAATTAATTTAATCAATTTAAATTTTGGAAAAATCTTTAAAAACTCTTCTTCTCCAAAACTACAGGAGCAATTTCAACCAAACTTCACACGAATTATCCTTGCATAAATCTCTACCAAATTCCTTCAAAATAATAAAATCCGAGCAGAACTTCAATTTTAATTAATTTAATTGATTTAAATTTTCAAAAAATCTTTAAAAATTCTTCTTCTCCAAAACTACTTGACCAATTTCAACCAAACTTCACACGAATCATCCTTGCATGAATCTCTACTAAATTCCTTCAAAAGAATAAAATCTATGCAGAACTTGAATTTTAAATGATTTAATTGATTTAAATTTTCGAAAAATCTTTAAAAAAAATTCTTCTCCAAAACAACTGGACCAATTTCAACCAAACTTCACAGGAATCATCCTTGCATGAATCTCTACCAAATTCCTTCAAAAGAATAAGATCTATGCAGAACTTAATTAAATTTTAATTAATTTAATTGAATTAAATTTTCGAAAAATCTTTAAAAAATCTTCTCCTCCAAAACTACATGACCAATTTCAACCAAACTTCACACGAATCATCCTTGCATGAATCTCTACTAAATTCCTTCAAAAGAATAAAATCTGCACAGAACTTGAATTTTAAATGATTTAATTGATTTAAATTTTCGAAAAAATCTTTAAAAAAAATTCTTCTCCAAAACAACTGGACCAATTTCAACCAAACTTCACATGAATCATTCTTGCATGAATCTCTTCTTATAATTCCTTCAAAAAATAAATTCTATGTAGAACTTAAAAAGTAATTAATTTAATCAATTCAAATTTTCGAAAAATCTTTAAAAAATCTTCTCCTCCAAAACTACTGGACCAATTTCAACCAAACTTTACAGAAATGTTCCTTGCATTAATCTCTCCTTAATTCCTTAAAAAAAATAAATTCTATGTAGAACTTAAATTTTGATTAATTAAATTAAATTAAATTTTCGAAAAATCTTCTTTTCCAAAACTACTGGACCAATTTTAACCAAACTTCACAGAAATCTTCCTTGCATTTATCTCCTTTAAATTCCTTTAAAAAATAATTTCCGTGTAAAACTTAAATTTTAATAAATTTAATTAAATTGAATTTTCGAAAAATTGTTAAACAATCTTTTTCTCCAAAACTACAGGACCAATTTCAACCAAACTTCACAGGAATCTTCCTTGCATGAATCTCTTCCAAATTCCTTCACCATCGGATGAAAAGCTTGGCCGTTGTGGGCTAGGCTTTTTTTTCCCGCTATATGAAACAGTGTAATTTTAAGAAAATTTTAAAAACATTTCTGATCCTTAATCACTTATTGGATTTCATTCTGGTGTAGCATGAATCTTCTTTGAATAGACCTCTATTGTATTCCTTGAAGAATTTTGTAGTCTAAATGTCTAAAAGCCAGTGGAGCGATACAGGGCCATCTTGGCCCTCTTGTTTCGAGAAACCAGGGCCTGGATGTGTATTAAACCATCAACACAATGACGCCTTTTGATACCCCACCAGATGAAAAATTGTGGAAAATGGAAATTGCTTGTGACAAGCAATTTCTTCATTTCCCACAAAGTTTTCTACATGGAAAGACCAAAAAATGTAAAATTTCAGTCACTCGAAAATGTGGTTTGCAATGCCTATGACTTTTTACCAGTATAGAATTTTGTTGTTTGGTAATGGATTTACCCTTTTCCAAACAATCAGGGTCATGCTGCCCCAATTTTGTATGCAGCTTGGGCCGAGACTGAACTGTTCCCCACATCCGATCTGATGAACCTCAGAAAGTTGGACTCGGACTTGGAGGGTCACCCGAACTCTGTCAGTCTGAGTAACACAATAGGGTGAAATGTTGTGCTAAAAGTAGACTGGTTCTACTGGTTTCACTTGATATATCGTCAGTGTAGGTTTGAAATCTCGTAACTATGGCTTCAATGACGCTGTAGTTGTGTGGGTTTAGATTCATATCGACAAAATACCAGTTGTCCAAAATTACGTCATGGTTCACTGGATAAATTCTTCACTATTTCATAGCTCTGGATGTAAAATAAACCCTTTCCAAACAAGTCTGTTTGAGTTTGAAGGTCCCTCAAGGAGAGAGGGTCAGAAAATGTTAGACTCTCTCTCTCTCATGAGGTCCTGTGTTAGATCCCTAGTTGCAGCAAACATTCTCTCCGACATTTGTATCCCACCAATGATTGGATAATAGTAAACCTATGTGGACAAGCAGCTGGAGACTTAGAGGATACCTAGTGGTAGTACTGGTGAGAGAAGAGACAGGAATTCATGGTTCCGCAGTATGACCATAGAGGCCAGTAGAAAGAGTTGTTAAACCACATTCAATCAATTTCTTTCTCTTTGATGCAAATAGATCAATTCCATTTCTTTCTTTTTGATGCAATAAACCAAAAACATTTTTCTTTTTGATGCAAATAAACCTATCCCGTTTCTTTTTGATGCAAGTAAACCTATAGCATTTCTTTCTTTTTGATGCAAATAAACCAATATGATGAATTTCTTTATTTTCAGAAATTGAATTTCATTGATGTAGCGACAGGGTCACTTGGACAGGGGTTGAGTGTAGGAGCTGGTATGGCATATATTGGGAAATATATGGACAAGGCATCGTGAGTACTGAACCATTTAGGCATTGGCCTTTCCCAAATGTCAATAATTATACCCCCGAAAAAGGATTTTTTCCGGGGATGTAATTAATGTCATTTGGGAAAGATGCATGTAGCTATAGGGATACTTGGTCAGGGGTTGAGTGTAGGAGCTGATATGGCATATATTGGGAAATATATGGACAAGGCATCGTGAGTACTAATCCATTTAGGCATTTGCCTTTTCCAAATGACAAAATTTTAGGGCGTTCCACTTCAAAAACTGCCACAAATGACAAAATCGATGTTATTACAGAGCTTCAGATTTACAGTGGGCCCGGGCCATTTGACACACTATTTGCAAATATGGCCCATCACTTTTCATCTCCAGGGGCCAAGCGGCCCAAGCTTTTACAAATTTTCTATATCACTCTGTTTATAAGTCCCCTACCGGTGTTCACACCGGAGGGGACTATAGGTTTGCCCTCCGTCTGTCCGTCCGTCCGTCTGTCCGTCCGTCTGTCCGTCCGTCCGTCTGTCCGTCCGTCCGTCTGTCCGTCCGTCTGTCCGCTCAAATCTGGATCCCGCGATAACTTAATAACTAAGCAAGCGTTTTTATACGCCGCCGGAGGCGGACGTATATTGGCGTCATCTTCTCCGTCTGTCCGTCCGTCCGTCCGTCCATCCGTCCATCCGTCCATCCGTCCATCCGTCCATCCGTCCGTCCGTCCGTACGTACGTCCACTTTTCTTGTCAACGCAACTCCTCCTAAGTTTCTGGCTGGATCTTCTTGAAACTTGGTCAATGTTATCACCTCAATTGGTAGATGTGCATGAAGGAAGGATTTTATGGTTCGTTGATTTTTGCCTGAGTTATGCCCCTTAAAAACTTAGTCTCTGGGGCTTATTGAAATTGCAGCCTTGTCAACGCAACTCCTCCTAAGTTTCTGGCTGGATCTTCTTGAAACTTGGTCAATGTTATCACCTCAATTGGTAGATGTGCATGAAGGAAGGATTTTATGGTTCATCGATTTTTGCCTGAGTTACGTCCCTTAAAAACTTAGTCTCTGGGGCTTATTGAAATTGCAGGCTTGTCAACGCAACTCCTCCTAAGTTTCTGGCTGGATCTTCTTGAAACTTGGTCAATGTTATCTCCTCAATTGGTAGATGTGCATGAAGGAAGGATTTTATGGTTCGTTGATTTTTGCCTGAGTTACGCCCCTTAAAAACTTAGTCTCTGGGGCTTATTGAAATTGCAGGCTTGTCAACGCAACTCCTCCTAAGTTTCTGGCTGGATCTTCTTGAAACTTGGTCAATGTTATCACCTCAATTGGTAGATGTGCATGAAGGAAGGATTTTATGGTTCGTCGATTTTTGCCTGAGTTACGCCCCTTAAAAACTTAGTCTCTGGGGCTTATTGAAATTGCAGGCTTGTCAACACAACTCCTCCTAAGTTTCTGACTGGATCTTAATGAAACTTGGTCAATGTTATCACCTCAATTGGTAGATGTGCATGAAGGAAGGATTTTATGGTTCGTTGATTTTTGCCTGAGTTATGCCCCTTAAAAACTTAATCTCTGGGGCTTATTGAAATTGCAGGCTTGTCAACACAACTCCTTCTAAGTTTCTGGCTGGATCTTAATGAAACTTGGTGGATGTTATCACCTCAAATGGTAGATGTGCATGAAGGAAGGATTTCATGGTTCATTGATTTTTGCCAGAATTATGCCCCCTTCAATCTTAGTCTCTGGGGCTTAATGATATTTCAGCCTCGTGAATGCAATTCCTTCCAGGTTTTTCACTGGATATTTATAAAAACCTTTTTGTGAACACAATTTTTTAAAGGTTTTTCAGTGAATATTTATAAATCCTTGTCAATGTCATTTTTTTGTCTCAAATTTTACAAGTGGCGGCGTATATTGTGACGATGGCACTCTTGTTGATGAAAGTTGGTATATGACTAGATGGCAATGTGTAGATTATGCACATCATTTTATTTTTGTTTTTCAACTTAAATTGAGGTTGCTATGGTTACAGAAATAGTGAAAATATGGCCAAAAATGGGATCCTGCGATAAGATAATAACTAAGCAAGCTAGTTTGATGAGACTTGGTATATGACTATATGGCAATGTGTAGATTATGCACATCATTTTCTTTTTGTTTTTAGACTAAAATTGTTGTTGCTATGGTTACGGAAATAGTGAAAATATGGCAAAAAATATTGGATCCTGTGATAAGTTAATAAGTAAGCAAGCTAATTTGATGAGATTTGGTATATGACTAGATGGCAATGTGTAGATTATGCACATCATTTTATCTTTGTTCTTTGACGAAAAGTGCGGTTGCTATGGTAACGGAAATAGTGAAAATATGGCAAAAAATGGATCCTGCAATAACTTAATAACTAAGCAAGCTAACTTGATGAAACCTGTTTTAAAATGTAAAAAAAACTATAAGCCATGTTAGTCAGGGTGGTGATGCAGCAGTATTAATCACCTCCAGTTGGGCATAACATTTCATATGTTTGACAATTATTTTGATGACTTGTTCATCTTAATCTATTATTGATTACCATATTGAGTCAATGTGAAGCCGGTAGGGGACTTTATGTGTTGCATACAACACCAGATACTTGTTTTCATTGCTATGGCCCATCATCTCCAAAAATGACCCATCAATTTCCCTGCCATGGGTCATTTCGACCCACCACTCTTCAAATAAATCTGAAGCTCTGTTATTAAAGATATGATTTGTGTAAAATTTGGTTCAGAAAATATTGAGACAAAAGGAGAAACTGCTGGTTATCAGCAGTTTCTTCTTTTGTTTCAATGTTTTCCCAAGCCTTTTCTATTAGGGATGTCAAAACCAGGTCTTGTTTGTGAAAGGGTTAAGCATTTTCTTTCCCAAATAACAATATTCAGGGTTAAGTTAGGTTAGGGGTTGAGTGTTGGAGCTGATATGGCATATATTGGGAAATATATGGACAAGGCATCGTGAGTACTAATCCATTTTGGCATTCACTTTCCCAAATGACAATAATTATACCCCCGAAAAAGGAATTTTTTCGGGGGTGTGATTAATGTCATTTGGGAAAGATGCATGTATCTATAGGGACACTTGGACAGGGGTTGAGTGTAGGAGCTGGTATGGCATATATTGGGAAATATATGGACAAGGCATCATGAGTACTAATCCATTTTGGCATTTGCCTTTTCCAAATAACAATTAATATACCCAGAAAAACAAATGTTTTCAGGGGTGTGATTATTGTCATTTGGGAAAGATGCATGTAGCTACAGGGTGACTTGAGTGTAGGAGATGGTATGTCATATGTTGGGAAACATTTAGACATTACATCATGAGTTCAAATTAACTCAACACTATTCCAAACAGTCCTAATTTACACTGTCCAATTTATAAGCATTTGCTGAGGACGATATTAGTGTCAATAAGGATATTACTTGTCTATGTTAAAGCATAGAAAATATTTAGGCAAAAGGAGAAGATGCTGGACACCAGTTTTTAGCTCGACTTTTCAAAGAAAATGAGAGCTTATACTGTCACCGGGGCGTCGGCTTCGGCGTTGGCGTTAGAACAAAGGTTAAAGTTTTTATACCCCCCAAATTCAATTTGGGGGGTATATAGGAGTCAGGTTGTCGGTCTGTTGGTCTGTCTGTCTGTAGGTCTGTTGGTCTGTCTGTTGGTCCGTCTGTTGGTTTTTTCTTTAAAAATCTTCTCCTCCTTAACCACTCAGCCGATTCTTACCAAACTTGGCAGGAATGTTCCTTGGATGACCCTTTTCAAAACTTGTTCGTGAATTTTTGATTCATCAAAAATTGTGGGCGTGGCAGGGCGGGGCTTATCGGACTTAGAGAAATCATATGAAAAATCTTTAAAAATCAATTATCTGGCCAATTTAAAGCAAACTTGGCAGAATTGTCCCTTGAGTGACTGTATTCAACACATGTTCATGAATTTTTGATTGGGTGAAAAATGTGGGCGTGGCAGGGCGGGGCTTATCAGACTTCGCGAAATCATTCAATAATTCTTCAAAAATCTTCTCCTCCTCAACCACTTAGCTGATTCTTACCAAACTTGGCAGGAATGTTCCTTGGGTGACCCTTTTCAAAACTTGTTCGTGAATTTGTGATTCGTCAAAAATTGTGGGCGTGGCAGGGCGGGGCTTATCGGACTTGGAGAAATCATGAAAAATCTTTAAAAATCAATTATTAGTCCAATTTGAACCAAACTTGGCAGGAATGACCCTTGAGTGATTATATTAAAAGTATGCTCATGATTTTTTCATTCGCCAAAAAATGTGGGCGTGGCAGGGCGGGGCTTATCCGACTTCGAGAAATCGTTAGATAATTCTTCAAAAATCTTCTCCTCCTTAACCACTGTGCCAATTCTTACTAAACTTGGCAGGAATGTTCCTTGGGTGACCCTTTTCAAAACTTGTTCGTGAATTTTTGATTTGTCAAAAATTGTGGGCGTGGCAGGGCGGGGCTTGTCGGACTTTGAGAAATCATGTGAAAAATCTTTAAAAATCAATTGATAGTCCAATTTGAACCAAACTTGGCAGGAATGACCCTTGAGTGATTATATTCAATGTATGCTCATGATTTTTTCATTCGCCAAAAAATGTGGGCGTGGCAGGGCGGGGCTTATCCGACTTCGAGAAATCGTTAGATAATTCTTCAAAAATCTTCTCCTCCTTAACCACTGTGCCAATTCTTACTAAACATGGCAGGATTGTTCCTTGGATGACCCTTTTCAAAACTTGTTCGTGAATTTTTGATTTGTCAAAAATTGTGGGCGTGGCAGGGCGGGGCTTGTCGGACTTTGAGAAATCATGTGAAAAATCTTTAAAAATCAATTATTATACCCCCCAAATTCAATTTGGGGGGTATATAGGAGTCAGGTTGTCAGTCTGTCTGTCTGTTGGTCTGTTGGTCTGTTGGTCCGTCTGTTGGTTTTTTCTTTAAAAATCTTCTCCTCCTCAACCACTCAGCCGATTCTTACCAAACTTGGCAGGAATGTTCCTTGGGTGACCCTTTTCAAAACTTGTTCGTGAAATTTTGATTCGTCAAAAATTGTGGGCGTGGCAGGGCGGGGCTTATCGGACTTTGAGAAATCATGTGAAAAATCTTTAAAAATCAAAAATCAGGCCAATTTGAACCAAACTTGGCAGGAATGATCCTTGAGTGATTATATTCAATGTATGCTCATGATTTTTTCATTCGCCAAAAAATGTGGGCGTGGCAGGGCGGGGCTTATCCGACTTCGAGAAATCGTTAGATAATTCTTCAAAAAACTTCTTCTCCTCGACCACTGGGCCAATTCTTACCAAACTTGGCAGAAATGTTCCTTGGGTGACCCTTTTCAAAACTTGTTCGTGAAATTTTGATTCGTCAAAAATTGTGGGCGTGGCAGGGCGGGGCTTATCGGACTTTGAGAAATCATGTGAAAAATCTTTAAAAATCAATTATCAGGCCAATTTGAACAAAACTTGGCAGGAATTACCCTTGAGTGATTATATTCAATGTTTGCTCATGATTTTTTCATTCGCCAAAAAATGTGGGCGTGGCAGGGCGGGGCTTATCCGACTTCGAGAAATCGTTTGATAATTCTTCAAAAAACTTCTCCTCCTCAACCACTGGGCCAATTCTTACCAAACTTGGCAGGAATGTTCCTTGGGTGACCCTTTTCAAAACTTGTTCGTGAAATTTTGATTCGTCAAAAATTGTGGGCGTGGCAGGGCGGGGCTTATAGGACTTAGAGAAATCATGTGAAAAATCTTTAAAAATCAATTATCAGGCCAATTTGAATCAAGCTTGGCAGGAATGACCCTTGAGTGATTATATTCAATGTATGCTCATGATTTTTTCATTCGCCAAAAATTGTGGGCGTGGCAGGGCAGGGCTTATCCGACTTCGAGAAATCGTTTGATAATTCTTCCAAAATCTTCTCCTCCTCAACCACTGGGCCAATTCTTACAAAACTTGGCAGGAATGTTCCTTTAGAGACCCTTTTCAGAACTTGTGTGAAATTTTGATTTGTCAAAAATTGTGGGCGTGTCAGGGCGGGGCTTATCGGACTTAGAGAAATCATGTGAAAAATCTTTAAAAATCAATTATCAGGCCAATTTGAACAAAACTTGGCAGGAATGACCCTTGAGTGATTATATTCAATGTATGCTCATGATTTTTTCATTCGCCAAAAAATGTGGGCGTGGCAGGGCGGGGCTTATCCGACTTCGAGAAATCGTTAGATAATTCTTCAAAAAACTTCTCCTCCTCAACCACTGGGCCAATTCTTACCAAACTTGGCAGGAATGTTCCTTGGGTGACCCTTTTCAAAATTTGTTCGTGAAATTTTGATTTGTCAAAAATTGTGGGCGTGGCAGGGCGGGGCTTATCGGACTTAGAGAAATCATGTGAAAAATCTTTAAAAATCAATTATCAGGCCAATTTGAACCAAACTTGGCAGGAATGACCCTTGAGTGATTGTATTCAATGTATGCTCATGATTTTTTCATTCGCCAAAAATTGTGGGCGTGGCAGGGCAGGGCTTATCCGACTTCGAGAAATCGTTAGATAATTCTTCCAAAATCTTCTCCTCCTCAACCACTGGGCCAATTCTTACAAAACTTGGCAGGAATGTTCCTTTAGAGACCCTTTTCAGAACTTGTGTGAAATTTTGATTTGTCAAAAATTGTGGGCGTGGCAGGGCGGGGCTTGTCGGACTTCGGGAAATCGTTAGATAATTCTTCAAAAATCTTCTCCTCCTTAACCACTGGGCCAATTCTTACTAAACTTGGCAGAAATGTTCCTTGGGTGACCCTTTTCAAAATTTGTTTGTGACTTTTTGATTTGTCAAAAATTGTGGGCGTGGCAGGGCGGGGCTTATTGGACTTAGAGAAATCATGTGAAAAATCTTTAAAAATCAATCATTAGGCCAATTTGAATCAAACTTGATAGGAATGACCCTTGAGTGATTGTTTTCAATATATATTCATGATTTTTTCATTCGCCAAAAAATGTGGGCGTGGCAGGGCGGGGCTTATCAGACTTCGAGAAATCGTTAGATAATTCTTCAAAAATCTTCTCCTCCTTAACAACTGGGCCAATTCTTAATAAACTTGGCAAGAATGTTCCTTGGGTGACCCTTTTCAAAACATGTTCATGAATTTTTGATTTGTCAAAAATTGTGGGCGTGGCCGGGCGGGGCTTATCAGACTTGGAAAAATCGTTAGATAATTCTTCAAAAATCTTCTCCTTTGTAACCACTGAACCAATTCTTACCAAACTTGGCAGGAATGTTCCTTTATTGACCCTTTTCAAAACTAGCTCTATTTCCCAATTGAACAGCTCCCAGTTCAAATGAAATCAACTTCTCAAAATGCACAAAAACTGCGCCTTTGGGGGGTATGATCACTTTCAGTGATATTCTAGTTTGGCCAATTTGAACCAAACTTGACAGGACTGATGCTTGGGTGATTCTATTCAATGTATGCTCATGATTTTTTCATTTGCCAAAAAATGTTGGCGTGGCAGGGCGGGGCTTATCCGACTTCGAGAAATCGTTAGATAATTCTTCAAAAATCTTCTCCTCCTTAACCACCGTGCCAATTCTTAATAAATTTGGCAGGAATGTTCCTTGGGTGACCCTTTTCAAAACTTGTTCATGAAATTTTGATTCGTCAAAAATTGTGGGCGTGGCAGGGTGGGGCTTATCAGACTTAGAGAAATCATGTGAAAAATCTTTAAAAATCAATTATTAGGCCAATTTGACAGGAATGACCCTTGAGTGATTGTATTCAATGTATGTTCATGATTTTTTCATTCGCCAAAAAATGTTGGCGTGGCAGGGCGGGGCTTATCTGACTTCGAGAAATCGTTAGATAATTCTTCAAAAAAACTCTTCTCCTTAACCACTGTGCCAATTCTTACTAAACTTGGCAGGAATGTTCCTTGGGTGACCCTTTTCAAAACTTTTTTTCGAATTTTTGATTCGTCAAAAATTGTGGGTGTGGCAGGGCGGGGCTTATTGGACTTAGAGAAATCATGTGAAAATTCTTTAAAAATCAATTATTGGACCATTTTGAATTAAAGTTGGCACTAATGTCCCTTGATCGATTGTATGCAACGTATGTTCATGAATTTTTGATTCGTCAAAAAATGTGGGTGTGGCAGGGCGGGGCTAATCCGACTTCGAGAAATTGTCAGATAATTCTTCAAAAATCTTCTCCTCCTTAACCACTGAGCCAATTCTTACCAAACTTGGCAGGAATGTTCCTTGGGTGACTCTTTTCAAAACTTGATCGGGAATTTTTGATTTGGTGTTTTGTTACCATAATTGGCAGGAATGTTCATTTGGTGACTTATTTCAAAATTTGTTCGTGAATTTTTGATTTGCAAAAAATGTGGTAATGGCAGGGCAGGGCTTATCAGACTTAATGAAATCATGAGAGAAAATTCTTTAAAAAGCAATTATACGGTAAATTTGAACCAAATCTTACAGGAATGTACCTTTATTGACTGTTTTCAATACATGGTTGTGAATTTTTGGTTTATTGAAAAATATCAGCATGGTAGGGCTGGGCTTGGGGATTGTTTAATGAGCTATATCCTTTTGTTGAAAATTGGTATTTTTTGCAACATTTACATGTGTTGTTTGGTCTGTTGATTTTTTGTTAGCTCTATTTTTCCAATTGAACAGCTCCCAGTTCAAATGAAATCAACTTCTCAAAATGCACAAAAACTGCACGTTTGGGGGGTATGATCACTTTCAGTGATATTCAAGTTTCAAACATCAATAACTTCCATACTATCAAAGGGATTCAACCCAAACTTGGAATACTTATTCACCATCACACCCTCTACCTTACTATTAGGGCCCATGACCCTGGCTCCACTTTATTTGGAGTTATGCCCCCTTTATACTAAGCAACTTAGAAAGTCGAGCGCGCTGTCTTCGGACAGCTCTTGTTTCTTCTTTTGCCAAAAGCTGTGACCATAGCACAGTTGGTGGCACATCACACTGACTCATGAGGTTCCGTGTTTGATTTCCTTCTCCTGCAAACATTCTTTTTGACAAAATTGTCTTCCCCAGTGGTTTTATAAATGTTAACCTATGTGGGGGAGGAGCTGGAGGCTTGGTAAAAATGTTGTGTTAGTATTGCTATGAGAAACGACAGAAATCCATGTTTAGGTGCGCCATACGCAGTAATATGACCATAGCAGATAAAAGAGGCAATCAATTTATCTTTTGTCCAAATATTTTCCCAAGCCTTAACATATATATCATGGATTTCAAGACGAAGAAAGAGTTATATATAGCATTGACTTTTCTCAAACACTTTTCAAACAACAATCCCATCAAATTCAAAATGATTTGAAGACGATAAAATAGTTTCAGCCAAATGTATAAAATGTGCTCGTCTCAAGCAAACAAAACAATACAGGAAGAGAAATTTCTAGAATATATTTTAATCCTTTCCCAATTGTTTTGACAGTTGAATAAAAATCTGCTTCTAGGTATGCTAATGTTGTTATACCCCCCCACCTACGAAGTAGAGGGGGGTATATTGGTTTCACCATGTCTGTCTGTCCGTCCGTCCAGTCGTTCGTCCGTCCGTCCGTAGACTTTTTCGTTTCCGTGCTCTAACTCGAGAACCGGTTGGCCTAGGATCATGAAACTTTACACAGTTGTTGCCCATGACCCAAGGAGGTGCCCTATTGTTTTTGGGTCACAAAGGTCAAAGGTCAAGGTCACAATTGGACTTTGTTTAAAATCTGTTTCCGTGCTCTAACTCGAGAACCGGTTGGCCTAGGATCATGAAACTTTACACACTTGTTGCCCATGACCCAAGGAGGTGCCCTATTGTTTTTGGGTCATCAAGGTCACAATCAGACTTTGTTTAAAATCCGTTTCCATGCTCTTACTACTCGAGAACCGGTTGACCTAGGATCATGAAACTTTACACAGTTGTTGCCCATGATCCAAGGAGGTGCCCTATTGTTTTTGGGTCACCAAGGTCAAAGGTCAAGGTCACAATCGGACTTTGTTCAAAATCTGTTTCCGTGCTCTAACTCGAGAACAGGTGGACCTAGGATCATGAAACTTCATTTTCCACAATGTTTTCCAAAGCATTGGAAGATCGTGAGAGTGCAGAAGGTTCCATTTAGTGGCTATATTTGTCATATATTTTCTTCATTTTCCACAATGTTTTCCAAAGCCTTTATCTTGGAGATGGTAGGAGTGCCAAAGGTTTTCGGGTATGTAGACATAGTAGGGAATCATGTGATACAACAATTTCAGAAAATGGTCAATAATTCTGTGGATATGTGACCAATTTTTAATTCAGTTTGAAGCAGTGAAGATTCCGTGCTCTAACTCGAGAACCGGTTGACCTAGGATCATGAAACTTTACACAGTTGTTGCCCATGACCCCAAGGAGATGCCCTATTGTTTTTGGGTCACCAAGGTCAAAGGTCAAGGTCACAATCGGACTTTGTTCAAAATCTGTTTCCGTGCTCTTACTACTCGAGAACAGGTGGACCTAGGATCATGAAACTTTACACAGTTGTTGCCCATGACCCAAGGTGGTGCCCTATTGTATTTGGGTCACCAAGGTCAAAGGTCAAGGTCACAATCAGACTTTGTTTAAAATCTGTTTCCATGCTCTTACTACTCGAGAACCGGTTTGACCTAGGATCATGAAACTTTAACACAGTTGTTGCCCATGATCCAAGGAGGTGCCCTATTGTTTTTGGGTCACCAAGGTCAAAGGTCAAGGTCACAGATGGACTTTATTTAAAATTCATTTCCGTGCTCCAACTAAAGAACCTTTTGACCTATAGCACTTTCCCAGTGACAAGGTGCTAGTGGGGGGTATTTGTCCGCTTTGCGACAGTTCTAGTTTTGATTTTTTTCCCCATAAATGTCTACTTGTATATTGCAGATTCCGTGTTTACTGCGTAATTGGAGATGGTGAGAGTGCGGAAGGGTCAATATGGGAGGCCATGTCGTTTGCCAGTTTTTACAAGTTGGATAATCTGGTGGCCATATTTGATGTGAACAGACTGGGCCAGAGTGAGGAGGCCCCACTACAGCATGATACTGAGGTGTACAAAAAGAGAGCTGAGGCTTTTGGGTATGTAGACATAGCTCCAGATAAGAGAGGTGAAGGCCTTTTAACATGCAATATTTCACTTATTGTTCATCAAACTTTATGTTGTGGGTACCCATTGGAATTTTCTCGTTGCGGTTATTCAAATGAGTACCCACAACATAGGGTTTGTATTTGAAATAGCAAATTTAGAATGTATTCGCCCCCACCCCCCCCCCCCCCCCCCCCCCCCCCCCCCCCCCCTCATTTATCTGTTGGCTCTGTGTAGGCATGATGGGGATGCATAATCCTTGGAAACCCTTCGAGATTTTTATGCTACATTGAAAGACTCTTGGGTTAACCCATTATAAACTAGCAACATTTTAGACTTGTCCAAATTCAGAGATATTGAAGAAGACAATTTCAAACTACTAAAATTTAACTTTTTTTAGTCTTTTTGAGAGGAAGACATTGTTGAAAATGAAGAAATTGCTTGTCACAAGCAATTTCTTCATTTTTAGCTCCACTGGCCGAAGGCCAGCGGGGCTTATATCATGGCCCTGTGTCCGTCATGCGTCCGTCCGTCCGTGCGTCCGTCCGTCCGTGCGTCAACTTTTTCTTTAAACATCTTCTTCTCCAAAACTACTGGACCAATTTCAACCAAACTTCACAGGAATCTTCCTTGCATGAACCTTTTCCAAATTCCTTCAAAAAATTAAATTGCGTGTAGAACTTGAATTTTAATTAAATTGATTAAATGAAATTTTCGAAAAATCTTTTAAAAATCTTCTTCTCCAAAACTACTGGACCAATTTCAACCAAACTTCACAGGAATCTTTCTTGCATGAACCTTTTCCAAATTCCTCCAAAAAATTAAATTCCGTTTAGAACTTGAATTTTTATTAAATTAATTGAATTAAATTTTCGAAAAATCTTTAAAAAATTTTCTTCTCCAAAACTACTGGACCAATTTCAACCAAACTTCACAGAAATCTTCCTTGCATGAATCTCTACCAAATTCCTTCAAAACAATAAAATCTGTGCAGAACTTGAATTTTAATTAATTTAATTTATTTAAATTTTCGAAAAATCTTTAAAATTCTTCTTCTCTAAAACTACTGGACCAATTTCAACCAAACTTCACAGAAATCTTCCTTGTATGAATCTCTACCAAATTTCTTCAAAAATATAAATTCTGTGTATAACTTAAATTTTAATTGATTTAATTAAATTAAAGTTTCGAAAAATCTTTAAAGATTCTTCTTCTCCAAAACTATTGGACCTATTTCAACCAAACTTTACAGAAATGATCCTTGCATGAGTCTCTTCTTAATTCCTTCAAAAAAATAAATTCTGTGTAGAACTTTAATTTTGATTAATTAAATTAAATTAAATTTTCGAAAAATCTTCTTTTCCAAAACTACTGGACCAATTTTAACTGAACTTCACACAAATATTCCTTGCATGAATCTCCTCTAAATTCGTGAAAAAAATTTGTGTAGAACTTTAATTTTGATTCATTTAATTAAATTAAATTTTCGAAAAATTGTTAAACAATCTCCTCCAAAACTGCAGGACCAATTTCTACCAAACTTCGCATGAATCTCTTCCAAATTCCTTCACGATTGGATGAAAAGCTTGGCCACTGTGGGCTAGGCTTTATTTTCACTATATGAAACATAGTGTAATTTTAAGAAAATTTTAAAAACATTTCCGCTCCTTAATCATTTATTGGATTTCATTCTGGCGTAGCATGAATCTTCTTTGGATAGACCTCTATTGTATTCCTTGAAGAATTTCGTAGTCTAATTGTCTAAAAGCCAGTGGAGCGATACAGGGCCATCTTGGCCCTCTTGTCCACAATGTTTTCAAAAGCATTGGAAGATCGTGAGAGTGCAGAAGGTTCCATTTAGTGGCTATATTTGTCATATATTTTCTTCATTTTCCACAATGTTTTCCAAAGCCTTTATCTTGGAGATGGTAGGAGTGCCAAAGGTTTTCGGGTATGTAGACATAGTAGGGAATCATGTGATACAACAATTTCAGAAAATGGTCAATAATTCTGTGGATATGTGACCAATTTTAATTCAGTTTGAAGCAGTGAAGATGGGAAAACCTCAGGGATTACTGGATGTGGTAGATATTTTAAAATCAGCTGAGAATTCGTAACACTTTGGACAGTCATTTTAATGTAAAGACGTCGCAGTCTTAAACCCTTGCGGACGTTTGTCTCCCAACAATGGTTGGGTAATAGAAATAATCTATTCGGGAGAGCAGCTGGAGTCTGGTAATAAAGAATATTGTGTTACAGGGTTCTCCGCAGAATAATTTGAAGCTGTAATGGCAAACCTTGAATCGCATTGTGTTCATGCAAATAAATATGAATAAAAATATAATGGGAAAAGAAGAAATTGCTCAATTTGAGCAATTTCTTCTATTCCCATAATGTTTTTATACAGATTTATTACATTTTAATTCATAAGAATGCATTATTTATCAGTATTTGGCATGATATACCTCAAAACTCTCTTTTTGGTGACCATTTTGATGAAATTAAGCTGTGGGGTACTTTTGAAGCTATAGTGGCATTACCCTGATTTACATGAAGCTGTATTGGGGCCGATACAGCTTATTTGGCTGGAGAGAACACTGTGGTATTACTGGTGAGAGAAATGAAAGGAATCCACAGTTTGGTGCTCCAGCTGCCGTGTTACGAACATAAAGAAGAAGACAATGGTTACCAGTGTACTCCCCTCCTGAAATAATCAACACTTTCTTCTTTGGGTCAATTTTCTATGCCCCTGTATCGAGAGATTGGGGGCATATTGTTTTACTTGTGTCTGTCTGTCCATCTGTCTGTCTGTCTGTCCGAAAACTTGACATTTGCCTTTTCTCCAAAAGTATTTGACATACAAAGCTCAACTTTGGTATGCAACTTCCTTTCAGTGATATCTACCTGTTCCATACAATATGACCTTCCTCAACGTCATCTGTTAACCCTTATCAACCCTTTACACGAAAACTTAACATTTTAGAAAAATTGCCATTTCGGGGGCATTCGTGTTTCACAAACACATCTTGTTTTGCTATATTTTACACAAATTGTGTCTTTATCAACACCCATTTTGTTGTCTTCAGTAGTTTTTGAATTGAAACAGTCCAACATTTATCCGTTTTGGAAAGGGTTAATTCCATCATTTCAGGTGGAACACGGTAGTTGTAGACGGACATAGTGTTGAAGACCTGTGTAAAGCTTTCCATATGGCCTCACAAACACAGGGTAAACCAACTTGCATTGTGGCCAAAACCTTCAAAGGACAAGGATTCGCCAATGGTATGTAACTCAACTCTTTTCCAAACAAAACCTAATTTTGATGTCACTAATAGATTAGACTTTGAAAAATATTGGGGCAAAAGAATAATAATATCTGTTACCAGATAATTTTCTTTATCTCCTTTTACCTCAATGTTTTTTGTGCTAAATTGTACATAAAACTTTACTTTATTGTCCACCGCTGATGAAATCATTGGGCGGATATTGTTTTTGCGTCATCTGCCCATCCTTCAGTCTTTTCTTCCAAGTTTCGTTTTCACACAAATTCTTTGAAACCATTCACAGGATTCCAATGAAACTTTATGGAAAGCTTTACTACAAAGAGTAGATGCACATATCATCAGGGTTACCTGGTAAATTTAGAGTTACTGCCCCTGTTTGGTGAATCCATATACATACAGAGTAATATTCATTGCATGGTGGGTGGTGGGGGAAATTGTTTTTGCGTCGCCCATCCTTCCGTCCCTCTGTCCTTCCATCCATCTGTTCTTCTGTCATTCCATCCCAGTTTCATATCTGCGCTATTTCTTGGAAACCATTGACTTGATTGCAATGAAACTTTGTGGAAAGCTTTACTGCAAAGAGGAGATAAGCATATCATCGCGGTTACTGCCCCTGATTGGTGAAACTAAATGTATACATAATAATATTCGTTTCCACGCTATTTCTTGGAAACCATTGAATCGATTTTAATCAAACTTTATGGAAAGCTTCACTACAAAGAGCAGTGTTGCATCCAGGGCACGCAATCGAGTGATTCCGGCTGATTTTAATTTCAATCCCGTGATTTTAAAATTTCGTGAGTGGCAACTCTTGCAGAATAGGAAATAATCGCCCACTCTTCAAAAGTCAGTGCGCAGCAAAATTGCATTTCACAAGAAAATTAAAGCATATTTTAAAAAAAGCGGTGAAAATGGCTAAAAAATTCTCTTCCGAAAAAGGATCTGGGAAATTCCCGAATGACGCAATTGAACTAGGGGAAGTAACCCAGTCGGTAAGATCCCACTCGGCTATTTCCATAACCTGCAACCTAATCGTAGATTGGCCGAGAGAAGTTCCGATTATAAACGACCATATCTTTCGGTCGATCTACGGAGAACGAAAATAGCTGAGAACTGTTGGGAATGTCAAATGATGTCATTCATTGGATTTTAAGCGTGTAACAGTAAACACAGCGTTTTGAAAATAACAAACACGGAGTTCGTTTGAAATAGAAGGATAGATTGTAACCACATTTCTTGGGTATGATTATACCACCTAAACGGCAACTGACAACTTCATAAGTCAGGGATGAATTGGTACTGGAAAATTCGCCTCCAAGCAGCCCGGTCATGAAAAAACTGTAAAACATCCCAGAGTAAGGAATGGCGGAAATAGACGTTAATAAAGTTAATAACGCGATGAAAGGGTATGTTATGAGAGCTTTGTTTGAAATCGAGTAAGGGCAGTGCCATTTACGACCCCCTTATCAGTGTGTAGCTCTACCAAACAGTGATATGACCAGAATATACAAGTCTATTTACTGCGCGCTCAAAATTTTTACTCCCACCTTTTTGAAAATTTGATGGGGGATCACCCCCTCTCTGGGCTCATCCTAGATGCAACACTGAAAGAGGAGATGGGCATATTATCGGGGTAACCCGGTTCGACTATTAAATTTAGAGTTACTGCCCCTGATTGTTGAAGCCATATACATACAGAATAAACAATATTTCAATGAATTTGCTTGTTGGGAAAGCACTGCAGGGGTATTAAGGTCAACCCCTAATGAGATAATATGACATTGAATCTTTTTGTAAACACTTGTTATATCTCCAATCTATTTAGAGTCAGAAATATTGTCACTTTCCACTGCAGAATGTTTGTGATGTCGCCTGAAAAATTCTAATGTCTTGTGAATCTCATTAGGGGTGGACTACCTTAATTCACATTTTTTATAAAAAAATAAACCCTCAAGATCTTATTTACTTTTCTCTTTATTTTAGAAATTTGCGATCATTTGAACTGGCATGGAAAAGCTCTTGGTGGTAAAGCTGATGAAAGTTTGGAGCTTGTGAAGAACAATATGGTGACTCATGGGCCCTGGAAGCTGCCAAATTCTGTACCCAAGGATGTCAAACCTATCACCATCTCTAATATCAAATTGTCAGAACCACCAAGCTACAAACTAGGAGAGAAGGTATTATAAAACTATCTTTGACCCATGACCACACAGTGATGCCTTTTGACATCCAATGAGATAACAGCTTTGGTAAACATTGTGGAAAATGAAGAAATAGCTTGTCACAAGCAATTTCTTCATTTCCCACAATGTTTTCTACCAAAATGACCTATTATCACCTATAAAGAGAAAATTTTGTTTACTTTAAATTGTTGTCTTCAACATTTTTAGCTCGACTTTTCGAAGAAAATGAGAGCTTATACTGTCACCCGGGCGTCGGCGTTGGCGTTGGCGTTGGCGTCGGCGTTGGCGTTGGCGTTGCAACCAAGGTTAAAGTTTTTTCAAACATCAATAACTTCCATACTATCAAAGGGATTCAACCCAAACTTGGAATACTTATTCACCATCACACCCTCTACCTCACTATGAGGGCCCATGACCCTGGGACCACTCTATTTGGAGTTATGTCCCCTTTATACTAAGCAACTTAGAAAGTCGAGCGCGCTGTCTTCGGACAGCTCTTGTTTAAATAAAGCCAGTTTAAAATTTTGCCTTTTAGTAATGGGTCAGCCAGATAATGACGCCTTTTGAAGCCTCAAAATTAAAGGCTGGGAAAACATTGTGGAAATTGAAATTGCTTGCAAAAGGCAATTTCTTCATTTCCCTTTCCCACCGTGTTTTCCACCTCAACAGTCATAAAATTTCAAAATTCTATCACATTGAGAATGTCTTCAACTTGTGCAGAAGCACATGGCGACTCATGGGCCCTGGAAGCTGCCAAATTCTGTACCCAAGGATGTCCAACCTATCACCATCTCTAATATTAAATTGTCAGAACCACCAAGCTACAAACTAGGAGAGAAGGTATTATAAAACTATCTTTGACCCATGACCACACAGTGATGCCTTTTGACATCCAATGAGATAACAGCTTTGGTAAACATTGTGGAAAATGAAGAAATTGCTTGTCACAAGCAATTTCTTCATTTTCCACAATTTTTTCCAAAGCCATTATCTTGTAGGGCATCAAAAAGCTTCATTTTGCTGGAATGGTTTAACCATTTCCTAAACAATATTGGATCTTGACGTCCCTATTATAAAAGACTTGGAGAGTTTGGAGCTTGTGAAGAAACGCATGGCGACTCAAGGGCCCTGGAAGTTGCCACATTCTGTACCCAAGGATGTCAAACCTAAAACCATCGCTAATATTAAATTGTCAGAACCACCAAGCTACAAACTAGGAGAGAAGGTATTTCAACCCTTTCCCAAACAAGACCTTGGGCCTGTATTATCAACTATCTTACGATCATGTATTTATATGCCCGAAGGGTCGTATTATGTTATGGCCCCGGTTGTCCGTCTGTCCGTCCGTCCGTCAGCAATTTCTATCTCCTACAGTTTTGATGGGAATTTGATCAAACTTGCCTGAATGAATCTCCATGGTGTCTAGTTGTGCACACCGCACAACTAGGAATTCTGATAACTCTTTTTGTTTATGAATTATCTGCCCATGATTTAAAAAAAAATGCCCATTTTCTTGTGCGTAACTCCTCCTACAGTTTTGATCAGAATTTTATCAAACTTGCCACAGTGAATCTCCATGGTTATTGGTGTCTAGGTGTGCACACGGCTTACTGAATTTAGATAACTGTTTTCGTTCTTGAATTATCTGCCATTGAATTTAACGAAAATTGCCCATTTTCTCAAAAATACCCATTTTCTCGTGTGCACAACTTTTACAGTTTCAACCAGAATTCAATCAAACCACAATGAATATGGTGTTGTGTTGTGCAAACAAAATTTTGTTAACTTTTCATTTTTGATTTATCTGCCCTTGAATTGAAAAAATGGCCAATTTTACTGACAAGCCCGCTTGGGCGTATATGCGCCGCTCTGCAAAGCTCTTGTTATTTAAACTGTGTAACGAAACATCTGATTGCATGAGAAACAAGATTGGGCCAATCAGGCTTGTTGTTACAAGTAACTGGGCAAAAAATAATTGTACAACCTTTGATTATATGGGCCCCTGGTTTTTACGCCCCTGTTTGATGTGTCATTGTATGGTTGTTTCTACTACATATATTTTGTAAAACATTGTGATTAATTTGTTTGTATGAACCAGGATCTGAAAAAATAAAAATATACCCAAGCTCTTGTTTTTCAAGACCAGAATAAGTCTTAAGTGCATGAAGTAGATATTAGAGAACAAGATGCGTCTTGGTGTCTGTATGCACAGCTTGATCTGAATCCATGTTGTTTTCAAATGTTATAGGAGACCTTTAAACAGCTCAAGACTTGTATACATCTATACTGGATGACTTGTATATCTGTCTATTCAGGTTGCTGTAAGATTAGCTTACGGAACAGCGCTGGCTAAACTTGGCAGAAGTAATGACAGAGTGGTTGCTATGGATGGAGATACAAAAAATTCAACTTATTCCATTACATTTAAGGTAATCTATCCAAAATCTCAATATTTCCTTATTGTTGGTTACATTTGAAATGTCGTAACAACAGCTCCAATAAGCTGTAGTAACTGCATTTTTTAGCTTAACCGATGTTATTATGTTTTGAATATTCAAAACATAATAACATCTGTCAAGTTTTAAAAAATTTGCATTTCCAATGCAGCAGGTGCGTAGATGTTCAACGAAAATATTTTTCATCTGTAAGCAATTGTTATTGATTGTAGGATTCCATAAATTATTGACTATTAAGAATGTTTTTATGTTTCTAGATATCCCAGTTCTCAAGTATAAAAATGTTGCATGATGTATTATTGACTAATTGCCCTAATTCAATTTACATGTACTAATAATTTTCAGTCTTTCGAATGAGACCTTTAACTGTGCTCCTGTCACTATATGACCATAGCTGTTGAATTGGGCATAAAACTCCATTCAATTCAATCGAAAATACTAAGTCATTGGTTGATTGTTTCATGTCATGTTCACATTTTTCCAGTAATATTCAAATATTTGATTATCACGGTCTTCTTTCAAATCATATAAGTCTTGATATTTGAATATTTATTTATTTCATTTCTGTCTTTCTACAAGTATTTCACTCAAGAGTTTTTCTCTTTTCTTTTTCTGACTGACAGAAAGAATTCCCAGATCGATACATCGAGTGTTTTATTGCTGAACAGAACCTTGTGGGCGTGGCTATTGGGTGTGCCACACGAGACAGAACAGTGGCATTTTGCAGCACGTTCGCAGCTTTCTTCACTCGAGCATTTGATCAGATCAGAATGGGAGCTATCTCACAAACTAATGTCAACTTTGCAGGGTCACACGCTGGCATATCCATAGGTAACTAGATAAACCCATTTTATAGACTGTAAAATTCTAGACTGGTCCAAATTCAAAGATTATGCAGATGACAAATTAAAGTGAATGGAAATTTACAGGTTTTTTTTTGTCTTTCTGGATGGAAAATGTGGGAAATGAAGGAATTGCATGTCTCAAGCAATTGTTCATTTTTCATGATGTTTTCTTGAACCTTTCTCTTCTAGGGCATCAAAAGGTGTGTCATTGTCCATATCAAGGAAAATAGGATACATTTAAAGTTCTGGAAGATAAAATGATAGTGGATAATTATAGAATTTACGAACAATATACAGTACAGCTTGCATGTTTTTTGCCTACTTTTATGCATTACCGCCATTTGACTTTGGGTGGATTTGGGTGAAAAAATGTGATGGCCTCGTTGGTTAGGGTGTTTTTCCAGCCACACCTGTGGAATCACTGTGATTTTCCACTCTACCAGCGGACGATTCGCGTGGACAAGCTAAGACTATACCTGGTATTGCCATTATATTGCGGTTGTCACAGCCATCACCACAATTCCACCCGCCACCATGGCTGCTGTGATACTCGGATATTGTGAGTGGAAAATTGACGTCACATGCAATTTCTTCATTTTCCACAATTTTTTTCCCAAGCATATTTGTTGAGGGACTTCAAAAAACGTCACTGTGTTGGAATGGCTCAACTATTATTTTGACCCCTACAGGTGAAGATGGACCGTCCCAAATGGCTCTGGAAGACTTGGCGATGTTCCGCAGTGTTCCAAATTCTACAGTGTTCTACCCTAGTGATGCCGTATCTGCAGAGAGGGCCGTAGAACTCGCAGCTAACCTTAAAGGTGTTTGCCCATTACTAGACATTGACACTTTGGATGTCCCACAAGACCAGGGCTTTGGAAAACATTGTGGAAAATGAGGAAATTGCTTGTGACAAGCAATTTCTTCATTTACCACAAGTTTTCCCAAGCATATTTGTTGAGGGACTGCGTCACTGTGTTGGAATGGCTCAACTATTATTTTGACCCCTACAGGTGAAGATGGACCGTCCCAAATGGCTCTGGAAGACTTGGCGATGTTCCGCAGTGTTCCAAATTCTACAGTGTTCTACCCTAGTGATGCCGTATCTGCAGAGAGGGCCGTAGAACTCGCAGCTAACCTTAAAGGTGTTTGTTTCATCAGAACTAGCAGACCAAATGTCCCGGTCATATATCCAAATGATGAGGTGTTCGAACCAGGAAAAGCTAAGGTAATGTAATCAATGAGGGTGCTTATGGCATTTCAAAATGCAAAATGTCTTTCAATGTTCATCCAACTTTATGTTTTGGGTGTTCATTTGAATTGTCTCTTCTTCGAGACAAATTCCAATGAGTACCCATACTATAGGGTTTGGATTTGAAATAATAAAAAATTAGGATGTCTTTAGCCCCTGTTTTGGTGCTCTGATTATGTTCAAAGGATGTGTTGAAATAAGGGCCTGTTTTGGCTAGTGATGTACAATGAAATACTATATGCATTGTCTTGCTTGTTCACAATAAATTTTGTAGACTGGTAAAATTTCTTTGGTGATGCAGAGAACATAATGGATGTTGATACAGATAAAAAAAGATATTAAAAAAATAGCACAAATGTAATATAGCACAAAAAATGCAATTGGAGAAAATTCTACTTTTCAGCATTTCCTTTTCTGTCTCAATGTTTTCCAAAGCAGAGCAACCAGACCAAATGTCCCAGTACCACATCAGAATAATTACTGAACAGTTACAGTATTATGGCACATATCTGTCAAACTTTTGTTGTGTGTAAGCATTAGAATCATCTCTTCGAGACGATTCAAATGAGTACCCACAACATAGGGCTTTGAGTTGGGAAAAAAATGATAATGTCTTAACCCTCTGTTATCTGTAGCTCTTACTTGATATTTTCTAGATTGTACGCCAGAGTAAAGATGACGTAGTCACAGTGATTGGCTGCTGTGTGACGCTGGTGGAAGCGCTGACTGCTGCAGATGAGTTGGCCAAGAATGGTATAAATATCCGTGTTGTCGATCCATTTACACTCAAACCATTTGATAAAGACTTGGTCTTGAAGTGTGCTAAAGAGACTGGAGGCAAAATTGTGACAGTAGAGGACCATTATCTATGGGGTAAGGATGGCATAGTTTTACAAATAAACACTCAAACCATTTGATAAAGACTTGAGGCGCGTTCTTTAGAGTGAGATTTATAAGATATCTTGTGATTTGCTAAGATATTTCAAGACAGCATTCTTAATTGGAGGTGTCATTACCCTATATATAAGTCATGCATAACCCCTCGGTCAATTCTGTGTAGAAAAAATATAAGAGAGTATTGATCAAGTTGTTCAGAATGCTACATAATTCATAAACCGCTATGTTCTGAATGCTCCATACTTTATACTGACATCATTTTTAGCTTGACTTTTCGAAGAAAATGAGAGCTTATACTATCACCCGGGCGTCAGCGTTGCAACAAAGGTTAAAGTTTTTTCAAACATCAATGACTTCCATACTATCGAAGGGATTCAACCCAAACTTGGGATACTTTTTCACCATCACACCCTCTACCTTACTACCAGGGCCCATGACCCTGGCTCTACTATATTTGGAGTTATGCCCCCTTTATACTATGCAACTTAGAAAGTCTAGCGCGCTGTCTTCGGACAGCTCTTGTTATGAAGTATGGAGGATTCGGATCACCTCGGTCAGAATCAGTCAGATGTTGCAAAACGAGCAGCAGGTACAAGGTTTTTGTTAAAAATCGACAAAATTCTATTTTTGCCCAATATATTCCAAGACTATTTTAATAAGAGCTGACAAAACGAGTCTTGTTTGACAAAGCGTTGAATTGTCCTTATAATTATTTTGGAATACTTCAATACATTCTATCATTTCACTTGGAGATGTTTTTTAAACAATATAGCATAGAAATTATTGAGTCACAAGGAAAATATGTGGATTATCAGCATTTTGCTGCTTCTCAACAAAAACCTGGTAACTGCAGCTTTTATTAAGATTTTGTTGAGAAGCGGCAAAATGCTGATAATCAGTAATAAAAGAAATAATAAAAAAAATCCTTTTTATCCCGCAATATATTTCTAGACCATTTTAACAAGAGCTGTCAAAATGAGGTCTTGTTTGGCAAAGCGTTGAATTGTACTTACAATTATTTTGGAATACTTTAATACATTCTATCATTTCATTATCTAGGTGGACTTGGAGATGTTGTGTCTGGCTGTTTATCAGAAGAACAAGACATCACTATCAAGAAACTCGCCGTCACTGAAATCCCAAGAAGTGGACCCCCTGCTGCTCTCCTTGCAAAATATGGCATTGATTCTAAAGCCATTGTTTCTGCCGTCATGAGTTTGATTGAACAAAAAAGCAAATAAGAGACTTGTACCTGATCTTTCGGGAATTTTAAACCCCTTCCCAAAATGACAACATTTTCTAAAGTGAAGAATCTAAAGACAAATTCAATATATCCTTAAACAAGGAAAAACATTTGTTATCTGAAAAATGAATGGGGGAATTGAGAAAATGTTTTAAATTTACATTTTCTCACTTTCCTACACTATTTTCTAAAAGCATTTTGCAAAAGAGACTTACCAAGGTACCAGTATTTTTGGAATGGGGTAAAACTGTTCAACGTTTCTATAGAGAAGGATTTTATCCAGTTATCTGTGGGATAATTTCGGACAAATAAAACTATTTCGTAGGTATTGTTATAAAATCTTGTTACTACGGCTTGAATCAAGCCGTAATTACGATATTGTATAACAACACCGACGGTTTATCAAAACGTAACAGTAAACCCAGTCTATTTTTAGGACAAAATTTATCGCCATTGCCTTTTGTCTCCCCCACGGGCATTAATGACCAAAATCAGACTGCACATTTACAATCTTGTTCTGGTCTGTATTGTCTATGTTGGTCAGGAGCACAAAAGATTATGTAACCCACAATGTTTTCAATAAGAAAAGGCCATAAAGTGTCGTAGTGAAAATGTTTACAAGAAGTCTTTGATTTTTGGAAGAGTGTTTCTAATGTTCTTGTGAAATCCTTTAAATTTATGCTAGGTTTTGTTTGATAGATATTTACCTTTATGTTATCATTGAAACATTAACTCATTATACGCCCGTCGAAGACGGGACATATTATGGGATCACCCGTGATGTCCGGCGTCCGGGCGTCCGGCGGCGTCCACTTCTTTGTCCGGAGCATAACTCTGTCACCTTAAGTCAAATTGACTTTAAACTTGGCAGTTATATTCTTCTCATCATTACGGAGTGCAGTGCACAAGAACCATAACTCTACCTGGCTTATTTTTTGAGTTATTGCCCTTTGTTGTTTTTCAAACTTGAATCTTGTCCGGAGTATATCTCTAAAAGTATAATAGCTAGGATCATGAAACTTCATGGGTGTATAGATCTCACAAAGGGGGAGTGCAGTGCATAAGAACCATAACTCTACCTGGCTTATTTTTTGAGTTAGAGCCCTTTGTTGTTTTTCATACTTGAATCTTGTCCGGAGTATATCTCTAAAAGTATAATAGCTAGGATCATGAAACTTCATGGGTGTATAGATCTCACCAAGGGGGAGTGCAGTGCACAAGAACCATAACTCTACTTGGCTTATTTTTTGAGTTATTGCCCTTTGTTGTTTTTCATACTTGAATCTTGTCCGGAGTATATCTCTAAAAGTATAATAGCTAGGATCATGAAACTTCATGGGTGTATAGATCTCACCAAGGGGGAGTGCAGTGCACAAGAACTATAACTCTACTTGACTTATTTTTTGAGTTATTGCCCTTTGTTGTTTTTCATACTTGAATCTTGTCCAGAGTATATCTCTAAAAGTATAATAGCTAGGATCATGAAACTTCATGGGTGTATAGATCTTACCAAGGGGGAGTGCAGTGCACAAGAACCATAACTCTACCTGGCTTATTTTTTGAGTTATTGCCCTTTGTTGTTTTTCATACTTGAATCTTGTCCGGAGTATATCTCTAAAAGTATAATAGCTAGGATCATGAAACTTCATGGGTGTATAGATCTCACCAAGGGGGAGTGCAGTGCACAAGAACCATAACTCTACCTGGCTTATTTTTTGAGTTATTGCCCTTTGTTGTTTTTCATACTTGAATCTTGTCCGGAGTATATCTCTAAAAGTATTATAGCTAGGATCATGAAACTTCATGGGTGTATAGATCTCTCTAAGGAGGAGTGCAGTGCACAAGAATTTAAACTCTACCTAGCCTATATTTTGAGTTATTGCCCTTTGTTGTTTTTCATACTTGAATCGTCCAGGGCATATCTCGAAAAGTATAATAGCTAGGACCATGTAACTTTTACCAACCCGCTCCCCCTGTTGACATAAAGCAGTGTTACGGGCGTATCTTGTGACAGTTTGACACCTTGTTTTTCTATTATTATTATTTTCTATTCATTAATCAGAGTAAATTTATATTTGACTATTTATCAGTGAGAAAGATTGATAGAAAGTGTAGGTCCTGATAAATGACCCAGCAGAGCATCTCTAGCTAATAGCTAGAGATGCTCTGCCAGGCCATTTATCGGGACATTATTGACTTGAAAGAGAATAATATACAAAAGATCACTTAATTTCTCCCTGACTTTTGGGAGAATAAGGGTGCTATTCCAGTCCAGAATTTTTGTCGAGCCCGCTTGCGGTGAGCTCGACATAGTTGTCACAATGGCGGTTCGGTGTATGTGCGTTAGTGCGTTAGTGCGTTAGTGCGTCCGTCCGGATGGAGCTTGTCCGGGCCATAACTTCACCATGGATGGAGGGATTCAGAAATAACTTGGCACAAATGTCAAGCTCAGTAAGGCGGAGTGTCGCGTGCAAGAACCAGATTCCAAGCTCAAAGGTCAAGGTCAAACTTGGAGGTCAAATGTCAAAAATGAGAAGATTTTTGCTTGTCCGGGCCATAACTTCACCATGGATGGAGGGATTCAGAAATAACTTGGCACAAATGTCAAGCTCAGTAAGGCAGAGTGTCGCGTGCAAGAACCAGATTCCAAGCTCAAAGGTCAAGGTCAAACTTGGAGGTCAAATGTCAAAAATGAGATGATTTTTGCTTGTCCGGGCCATAACTTCACCATGGATGGAGGGATTCAGAAATAACTTGGCACAAATGTCAAGCTCAGTAAGGCAGAGTGTCGCGTGCAAGAACCAGATTCCAAGCTCAAAGGTCAAGGTCAAACTTGGAGGTCAAATGTCAAAAATGAGATGATTTTTGCTTGTCCGGGCCATAACTTCACCATGGATGGAGGGATTCAGAAATAACTTGGCACAAATGTCAAGCTCAGTAAGGCAGAGTGTCGCGTGCAAGAACCAGATTCCAAGCTCAAAGGTCAAGGTCAAACTTGGAGGTCAAATGTCAAAAATGAGATGATTTTTGCTTGTCCGGGCCATAACTTCACCATGGATGGAGGGATTCAGAAATAACTTGGCACAAATGTCAAGCTCAGTAAGGCGGAGTGTCGCGTGCAAAAACCAGATTCCAAGCTCAAAGGTCAAGGTCAAACTTGGAGGTCAAATGTCAAAAATGAGATGATTTTTGCTTGTCCGGGCCATAACTTCACCATGGATGGAGGGATTCAGAAATAACTTGGCACAAATGTCAAGCTCAGTAAGATGGAGAGTCGCGTGCAAGAACCAGATTCCAAGATGAAAGGTCAAGGTCAAACTTTGAGGTCAAATGTAAAAAATGAGTTGATTTTTGCTTGTCCGGGCCATTCCTTAACTTGGCACAAATGTCAAGCTCAGTAAGGCGGAGTGTCGCTAAGTATTTTCTGAATCTAGAATGTTTTCTCTACCTTACAATATTTTCGTTTTCCAAATACGACATCGGATGGACTTCTGCTTGGTCTGGTATATTTCTCGGAATTTGGTTTTATGGACTTAGCATAACGTCCCTTTTAGCGTGACGGGTCACATATGTATACTCAAATTAATCCATTCTGGTATCTCGTTATAAATACATAGACATGTAATATTTTGTGAACAATAAACTGTCTCACCATGATCCCCATCATTCCAACTTATTTTGTCCCCACTTTTACAACGCCATTGTAATGACAGCTGTAGACATAGGTATGGTCTTCTTTCTTCAAAATGAGCGGGCTCGACATGTTGCCCTTCGGCATCTAGTGTATATTTGTTACTTTGTAATATTTTGTTACTATACAGGACTTAGAGTAGTACTCCGATAGATGATAAATGTTTGTATTACATGTCTGTTTAATCTGTAAGTGCTAAAATTGGTGTGGAAAGTGCTATGTTATATTGATAGGTAGGGCAGATCTTTTTATGTGTATAGGATACTTGAGTGGGGATCCGGTAAAAGGACATTTAAAGCATTTGGCGCTACTTTGTCTTCTGATCTTGTGTTCAAATGCGGTCTATTAAGAATCAGAATCAATGCTAGGAACTTACAGTAATGAAGCAATGAGAGAATAACACGGATCTTGATCGTGCTGCATGAGCACAGACTAATCTGGATCCGTCTTGGTCTCAAATACCATATCGGACATTTTTTCAGATCCCCGCTCAAATACACCCTTACAGTGCTATAATAATAAAGCTTCAAAACAAAATGCTCATAGTGTAATAAAGTATTCTGAGTGTTAAATAAGCTAACCCCCACCATAATCAGTTGGGGATGGGGTTTAGTACAAACTATTGAAATTGGTATAGACATACATGACCTAATTAGTTTTTTACTAGCCAGCACATTGACTGTTTTGAATTGTCAGGTATGCTACAACATGAAAAGGAACTTTTTGGTGTAAATTTATTTTGTATTTTTCATTGACTTTGATTAATTCAATAATTTTGTTGTTTTGGAAATGGTTAAATACAGAAATTATTTTAGGTTTCACATTTCATCGTCATAAGAACCTATCACATGAAAATTTTATGATTTGTTATGCTTTTCTTGGGCTGAAGTTTTGTTAGTTATTATGTAACCAGAGAAATTTTATAATAAATATAATCATGTTGCAATTTTTCATACAAAACTAGATTCACAGTGTATTTAAAATCTGTATTGGTATTGTAGAAAAGAGGGGTTAAAAAGAAAAAGTTAGTTAAATTAGTAGACCGGCAAGACTGTATGAATATCAAGATAATAAGAATCTTGGTCAAGCATTTTTGGTCAAATAGAGATCTACTTTATTGCAGTTTAGGAATACATTATTAATGTACATGTGGATTGATTCAAATATTTTAAATAAAGACATCTGATTTCTGCAAAAGATTCTTGTTTCTGCCTCCTCTTTCTACCATATAACCTGTAATTACATAATGACCATTTTTAAAAGAATCTAGACTATTCCAATCTGTCTGGATGGATGTGGAAAAGATTTGTATACAACATATCACAGAAAACATTGAGGCAAAAGGTGCTAGCCACAATGATTTGACTGGGAAAATGTTGAATGCAGTATTTAACCCATTACTAGACAGTAAAATTTTGGACTAGTCCAACTTGAAAGGATTTACAGATGACAAAAGAAATGATATCAAAAGAATGAATTGTGTAAGTTATAGCTCTGAAACTATAGAAGTCTTCTTATGCCTCTTTTTCTCACACCTCTCCTGTTAGAGACTTCAAAAGCGTCATTTTTTGGAATGGGTTAAATTAGCCAATCTATAAACTTGAGTTAAAGGGGGGGGGGAATGTAAAACCTTTAAAGGGACATTTCATTCCAATTTCAATTTTTTAAAGTATGTCTTGATACCAAGATTGGTTATTCTAATGAGTATAAATAGTATTAGTTTTTTGAAGTTGTTGCCAATAAGCGAGAAACACGCATTTAAAGTTGAGGCATAATCGATAAATTGCATATAAATCCGAACTGTTGTCCACAACAATTTGTTCAATTTTAACACAAAAATATAAATTTCTCGTAAACGGTGCAATATTTTGGCTTGAAATTTTCAGAATTTTCATAAGGAAATATGCTTTTTCAGATAAAAATAAAAGTAAAATTTATGACAAAAAATTCTGAAATGTCACTTTAACCCTTTAACAAACGACAATTTTAGGGTGATCCACTTCAAAAACTGCCACAAATGACAAAATGGAAGTTTTTAAAGATAGAATTTGTGTAATATATGACATAGAAAATATGGAGACAAAAGGAGAAACTGCTGGTTATCAGCAGCTTCTTCTTTTGTCTCTATGTTTTCCCAGGCCTTTTTCTGTTAGGGACGTCAAAACCAGGTCTTGTATGGGAAAGGGTTTAAAATGTCTGTAATTAAGACATTAAGTGTGAAAAGGAGAAAATGTTGATAATGTTTTGACCTAAACACATTCACATTTGTTAAAATTTGTTTTGTTTACATCACATTTGAATTCAGAATTCTCAAAGACATGGTTTGGAACTTTCGAAAGAGTTTTGAAAATGCTTGGTTGTTGAACATGCAAATGGGTAAAAAATATTTTTAAAAAATATGGTATGAATTGGTCAACCTGTATGATTTCTGTCAAGTGAAAATTTAAACTAAGTTTGTATAGTCCTTCTAAATATGTCAGTATTCAATTTTACTGACCCAATATTTCAATTTATGAGTCGTTTTCAAAATTCGCAGGTTTTCTTGTCCACGTGTGATAACTTGTACATTTAAGTAATCAAATTAACATTAATGTTAAAAATGAGTCCATACCAATGTAATTGTGTTGATTAAGCATAAAAATATAGCATGTTACATGCTTTAGTGAGATATTTTACTTGTTATATGGCCTGAAATGTGTAAAGGACCTCTACGGATAAGGCGAGAATTCTCCCTAAAAGGCTCAGCTCGATGGGTCAATTCTCAAAACTAACAAATTGAGAAACAAAATTAAGCTTTATGGTTAGGTAGACAAATAAAGGAAATAAACACCGATTTTTATGTCATTTTAAAAGTTCTATAGGTGCAGATAACTCTTGATTTTAGTACCCACCTAAATGGTTTCGTTTTCTTACACTACCGGTATTCAAAGAGGTAAAATGAAGATTCTTTTATTTTTATTTGCAATTTATTTTCTACAGATACAGGGATAAATGGTGTTGACATCATATGGCAGCTTTGGTTTTGTCCGTATTGCGCATGCGCACCATTGAAACAACTTTAAACGCGCACTTTCCCGCCAAAAACCGAGGCATACCTACCTTCCCAAGGCTGGCTAACATCGTTCCCCCCCTTGACCCAGCTTCCCATTGACATATTTTGTGTAACTGGATCATAGGCTTCCTTGGTAAAAAGGATTTGCTGGGTCACGGGGGGGAACATACTTCTATACTAAAAATAGTACTCATATACCATATGCCATAATTTTGGCGGGAAGATTTCGCCTTTAAACTCGTTTCAATGATGCGCATGCGCATTAAGGACAAATCGAAAAATGGTTTATGATTTCAACACCAATTGTCTTTACATTTACAGAAATTTTTTTGCTTATAAAACTAAAGAAAACTTAAATCTGGTTTAATGAATAACGGTGGGGTAAAAAAATGTAATTTTGGGGGTAGGTACAGAAACCAAAAGTTATCTGTACCTGTCGAATCGTTTTGATCGTACAAAATCAGTTTTCATATGATTTAGATACATATCTAATAATACAGTTCGAAATAATAATCAATTTGCATGTTTTGAAAAATGACTTTTCCATTTGTGCCTTTTAGGGAGATTTCTCGCCTTATCAGTAGAGGTCCTTTGCTTTGTCCCACTGCTACCCTCATTGGTTTTGACCAGCAAAGATAACTACTTTTAACCGTAATTGAAAAACTTTTTTGGGTTAGTTTGCATGACAATATGTTAAATTACACGTTGAATATACCAGTTACCCAAATGATATTATGTAAATGGTATAAAAATCATCATATATCCTTGTCCCACAGATTTTTGTCTTTGGTGTTCCAGTGTCTAAAAGGCCAAAGAAATGCAATCTTAATTAGATGTAGACACAAATCATGTACCTCCTTTTGAAAAGCTATCGTAGGCTCATACATTACAATTGAAAGAGGAAGAATTTATTTTGTGTCTTGTTAATAAATTGAAAAAGAAGGCGGTCAACTTGTACAGTACTTTTTTTCTTTGTCTTTGGGATGACGCACTTTATAATACTTTGCAAGGTACCTTTTTATTAGATATTTGTCCGGTATATCTGACTTAAAGTACAGTAAATGCTTTCAATAGTAGATTTAACAAATACCCGATTTTCACTTATATTTTTGCAAATTAGTGTGAAATTGTCCTTGGTGTTCCAGTCCTTGGTGTTCCGGTCTGAGCGCTGGAACGCCAAAGACAAAAATAAAATGGCACTGACGTATGTCAGATTGCCTGGATCAGATAGATATTATTAAAATAAGGTAACATACCAAATTTCAGCTTTGTTCGTGTAATACTTTTAGAGAAAATGCCAAATCTAGGTTTCGCTCGATGTTTTAAGTAGAGTTTCATGTTAAGGGTTGAAAATGACTTTTTGGGAATGTCTGAATGAATGGAGCATAAAGATATCATTGAACAATCGTTACTTACCAAATGTTAGCTTTCTTTGTCCATTGTTTTAGAGAAATGCCAATTCAAAGTTTTGAACTGACGGGCAGGCTGACAGACGGCTGACAGACGGTAAATGCTAGAACAGTATTACCCAAAATGTTTTATATTACTGCATTAAAATCCTAAATTATTACACATTAACTATATCTCTTTGCATTCCTATATCTTTCGGCTCATGCCGTGTTACTGAATTCATGTCTTAAAGGAGGTTGGATTTTACTATCAACTGGAGGTTAAGCTTGGACTTTTCATTGGCATTTTAATTTGTCAAGCGTTCTGATGTGCGTTGCGGGAAGCGGAATCACATGGGATAAATATTAGCTGCCAGTTTCAACCTCAATCAATGCAAAATAAACATTTTAAGGACAGATCCTCCAGTTGTTACTGCGCAACTTACTGCGCATATCCACAATAACGAAATAAAGCTGTTTCAGTAATTGGTCTTTTCACCAAATGTATTTTTTTTACATTTAGTTAATGTTTGGTTGATAAATGACAAGACCCTTTTCGGTTATTTCAATTTTCTCTTTTTGGTCAATTTAAGTGTAATAGTACTCGGATGGTACATTTCGCTTTCTGTTACGCGTTCAACATGTGGTGTTAGCGATAGGAAACGGAGCAACAAAAGCAAAGTGGTGTCTTTATGAGCTAGTCCGCTTCAGATGGAAACAAAAGATGACACTTTTTATCATCTAAAGCTGGTAATAAGGAAGTAAATGGATAAAAGTTGTGAAACAATTTCGGACATAGCTGCAAAAAGTAAACCAATTTTTACTTATAACTAAGAAAAACGCTTGGTTTGATATATTTTTCTTTTTTTGTTTTTGTAGGTATGACCAAGCACTATGTCTATACCAAAAAAGAAAAAATTCTTACCGCTGGATTTTTTTTTATTATCAAAAACGTTGCGAAAAAAGAGCAATTTCAGCTACTTTTGAAAGAATGTTTCACTAAAAATTTCAAAACCATCACTTAATTTTCCTAAATTGATACTCATTTAGACAGAATAAAACATATTGAACACAATAAAGACTTATTTATGTAATCCTAGTCATTTCGAACACCTTTTTTGTGGGTATATAAGTGACACCTCATTTTTGCAATTTTAGATAAGAGTAGTCTCCCTTGAAATCCAATAACTTTTTAATTCGCTTGGTGACCTATAGTTTTTAAGTCATTTTTTTACTTCTCATATATTTAAATATCAGTACAGAAAAAATAAAAAAAATCTTACCGTAGGAAATAAATGGAGGATCTGTCCTTAAAGCAAAGAAAATAGATGATTTTCTTTGGGGTTATGTTAATGTCTTTGGTGTTCCGCTAATGTCTTTGGTGTTCCGGTAATGTTGAATTCATTTTCCAAGAAAACTGATCAAGCAAATGCATCAAAAGTACTAGTTATATAAAGCAAATTGGACATACTAATTTTGACGATTGAAACTTTTCTGGACATTTGGACTCAAATAAGAAATTTTGAGACTAAAATGTTTGATTTTTTCTAACTTTAGCAGACAAAGATACTTTCATGTAAATTATTATGTAATTATGCATCCAAAATGATTCTTTTCTGTTATTTATTAGCTATTGACCTTCTAAAATGTAATTTGGTGAAAAAATGTGAAATATCTTTTAATCTATATTAATTTCATACCTTTATTTAACCGGAACACCAAAGACATTTTTGTCCGGAACACATAGTTAATAACCGATTTAGAAGCTACACACCAACAATCCAGAGTGGAAAATGATTTGAAACATGTTATTAATAATCTAACAACAAATTGGGAACACAAAAATTACAATATTTGACAATTATTTTTCATGATTTACTGGTCTAAAAAACCTGCGAATTTTGAAATTGACTCTTATAGAAACATTTATGGGAAACAGTAGTTTTCAGGACCTTGAAAGATTTTGAAGAACTTGGCACCGGCACTACAATTCCTTTCTTTTTGGCCCTAGATAATGCAACGCTTTACACAATTATACAAACTTTGACTGTAAGAATATCGTTCTGATGTCTGAAATATCTAGCAAGAGGAAGGGTATTAGAAAACATTAAAGGACAAAAGAAGACAATTCTGTTAATCAGCATTTTCTCCTTTTGTCTCAATATTTTCTGTGCTATATTACACATACACTTTTTCTATAATATGAATTGTTTTGTCGTCTGTAACCCCTTTCAATTTTGCCCATCCTAAAATTTAGCTCTTTGAGACAGGATAACACAATTAAGAAGAATTGCAGACAATAATGACTGATGATCAAGGCAGTTATACATACATGTATGTAATTATAACCCTTACCCAAACAAGACCTGTAAGAGCTTATTAGAAATTTGTGAAGACATTGAGGCAAGAGAAGAAAGTGCTGATGACCAACAAAAATGGATAAATATCTTTTTAATAGAAACTGAAAAACCGGATGAGTCGAACTTCTGATATGTTGAGGTATTTTGACGGCCCCTCTGACTTCAACACGAGTGTCGACTGTAATTACATTTAGTCCGGCAGATATCCACTTATACCTTGCAGTGGAGTATAAAGTTTTTTTCTTTGCTGATTCCTGGAGTAGACATCCTACTGTTAAAGATTCCGACGGGTGCCATCGTGTCACCCTTCAGCATTTTGAGAAATTCAAGATGGCCGCCAAGATGGCGGAAATTACTTAAATAATCGATGTAAGGGTTTTAAATTCATATGAGAACTGATATATTTTAGGTAAAATATATTTAATACACTTACTGTTGCTCTAGGAATGAAAAACAATAAAGATAAGACATATTTCTACCATTTCGGTTGATATTTTTGTGTAATTTACGTTACATTATTGGAAAATTGCTTCATTTATTCACTTATCCCCTATTACATCGACATAAGTGATTTAAACACAACAATGAGTGGTTTTGTTATCAATTCATTCACTTGAATCTTTTGAAAAATATTTATGAAAAATAATTATCATAAATGGAACAAAATTCCCCAAGAGCTGTATAAATGTATTATGTAGTTTACGTTACCTTGATATTAGTATATTAGCTTAATTCATTCACTTATCTTCTATTATTTGACCATACATCGTTTACACACGACAGTGTATGGTCTGGTTATCAATTTATTCCCTTTAAAGCTTTTTGTAATAGCAAAACAGCAGGTTGTATAACTGTATAATGTAGTTTACGTTACCTTGATATTAGCATATTAGCTTTATTTATTCATTTTTGTACTCATATTTAACCATAAGGCGTGAAAAACAAGTGTAAATATTTTGACTACCAACCTTTTTACTTGAGACTTTTGGTAAGAGCAAAACAATAGTTGTATAAATGAATCATGTCATTTACGTCACCTTTATTTCGTGTAGTGTTACATATTTATGAAAAATGATTATCATAAATGGAACAAAATTCCCCAACAGCTGGTTAGAGTGGGCTAAAACAAAGTTAACAGTAATTTAAAAAAGAGACACCTGTAGCCTCCGATTCACAAACCCATCATGTTCTAGACACAAAAGAATAGTGAATTAAACATATCCAATAAGGGCACAATGGCTAGTATTGGCAATGAAAATCCCTTGACTAGAATAAAAAGAAGTGCATAGTGACCTGCTTTTGGTACATGACAAACATTGCCTGAATCATGGCTCATCCATATACTACTTTCTGTGTCTCTAGGTCAAACGGCACGAGAAATGGAATGGAAAGGGAGTTTCAAAGTTAAGCACAAAAAGTAGGTCACTCTATCCTGATTTTGGTACATGACATAGCTTTTAGTCATTGAACATTTGCACATTAAATTTGGTATCTCTAGATGAAACAGTACATGAGAAATGAAACAGAAGGGAACTTCGAACTAAGTAAATTAGACGCAAAGTGAATAGTAGGTCACAGTGACACCATTTTGGTACATAATGCTTCTGTTGGTCATGGCGCGTCTTATATTAAATTTGGTTTCTCTAGGTAAAATAGTGCAGCAGATATGGAGCGGAACAGAAACGTTCACAGGCTGCCTCATCGCCTGGCAAAGAGTATACGATAATACCCCAGCATTTTTCTTGGCGACTTGAAGAAACTAAATAGTTGCTTAAGATTAGATATCAATTCCTAACAGCTGATCAAAATTAACATTTTTTTTGTAAATGATGTGTATAATATGTAAGGTGCTTCTCTACATTGTTCCATTTGTCCAGGGTTCCATCCCTGGTCTCGGCAAATACCGGCATCCTTTCAGAACAAAATGTATCCCACCAGTGGTTTGCTATCGTTAACCTATATGGGAAAGTATCTGGAGGTTTGGTTAGGATGTTGTGATAGTACTGGTATGAGAAACCACAAGAGTCCATGGTAAGGTGCACCAATCGTCTGGATGTGACTATAGCAGTTGAAAATGGCGTTAAACCGCAATGAACAAAACCAAACGAATTAAAAGATGATATAATTATATTTTTCTCCGTCAAAGTTTTGTATAATACCCGTGGTACATTGCTAAGGGGCCAAAACTTGCATGCATGTTCTATATAAAACAATAGATTTCATTGTGTATTTGTATTTCTAGGTTTTTATGCTTTCATTGTTACATAGCACTCCTCCTTGGCATTTACTTAGCAATGCACATCCCTTTCTAGCATAGCACAACTACATCTAGTTGAAGAATATGGTCCGTCACTTCCTCACTGCCATTTTATCATTTTTGAGATATCGGTATTTCCAGGAGCTAGAGCTACACACTCGGCTTGGGGACAATTAATTGTACTAGCACTTGATCCCTTGATCCCACGTCTAGTTGATCTTGTGAAAGAGTGTGTTTCCAATTTTGTGATTGATTCCTTTAATCATTGTATTAAAATGCTTGTATCTGGAGAGAATGATACTAGCTTTTGACATGCTACCAACTAAGTACTGCATGCAACGTGACAATACAGCTTAAGTAGCATACTAGTATCACTGATTGACCTCAAAGTTGAAGATCTAGTTCTTCAAAATGATAAAATGTCAGTGAGGAAGAGATGAACCTAGTTGTTCTACTAAATGCAGTTGTGCTAAGGATAGATTGGGATGTTACAAAGCACATGCCGATGAGGTGTGCTGTGTAACACTGAATACTGTAGGAAACCAGAAATACACTATATGGAAAGCAAACGTTTTAAAAGAAATGTACGGTGGGTTAAACGTATAAGGTTTAATTGCCAATCGATAGATCGCTCCGCGCAATGAAGAATTTAAGACAAACAATGGGTGTGTGGCATTTTTCTAATCGTACATGGATTTATCGATGGTTTTGATTGACAGCCGGCGTTTGGTCAATTGGCGGGGGCGTAAGGTTGCCGGATCCGTCCGCTTCTGTTCCACTCCTTATCTCGTACACAATTTGACCTACCGAGACCAATTTTGATGTGTGTCCCATACCAAAAGTAGGTTGCTATCACATACTTTTCACTTTGATTGCTCTTAGTTAGAAATTTTCTTCCGCTCAATAGCTCATGTACTGTATAATGTAAGGGACGCCAAATTTGTTGTGTAGATGCGCCGTAACCCAAAGCTTCGTCGTGTATCATTGTACCAAAACCATATCGCTGTGACCTACTTTTTACGATTATGTGCACTTAGTTCACTACTTTGTTCTGTATAAAACATAATGTGAGTGCATCAGCGGCTACAACAAGTACATGTAACAGTACATGAAATTAAATTTCACTGCTGTGTTTAAATGATTTATGGCAGATTTGTGGCCACATAATAGTAGACAAGTAAATAGAAGAAGGTAATGTGCTGATATTAAGGTAACGTAAACTACATAATACATGTATAAAACCTTGGATGTGCTGTTGAAAAAAGTGTCTAGTAAAGAAATTGATAGATAAACCTTTTGCCGTTGTGTTTAAAAGACTTATGGTCAATTGGTAGTATTCTAGTGAATACATGAAGCCAATTATGCCATAATGTAATGTAAGTTACACAAAATTATCAACTGAAATACATTCATACAACCCATATTTGGCTCTCAACAAAATATAAAGTGAATGAATTGATAACAAGACCACGCACTGTTGTGTTTGACTGAGTTATGTCCATATAATAGTGGATAAGTGAATAAATGAAACAATTGTCCCATAATGTAACGTAAATTACACAAAAATGTCAACTGAAATGGTAGAAATATGTCTTATCTTTATTGTTTTTCATTCCTAGAGCAACAGTAAGTGTATTAAATATATTTTACCTAAAATATATCAGTTCTCATATGAATTTAAAACCCTTACATCGATTATTTAAGTAATTTCCGCCATCTTGGCGGCCATCTTGAATTTCTCAAAATGCTAAAGGGTGACGCGATGGCACCCGTCGGAATCTTTAACAGTAGGATGTCTACTTCAAGAATCAGCAAAGAAAAAAACTTTATACTCAACTGCAAGGTTCAGCTAAAAAATGGGGAATATCTGCCGGACTAATTCAATCTACAGAGCTTTGCTAACTTGTGATCACTAACAAGTTAACCCTCTCCCAAACAAGACCTGGTTTTGACATCTCTAATAGATATGGCTTGGGAAAACATTAAGACAAAAGAAGAAACTGCTGATAACCAGCAGTTTCTCCTTTTGTCTCAATATTTTCAATGTTGTATTATACACATATTCTATCTTTCACAGCATCTCTGTTGTCATCATCAGCAGCTTTGAAATTGGACAACCATAAAATTTTGCCGTTGGGAAAGGGTTAATCAATAAAGTGGTCTAATTGGCAGATTTGGTGGAGTTTTGAGTTTAGTTTCAGCATGGATGGTTGTTATAGTGTTTGTTGGCTTTCTAGACAGTGTCACAGGTCTTCCAGCTGAATATTGTAGTCCAGTACCATTAGCAGACCGCAAAATTTTGGACTGTTTCCTTTTGAGAGGTGTTGCAGACAACAATTTCAAGTTGATGATTTTTTTCAAACAAGACGTGTTTGTGAAACATCAATGCCCCCGAAATGGCTATTTTCCTGAAATATTAAGTTTTTGTAAAGGGCTGATAAGGGTTAACAGATGACATTGAGGAAGGTCAATTTGCATGGATATCATTGAAAGGAAGTTGCATACCAAATTTGAGCTTTGTATGTCAAACACTTTTGGAGACAAGAGGGCCATGATGGCCCTGCATCGCTCACCTGAGAGGACTTTGAGACAAACAACTTGCAATCTTCAAACTCGCATGACCCACTTTTTACATGACCTAGATATCATTAAGATTAAAATTCTGAACAATTTTCACAATGATAAGTAAATATTTAGGTTCTTCGAGCAAAAACAAGATTTGACCTTTTGACCTAGTTTTTGACCTAACATTAGCCACTTTCTACATGACCCATTCATCATCAAGATAAGCAATTCTGAACTATTTTCACAATGATGAATAAATATTTTGATTTTTCAGAGCAAAAACAAAATTTGACCTAGATTTTGACCTCCCATGGCCCACTTTATACATGCCCCAGATATTGTCAAAATAAACATTCTGAACAGTTTTCACAAAGATTCAGATATCATTATGGTTCTTAATGCAGAAACAAGATTTGACCCTGTGACCTAGTTTTTGACCTCACATGGCCCCCTTCTTACATTGACCAAATATCATCAAGATGAATATTCTCAACAATTTTCGCAACGATAAAGTAAATATTTTGGTTCCTAGAGCAAAAACAAGATTTGACCTAGTGACCTAGTTTTAGACCTCGCATGACCCACTTTTCACATCACCAAGATATCATCAAGATAAACATTCTGAACAATTTTCCCAATGATAAAGTAAATATTTTTGTTCTCAGGGCAAAAACAAAATTTGACCTAGTGACCTAGTTTTTAACCTCGAATGACCTGCTATTCATATCACCAAGATATCATCATGATAAACATTCTGACCTTTCACAATGATTGCATAAATATTTTGGTTCTTACAGGAAAAACAAGATTTGACCTATTGACCTAGTTTCTGACCTCACGTGGCCCACTTTCAAAATGACCCAGATATCATCAAGATAAATATTCTGAACAATTTTCACAACGATAAAGTAAATATTTTGGTTCCTAGAGCAAAAAACAAGATTTGACCTAGTGACCTAGTTTTTGACCTCGCATGACCCACTTTTCACATCACCAAGATATCATCAAGATAAACATTCTGGACAATTTTCGCAATGATAAAGAAAATATTTTGGTTCTCAGGGCAAAAACAAAATTTGACCTAGTGACCTAGTTTTTAACCTCGAATGACCTGCTATTCATATCACCAAGATATCATCATGATAAACATTCTGAACTTTCACAATGATTGCATAAATATTTTGGTTCTTACAGGAAAAACAAGATTTGACCTATTGACCTAGTTTCTGACCTCACGTGGCCCACTTTCAAAATGACCCAGATATCATCAAGATAAATATTCTGAACAATTTTCACAGTGGAGCTAAAAATCATAGTTTTTCCATTCTACTGGTGATAATTTTAATGTCTCTTTCCAGATATGAAAATTGTACAATTATCTAACTAAGTTGTGGAAAACAAGAAATATTATTGAACTGAAAATATTCCAAATTGGAAGGCATTTAATCAATATCCATGTATAGAAAACAAGTTCTGATTCTCAGCATTTCCTTCATTTCTGTCCATGTTCCCTAAATTGTTTGAGAAATGGTTATTGATAGATTACTCAAAGAGCCTGTTGTGATGACTAAGATAATTTTCTCATTATGGTTTGGAAAAAAAGTTGAACAATTGACTGTGCTTTTTCATTTCACACAGAATTGCTTCTTTCCCATATTCAATAGTGATTCAAATTGACCATGAACACTGTTGATATTGACTGATCCAAGGTAGGCTGTCATCGAGTCTGTGCCTGAAAAATAAGATAATAATATACATAGTAAAAAAAGTTTAGCAACAAAATGTAAATATCTTTAGTAGCCAAAGTATTTTTGTTTTAACATAAAATCAAACGTTTACACGATAGATTATAGCTAGAAAACACAAACAAATGAATTTTATACCGCCATCGCGTGCGTCTCGCACTCCAGATGCGAATTTCCGGTTTTCATGTCTGCCATGGCATTCATGTGTTTGGAGCATAATTCTAGAAAACATTTAGGTGTGAACATACTCGTCTTTGCCCAGAATGAAAAAGGCCACTAAAAAGACTTTTCTGCAATGCTGTTGGACTACGTCATGGACTTGCGTTAGAATGACGTTATATCGCTAACGTGTTCCTACGTTGCGGAACCGGCGATAAAGATGTCTTTTTAAATTCTACGTATCTCAAAGCATAAGTAACTGTTTGAGGATGCTATGTGAGCCAATTTTTGTGGTTTGAGATAGTCCCGGTCAAGGACGTCGGAGAAAAACGCCAAGAGACGGTGACCGTCATAATTTCGTAACGTCAAGGCAAAGGTGTTCCATATTCTCACCAAAACTGTGAGTGGCTTCCACAGGAATTTCAACATAGATTATCCACACTTACCATCCGTGATCGTCTCCACAGACGAAGGGTTACTAGACGTTGAAATTACGTTGTAATTTCCCTGACGCTACACCATGAACGTACTAGACCTTACTGGCATAGAGTCCTAAATGCTTTAAGCGTAAACAACGTTGATGTTCTCCCATTACCACCATTCTGTTTGATTTATCACCCATAGAGCACATATGGCGGTGTGGGGGAAGACGCGAACGTGATCCTTATGACGTGAATGACGTTCAGTCTCTTTATAAAGTAGTGAATGTTGATACTGTGTACAAACTTTTTAAGTGGATTAGAAAACGTTTCACTGCTGTTCTTGCTTAAAAATGACCTCATAACCGATATCGAATTTTATTGTCACTTCTTGTTTTGACCCCCCTCACCTACGTTAAGACACTGTTTCTCAGACAGTATTAAACGTTTCCACAAAGCAACCTTTGAATGTTGTGTGTGAATGCATATGCTAAAATATATATAATGGTTGTGAAATAAATATCACAGAAAATATATGTTTTCAATTAACAAAGTCAGTGTTGCTAAACTTTTTTTACATGGTATATATTACTATGTTACAAACTCATCTTTCCAACATCTTAAGGTAATCCACCCCTAATTAGATTCATGGGTTGTCAAAATTGTTCATGAAATGTCTTGAACATTTGGCAGTAGAATGTACCATCGCCGAATGTCTAAAATATCCCCAGGATAAGTCAGATACTTACAAATGTTTAACGAGGTTGTTCAAATAAATTTTATGTTGCATGAATCTAACTAGGGGTAAACTATCCAAAGGTCAACAACATTTTGATAATCATATTTGTGGATATTACAACAAAACAAAGTCGGCAAAGACAATTTTCTAAATTCGAGGCACATTACTGAATACTCCATATGCAAGAATCTAATCAGGTTGGAAATTATCTATGCAAGGTCTTATCTTCTTTAAGATTTTCTCCAAATATTGTCTTGATTGGTCAATATTTCAGGATGCTAAAAGTCACAAACAGCAATTGTGTTAAATAAAAGGGCATAAAAGTCAGCATTCCTGATTTTTACCAATATAAGATCATATGTTCAACAATGTTTGATTAAAATTTTGTCTCAATTGTGTATATGTTAAAAGTGGAAAGAGTTGAAACCCACAATTTTGACAAAACTAAAACCATGTGAGATAATGATTATGCTGAATATTACTCTTATGAAAGATCTTATAATTACCAACATTTTTCCCAGTTTTGTCTTAATTAGTAAATATTTGTGGCGGTTTAGAGTGAGAACTGCCAAAACAGTAATTTGTCAAGTTCAAGAGCACATAACTCAGGTTGTGAGAAATTGTTGACAAAGCTAAGAATTACACTCATGCAAGATGTTATGGTCAATAACAAAGTGTCATCTTGATTGGAGCATATTTGTGGTAATAAGAGTAATAACAAAGTGAACAAGATGTGTTTGTGAAACACAAATGCCCCCAAAATGGATTTTTTTTTTCTAAAATTATGACCTAAATTAATATTTGATCTTGACCTACATGGATGACCATGACCTGCTATTGACAGATATCATTGAAAGAAGGTTACATACCAAATTCAAGCTTTGTATATTGATTGCTTTTGGAGAAAAGACCAATGTTAAGTTTTCACGTCAAGTTTTCATGTTCAAGGTTGATAAGGGTTAATGGATGACCTTGAGGAAGGTCATTTCACATGGAACAGATAGATATCATTAAAATAAAGTTACATACTATAGCCGCCTTTGCTGACCAAATCAACTCAATCAACATGATCACCTAAATTCCCCAATCAAACCGATCAAATTTATTTACAGGATTTCTTTATTTCTTGTCGATTAATTCCCAATCATTTTTGCCAACCACACTTGAACGTCCCGATCACTATTGCCCACCAAGCTCGATCAGTGCTCGATCGCTTGATCGAGTTGATTTGGTCGGCAATGGGAACGCGCCTTAAATTTGAGCTTTATATATGGAATGCTTTTGGAGAAAAGTCCAATGCTAAGTTTTCACATTAAGTTTCTGACTGACAGACAGACGGATGGACAGACGGACATCGGTAAAACAATATGCCTCCATACGGGGGCATAAAAATGCCAATTTGGTCAAATTCAAGGGCAGATATCTCTGATCAAACTGAAAATCAAACTAATCCGAGATTATATTGTCAAAAAATTGTGTCCAAGGTTTGTTTTGATTTATCTATAATTGTAGATGGTAGAGAGTACACTGAAAGTCAAAAACAGTATTAAAATCTTCAATTTTGTCAAATTCCAGGGCACATAACTCACAACTTTCTGATCTAATCAGTGATCTTATAATCACTAATATTGTGTTCAAGTTTTGTCTTCATTGGTCTATAATAGTAGATCTGTTGAAGTAAAAAAAAAGTCAAAAACCACAATTTTGTCAAATTCAAGGGCATACAACTCATGACTTTTCAATTTGATCAATCTGAAAATAAAACACATCTGAGATCTTATTGTCCCCCAAATTGTGTCCAAGTTTTGTTTTGATAAGTAAATAATTGTAGATGCTAAAGTATAAACAAAGTCGAAAACAGTCGAAAACTGCATTTTTTTAGCTCACCTGAGCACGAATGTGCTCATGGTGAGCTATTGTGATACCGCTGTGTCCGTCGTCCGGCGTCCGGTGTCCGTCGTCCGTCAAACTTTGCCTTGTGTGCACTCTAGAGGCCACATTTTTTGCCCAATCAACCTGAAATTCGCTCAGAATGATTGTCTTGATGAAATCTCGCACAAGTTCGAAATTGGGTCATCTGGGGTCAAAAACTAGGTCACAGGGTCAAATCTTAGAAAAACCTTGTGTGCACTATAGAGGTCACATTTTTTGCCCAATCAACCTGAAATTTGCTCAGAATGATTGTCTTGATGAAATCTCGGACAAGTTCGAAATTGGGTCATCTGGGGTCAAAAACTAGGTCACGGGGTCAAATCTTAGAAAAACCTTGTGTGCACTCTAGAGGCCACAGTTTTTGCCCAATCAACTTAAAATTTGCTCAGAATAATTGTCTTGATAAAATCTCGGACAAGTTCGAAATTGGGTCATCTTGGGTCAAAAACTAGGTCACTGGGTCAAATCTTAGAAAAACCTTGTGTGCACTCTAGAGGCCACATTTTTTGCCCAATCAACCTGAAATTTGCTCAGAATGATTGTTTTGGTCAAATCTTGTACAAGTTTGAAATTGGGTTACCTGGGGTCAAAAACTAGGTCACAGGGTCAAATCTTAGAAAAACCTTGTGTGCACTCTAGAGGCCACATTTTTTGCCCAATCAACCTGAAAATTGATCAGAATTATTGTCTGGATAAAATCTCGGACAAGTTCGAAATTGGGTCATCTGGGGTCAAAAACTAGGTCACGGGGTCAAATCTTAGAAAAACCTTGTGTGCACTCTAGAGGCCCCATCTTTTGCCTAATCAACCTGAAATTTGCTCAGAATGATTGTCTTGATGAAAGCTCGGACAAGTTTGAAATTGGGTCATCTGGGGTCAAAAACTAGGTCACGGGGTCAAATCTTAGAAAAACCTTGTGTGCACTCTAGAGGCCACATTTTTTGCCCAATCAACCTGAAAATTGCTCAGAATGATTGGCTTGATAAAATCTCGCACAATTTTGAAATTGGGTCATACGGGGTCAAAAACTAGGTCATGGGGTCAAATCTTAGAAAAACCTTGTGTGCACTCTAGAGGCCACATTTGTTGCCCAATCAACCTGAAAATTGATCAGAATGATTGTCTTGGTGAAATCTCGGACAAGTTTGAAATTGGGTCATCTGGAGTCAAAAACTAGGTCACGTGGTCAAATCTTAGAAAAACCTTTTGTGCACTCTAGAGGCCACATTTTTTACCCAATCACCCTGAAAATTGATCAGAATGATTGTCTTGATCAATTTTCAGACAAGATTGAAATGGGTCATCTGGGGTCATAAACTAAGTTATGAGGTAAAATCTTTGTAAAACCTTGTGTGCACTCTAGAGGCCACATTTTTTGCCCAATCAACCTGAAAATTGATCAGAATGATTGTCTTGATTAATTCTAGGTCATGAGGTCAAATCTTAGATAAACCTTGTGTGCACCCTAGAGGTCACATTCTTTGTCCAATCAACCTGAAAATTGGTTTACAAAAAAAAGTTATTATATCAGGTGAGCGCTTCAGGGCCAATGGCCCTCTTGTTCAAATTTAAGGGCATATAACTCATGACTTTTTAATCCATTCAATCTGAAAATTGATCTCATCCTAAATTTTACATTAACCAACATTGTGTCCAAGTTTTTTCTTGATTGGTCAATAATTGTATATGCTAGAGTGTAAACAAAGTCAAAACAGTCAAAAACTGGAATATTGTCAAATTCAAGGGCGTGTAACTCATGACCTTTTGATCTGATCAATCTGAAAATCCAACTCATACATAATCTTATGGTCCCTAAAATTCTGACCAAGTTTTGTCTTGATTAGTCCATGATTGTAGATGCTAGAGTGTAAATAAAGTCAAAGACAGTCGAAAACATCAATTTTGTCAAATTCAAGGGCGCATAACTCATAATTTTTTTTCCCGATCAATCTGAAAGTCAAACTCATCCGAGATTTTATGGTCCCTAACATTGTGGTTAAGTTGTGTCTAGATTGGTCTAAAACTGTAGATGCTAGAGTGTTAACAAAGTCAAAAACTGTCGAAAACAGCAATTTTGTCAAATTCAAGGGCATATAATCATGAGTTTTTAATCCGATCAATTTGAAAATCACACTCATACAAGATCTTAAAGTCCCTAACATTGTCTCCAAGTTCTGTCTTGATTCGTTAATAATTGTAGATGCTAGAGTGTAAACAAAGTTGAAAACAGTCGAAAATAGCAATTTTGTCAATTTCAAGGGCACATAACTCAAAACTTTCTGGTCCGATCAGACCAAAAATTAAACTCATCCGAGATCTTATGGTCACCAACATTGTGTCAAAGTTTTGTCTTGATTGATCAATATTTGTAGATACTAGAGTGTAAACAATGTCAAAACTAGGTATTTTTCGCATTCAAGGGCAGATAACTCGTGACTTTCTCGTACGATCTGACCGATAATCAAACTCATCCGAGATCTTATGATCATACATGTTTTGACTAAGTTTGGTAAAGATTGGCTTATATTTGTAGATGCTAGAGTGTAAACACGAAATTGTGAACGGACGGACAGACAGACGGACAGACGGACGACGGACAAAAAGTGACCACAATAGCTCACCTTGAGCACTTTGTGCTCAGGTGAGCTAAAAAGGCAAATGTTAAGTTTTCGGACAGACAGACAGATAGACGGACATAAGTAAAACAATATGCCCCCGATCGATACGGGGGCATAAAAAAGTCTATTCTGGGTTAGAAAATATTGTTGAAAATGAAGAAATAGCTTGTGAAATTGTTCAAGCAATTTCTTCATTCACAAGGTTTTCTCAAGCCATTTCTTTGTAGGGATTCAAGGCGTCACTGTGTGGTAAAAGATTAATATGAAACTTCTAGGTCTTTGTTACATGTAAAAAAAACAATTGGCAAGGCAATTTTGGATGTGATAACTTCAAAACTTGTGACCACTAACAAGCTAATAACGAGGTTTAACAGGCAGTTTTGGAGGAGTTTTGTGTTTGGTTTCAACATGGATGTTTGTTACAGTGTTTGTTGGTGGTTTTCTAGATGGGGTCGCAGCGCTTGAGGATGGAACAGGAACGGGTCTTGTTGGCGGTTTAGGGGGTTGATTAGACGTGGCTGACCAATGGCTGTGGCTGGTGGTTGACGACATTACTGACGAGCTTGGTTGAAATACTGGATGAGCATCTTGGAAAGCGTCACCTTGAAGTTGTAGGTGGGCTCCACTGAACATTGGTTTGTATCCATGGGAAGTAGGCTGCATCTGGAATATAAAATTTAATTCCTTTTTCAAACAACAAAATTTGGACTGTCTTGTTTGTGGCTTAGGGGGTTGGTTAGACGTGGTTGACCACTTGCCATGGCTAGTGGTTGATGACATTACTGACGAGCTTGGTTGAAATACTGGGTGAGTATCTTGGAAGGCATCACCTTGAAGTTGAAGATGAGCTCCACTGAACATTGGTTTGTATCCATGGGAAGTAGGCTGCATCTGAAAAATAAAATTTAATTCCTTTTTCAAACAACAAAGTTTGGATGATAATCTAGGATAATACTGTCACTTTACAATAAAAACCTTGTAACTGCAGCTTGTATAAGCTGCAGTTACAAGATTTATGTTGAAAATTAGCAACATGCTGATCTTGGAAAGCGTCACTTTGAAGTTGAAGATGAGCTCCACTGAACATCGGTTTGTATCCATGGGAAGTAGGCTGCATCTGAAAAATAAAATTTAATTCCTTTTTCAAGCAACAAAATTTGGACTGTCTTGTTTGTGGCCTAGGGGGTTTGTTAGACATGGTTGACCAATGACTGTGGCTGGTTGTTAATGACATTACTGACGAGCTTGGTTGAAATACTGAGTGAGTATCTTGAAAAGTGTCGCCTTGAAGTTGTAGATGAGCACCACTGAACATCGGTTTGTATCCATGGGAAGTAGGCTGCATCTGAAAAATAAAATTTTATTCCTTTTTCAAACAACAAAATTTGGACTGTCTTGTTTGTGGCCTAGGGGGTTGGTTAGACATGGTTGACCAATGACTGTGGCTGGTTGTTGATAACATTACTGACGAGCTTGGTTGAAATACTGGGTGAGTATCTTGGAAAGCGTCGCCTTGAAGTTGAAGATGGGCTCCACTGAACATTGGTTTGTATCCATGGGAAGTAGGCTGCATCTGGAAAATAAAATTTAATTCCTTTTTCAAACAACAAAATTTGGACTGTCTTGTTTGTGGTTTAGGGGGTTGGTTAGATGTAGTTGACCAATGGCTGTGGCTGTTGGTCGATGACATTACTGACGAGCTTGGTTGAAATACTGGGCGAGTATCTTGGAAAGTGTCACCTTGAAGTTGTAGATGAGCACCACTGAACATTGGTTTGTATCCATGGGAAGTAGGCTGCATCTGAAAAATAAGATTTAATTCCTTTATCTTGTTGGTGGTTTAGGGGGTTGATTAGACGTGGCTGACCACTTGCCATGGCTGGTTGTTGATGTCATAACTGACCAGCTTGGTTGAAATACTGGGTGAGTATCTTGAAAAGCGTCGCCTTGAAGTTGTAGATGAGCACCACTGAACATTGGTTTGTATTAATGGGAAGTTGGCTGCATCTGAAATATCAGATTTAACACTTTACAAGCAACAAAATTTGGATGATTATCTATGATGATATTTTTGCTTTACAACAAAAACCTTGTAACTGCAGCTTGTTTAAGCTGCAGTTACAAGATTTGTGTTGAAAATTAGCAACATGCTGATCTTGGAAATATCACCTTGAAGTTGAAGATGAGCCCCACTGAACATTGGTTTGTATCCATGGGAAGGTGGCTGCATCTGAAATTAATTCCTTTTTCAAACAACAAAATTTGGACTGTCTTGTTTGTGGCATAGGGGGTTGGTTAGATGTAGTTGACCACTTGCCATGGCTGGTTGTTGATGACATTACTGACGAGCTTGGTTGAAATACTGGGTGAGTATCTTGGACAGTGTCACCTTGAAATTGTAGATGAGCTCCACTGAACATCGGTTTGTATCCATGGGAAGTTGGCTGCATCTGAAAAATAAGATTTAATTCCTTTTTCAAACAAAAAAAAAATGGATGATGATCTGCGAAAGCGTCACATTGAAGTTGAAGATGAACTCCACTGAACATCGGTTTGTTGCCATGAGAAGTAGACAGCATCTTAAATTATGAATAACTTAAATGTTACTGTCATTCCAATTTGTGTACATGTTTTGAAAAAAAAAAATTGGTTGATTTTAGCCTTTTACCCCTCAGGGCTTGGCTAATTCCTACTGGCACTTGAAATTGTAAACATACTAACATACATTGTAAGAAAGGGTAAACATGCAAATGCACCGTTCTTTTACAGTTGGAAAAGGCTTCTTTCATATTGTCAGATGATCAGACGTAGGGTGACCAATTCATGTGATATTTCTTTTTTACCTGTTTATAAGTTCGAATACCATAAGTTCGACTAGATAGCATGGGCGATATTTCAGCGATCCTGTAGTATCTTCGATCAATTCGTAGAAATTAGCTACAGACCAACTTCAGTATGATTCAAATTGATTTGATTTGTTTGGTCTGTCAAGCAGTCACACAAAAGCAAAGGCTTTTGCCTTTGATTCGCCATTAAGCAGGTTGTATGAATGTCACTGGACGAGACCTAGTCAAGCACATGCAGACCATCGCAATAGCACAATGAGATGTCTACGACGGGTCTCCTACATCTGAAGACAGCAAAACTTGGCCAGACAACGTGTAGACATGTGTCAGCCACCACCAAACCATATTATTTTATCCTTCTCACATCACCATACCATTCTTTAAATTTGCTTACAAAACCTTTATTGTGCCACACCCTTTCCTAATTTTCCCTAAATGGATAAATTATCCATAAATCTCCGCATAAATCTGCCTATGGGTTGTAAGAACTTAAACCAGTTTTGTTGCCCAGATGTATATCATGTGACTGCAGTTTTAAGAACAGTTTAAACGTTTCCAAACAAACTGCCTCTCATTCAAGAGGTCCCAGGTTCCATACCCGGCCATTGCAATTATCCTTTCTGACAAAAATGTCACCCATCAATGGTTTGATATCGTTAACCTATGTAGGCAAGCAGCTGGAGGCTCAATTAGGATATTGTAGTATTACTGGTTTGAGAAACACCAGAAATCCATGGTTAGGTGCTCCAGCCGCAGCTATATGACCATAGTAGTTGAAAACGGCGTAAAACCCCAATAAACTATCTGTTCCAAACAAGGCCAGGTTTTTCATGTCACTAGCAAAGCAAGATGGCCTTTTATGAATTTTCTTGTTTAAAATTGAGCAAAAAGTTTTGACCTGTAAAGCAGGTATTGTCCAGCAACATTAACCCGGGACATCTGCATATGTAATGACCCCACTTCGGCAATGTTTTGTTTAGACGCTCAACTAACGGATTTTGCACACGAAAATTAAGTAGTCCCGGGTTAATTTGGGTGGACAATACAAGAAATTTGGTCAATTAACCCTGTCCCAAACAACAAATATCTTTGGTAATCCACTTTGAAAGCTGCTGCAAACAATGAAATGGATGTTAATAAGGCTATAATTTGGGTACAATACAGCATCAAAAATATTGAGGCAAAAGAAGAAAATGCTGGTCACCAGCATTTTCTTCTTTTGTCTCAATATTTTCTCAATCAATCTCTACATGTACTAAGGATGTCAAAACCAGGTCTTGTTTTGGAAAGGGTGTAGCCCCTTTTCTTGAGTTTTCAAATAGATTGTCATCAGTATTTTCTTTTATTACAAAACAAAAATTCCAAGCAAGTTTGACAAAAATTCACACTTAAGAAAGGTCATTAAGAATTACCAAGAGTTGTATTGCACCAAAAATCAAGGCTATATGCCCTATGGTTTCGGACAAGAAGATTTTTAAAGAGCTGGGACTTTATGTCTGTGGAGCCTTCGTTTATTTTAAAGGTTTTGTAACTTAACCTCTATCTATTGCCTCGACTACCCCCTCCCAATTTTCTATGCCGAGGCAGTCTTTGATGGTAGCAAATTCTTTGAAGAAATTTGAAATCCTTTCAATATTACTGCCAAGTTTCATGAAGATTGGTGTAGACTCTACTGGTTTGGAAGACAATCTTAAATTTAAAGCGTCAGATACAAGTGATAATTTTGTAATAAGCATTTTTCACCAATATCAGAGGTATGGAAGCACTGGAGGGCAATTTTGACTTGCGACTAATGATTTAGGACTTCGGACTTGTAACTTGTGAGTTATGACTTGTGCATTTATGCCATGTGCAACACTGCCGTAAGTATGTAAGAATTCCACATGTCAATACAACGGTTTTGCAATAGCTCTGACATGGATGTCGCTAAATGACCGAAAAGTCGTGCATTCGAACTGTGTCAGAATTCTAATGCTCTCATGACATTTCTGACAAATAACACCAACCCTGACTGTATAAAACACCTAATTGATTGATTGATTGATTGATTGATTGACTAATTGATTGATTGATTGATTGATGCCTTTCAACTGCTGTGGTCCTATCACGGCGGCAAGAGCACATAATTATGGATTCCTGTCGTTTCTCTTACCAGTACTCCCATACAATCTTTACAGAGCCTACAGCTGCTCACCCACAATAGTTTACCGGGGACCTTATGAGTGAGAGCCAATTGCTATACCAACTGCGCTATGACCGCGGCTTTTATGTACATTTTGGAAGAGAAGCAAAGTTGGGATGCATTTTCGCTTAGAAAAACTCAAATGGCATCGGTTGGATTTGAAGGTCCTAGGACCCTTTGGTTCCGACGCCCGAGTTCTACCACCAGACCTATGCGCACAAATTAGAACCAATGAAATTCTTATTATACATATATTGCCACAGTGTCCATACACTGTTTTGCATTAAGTGTACACTTTCTCTGTGGCAAAGCAACAAGTGGCTAAGATCCAATGACCTTTACAAGGTCGGATGACCAGGACACCATTCTTTGTAAATTTCACACTTAAAACCCATTTTGTAAAGGAGAGTTTGCATTAAAAAAGAGGCCTAAGAGGGCCTGAATCGCTCCACTGGCTAAAGTAAAAGAATTATCTATTGATTTCTTGTAAGCCTAGCACTGCCAAATCTTGAAAAGAACCAACCATGGAACATTTCTGCCAAGTTTGGTCTGTATTGGCCTATTGATTTATTTCATGGTTTGTCTAATTGTGGTAAGCCCTGCCCTGTCACATTTATTATTTCGTGATTACATTTTAAGTATTTGGCCACCCAAGGAACAATTATCTACCAAATTTGGTCAAAATTGTCCTTATAGTTGATCTTTTAAGAATTTTTCGTGATTTCTCCCATTCTGATAAGCCCCGCCCTGAGGGTCACTTAAGGTGCATTTCTGCTAAATTTAATTGAAATTGGCCTAATGGTTGATTTATTAGAATTATTTTGTGATTTCTCTAAGACAGATAAACCCCGCCCTGCCACGCCCGCATTTATGGACCAATCAAAATTTCACGGACAAGCTTAGTAAAGGGTCACCCAAGGTAAATTTCTGCCAAGTTTGGTGAAAATGGGCCAAATGGTTGATTTTTAAAGAATTATTTTGTGATTTCTCTGATACGACCCCGCCCTGTCACGCCCACCTTTATGGACCAATCAAAATTCTTTGAACAATTTAGTAAAGGGTCACACAAGGAAAATTCCTGCAAAGTTTGGTCAAAATTGGCCCACAGGTTTGAGAGGAGAAGATTTTTAAAGAATTATTTTGTGATTTCTCAAAGTCTAATAAACCCCGCCCTGCCACGCCCACAGTTATGGACCAATAAAAATTTCACGTACAATTTAAATAGTCACCCAAGGTACATTTCTGCCAAGTTTGGTCAAAATTGGCCAAATGGTTGATTTTAAAGAATTATTTTGTGATTTCTCTAAGTCTGATAAGCCCCGCTCTGCCACGCCCACATTTTCAACAATTTTAGTAAAGGGTCACCCTAGGAACATTTATTGCAAAGTTTGGTCAAAATTGGCCCATTGGTTTGAGAGGAGAAGATTTTTATAGAAAAAAGTTAACGCACGCACGCACGCACGGACGGACGCACGACGGACACAACGCCATGACAATAGCTCGCTGGCCTTCGGGCAGTGGAGAGCTCTAACAATGTAGACTTTAGGGGCCCGTTTTACTAACATTTGCGTAAGTTTTTGCGTAACTTTACGTCTAAAAAAATCGTACGCAAATTCTTAAGTGCGTTTTACAAAACGATCGTAAGAAAATTTTGAACGTAAGAAAAAAAGTATCGTAACTCTAAAAATAGAACATCAGTGGCTAAAAATAAACCAACGATGTGCTCTTATCTCGGTTTAGTTTCTCGTAAATATTAAAAAATGCTAGTTGTGTACTAGTTTCAAACTGTACTTTTTAGCATTGATAAAGGTAATTCTGCTATTAAATATAACAGAAATAGGATATTTTAGGTGAATTGCTAAACTATTACTGATACGGTTCCAAACATATTATAAACGTTCGAAGGTGCCATTAGAATGGGCGAGCATGAGAATGTTGACTCATGAAAATGCACGACTTTTCTGTCATTGAGCGACATTCAGAAGAAACTGCAACAATGTTGTATTGGCATGTGGAATTCGTACATACATGTACTTACAACAGTGTTGCACCTAGCCAAATTGTACAAGTCATAACTCAAAAGTCACAAGTCACAAGTCCGAAGTCCTAAATCATTAGTCGCAAGTCAAAATTGCCCTTCAGTGCTTCCATACAGAGGCGCATTCTTTAGAGCGAGAATTTTTAAGATTTCTTAAGGTGTTTTGGATAAAGCGTTTTTAAGACAGAGACTTTGACCGAGCTGTTCCGAATGCTCCATATTTATACAAATGACGTCATCATGACGTCATTTGTGTAAAGTATGAAGCATTCGGAACACCATGGTTTATGAATTATGGAGTGTTCGGAACAACTCGGTCAAATCTCTTTTATATTGTTTGTACAGAGTTGACCGAGGGCAGGGATTTTTTTAGGGTGTCTCAGGGGCCGAATTTCGGCCCCATTCCAATGGAATTTAGCTTATTTTTTCCCAATCTGGAGAAAAAATTCCCAATCACAATTTAGAAAAAATATCAAAATTATCAATACATCAGTAAAATTGCTTTTACAAGTCATTTGAGAACAAACTAAAAGCTCTCTACTCAATATCCATATCATTGTATGGATCCTTTTCTGTTTATAATTGAATTTCACTTAATGAAACACCTTGTTTGAGGTAAGTGTATAATGTTTGAAAATTCCAAATTTCAGGGTGTTCACTGCTAAATTTCCCAATTGAAAAGGCCCCAGGGCCCCTTCCCAAAATTGCCAAAAAAATCCCTGGAGGGGTTCCGCACGAAGTATAGGGTAATGGCGCCTCCCACTGAGCGTCTTTAAAATCTTGCTCTAACAGGGTTGCCACTAGTAAGAGGAGATAAAATTCCCTGACAATTCCCTGACATTTCCCTGACAAAATTAGAAAATTCCCTGACATGTTTCATCGCCATAATTTCACGGTAACTCGCGATGTTTCGAGACAATTTTTGATGGCGATATTGAAATCATTAATTTCATGGAGCTGCATCTTATTTTTTAAGATTCCCTGACAATTCCCTGACATTTGCCAGTATTTTCAAATTTCCCTGACAGCTCACAAAATTCCCTGACAATTCCCTGACCTTGAAAAAATTTGAATTTCCCTGACTTTTCCCTGACGCGTGGCAACCCTGTCTAAAGAACGCTTTATCCTAAAACATCTTAAGAAATCTCAAGATATCTCAAGAAACCTCGCTCTAAAGAATGTGGCTCTGGACTAGTCTATTTATAACATTCACATTTTCTACTTTTATTCTGTCATCTTCAACTCCTTTCAAATATATTGTCAACAATTTTGTCATTTAGTAATAAATTGACCCTTTCCCAAACAAGAACTGGTTGTGACGTCCCTAATAGAAAGGGTTTGGGAAAATATTGAGACAAAAGAAGAAACTGCTGATAACCAGCAGTTTCTCCTTTTGCCTTAATATTTTCTTAACATGATTTTACACAATATTTCTCCTTATCAACACATGTTTTGTCGTTTGTAGCAACTTTCAAATTTGACCACCCTAAAATTTGCCCTTTTGGGAAAGGTTAAATAAACCTTTACCAAACTGCTGGGGCAATTTTCTTTTGAAATACATTTTGTGACAGTGCATCCAAAAACACACGCTGAACATTTTCAATCAAAGATTTGTTATAGCGCAACATTGAAGTTTCTTTGACGAACTTGTTGCAGTCAATATCATAGTCGGAATCACATTCCCTGTAGTGATGTAAGAATGCTGTTGATTGGTCAATTTTAAGAATCTTGTATTGTTCTAAAAGCGGCTTATTAACATGGTGAATTCCAACATCAAAAATTTTAAGTGGTGAAACCATAACTTTTGTCAATACAGAACTGAATTGACTTCTTTCTAGGTAAGACAAAGAACTTAGAATATTATCTTCTTCTCTACCAGGGCCAACTTCTGAACCATAAAAAGCACTGTTGAAACTTAGACCACATGTATTTTCATCTTTGAGCAAGTTTTCCAGGGCCTCATTAATCTTCAGATGTCCATCATGAGGTACAACAGCTTCGTCTATGTCTATAATGGCCACATATTTTGAAAATGACATTGCACGATACATACAGTCATTATGAGAATTCAGCTGACCATTGTACCAAATTTCATCCATTCCATTGATTGGTAATTTCCAATTTATTACAGTTGCGACATCCAAACTTTCATAATATCTAAGTACCTCTAAAATTTCTGGATTGTCAACTTTATGAAAGTAAAAAATAAAATGCTGAAAGCCTATTATTCGATGAAGTTCAACAAATTCAATCAATTGAATTGTCTTAATATTTCCAAATAAGGGGGGTATACATATGCTATAGTTGTATTGAAGTTTTGGCTGGTCAAATACAGCTAGATCGATATGAGAACCATTGAAATCATCTGACAGAAGAAAGGCCTCTCGCTTCATCCTCCAATGAACAGCATGCTTTGATTCCAGTCTAGTGACACTCAGATAAACAACATTACTACTGTTCTGATAGACTCCAATTGAGCACACGTTGGTGACGTTACCTGGCACATTGCAGGTTATTATAAATCCACCAAACATCTGATCGTGGTTTTCACACATCTGATGAAATGTCCCTTTAACTGAGATCCATTCTGTTCTGGGCTTATCAACATTGAAATAACAGAACAGAACTGGTAAAATTCCAAACATTGCCATGATTCTAACAACAGATACGGGCAATCTCTCATCTAAATATGCTGAATATACATAAACATAGGGGTCAACTTTCTGGAATGTTCTATTAGGGTCTTGAGCAGATAGATAACATGAGTCCTCTACTATTGTAAGCTCTGTCGTTTTGAACATTTCTAAATAAGGTCTTTTTGTGTTTATTTGTAAGCCATTTTTATTCGCTTTGCTTCCCATTCTCACTTCCATATACGGTACATTACTATCCTCCCATCTTGGCTGTTTAAGATGTACATTTTTTCCTGGTTTTCTTAAAAGCTTGCCGGAATATGAACTTTTCAGACGTTTGCTGATATCTTGTTGTAATTGCCTATTAAAGATGTACAGCATGAAAGAGGACATAGTAAATAGAATAATTATGAACCACTTGAGTGTGACTCTCAACCTCATGATGGCTACTGGATGAGCGCCTACAGCATTGACATTTCTGCAATGAAAGGATGAATGAGAAAAAAGATATGCACATAATTATTTAGTCAATATATTTTTTTTTATCTTGATAAGTCAATATAAATTTTGTCAACAGACAGACAGGTGGAAAATGATTACAATAGCTTAGTTGAATTTACCGGTAGACCCTTTGTTCAGGTGAACTTTAAATACTGACAACCAACATTTTCTCCTTTTCCCTTAATATTTTCTGTATCATTATATACTCAAATTCCATTTTTGTTAACATTGTTATTTTGATGCAGATTATAAAATTTGATTTCTAAAATAGCATGGTTTGGAAAAAGAGTTATTGCAAATCTATCGCAATGAACAGTCAGTTTGTATATCTATGGGACAAAAGGAGAATAATAAAGTCTATTCTAACTGGAAGCCTAGAACAAAGTCGGAATTCAAAATATGTCAATTTTAAGCTTGACCACAATTATTGTTTTACCCTTTTCCGAACAAGAACTGGTTTTAACGTCCCTAATTGAAAAGGCTTGGGAAAACATTGAGACAAAAGAAGAAAATGCTGAAATATCATTTAGTTAGCAACCTTTCTCTAAAATTATCCATGTAAATGTTGAAACTTTTAGTTTTGTCAATTTTGATACTCACTTGATATCTACTTACATCAAAATTCTTATCTATAAATACAGTATATTAAAACGTAATAAAAGAAAACACATTACCAAATTTTCCCTGATACTTTAGATGACAACTGTCAACTGTAGTAACAAACAAGGCTGTGGACAATAACTCTGTTTTCCCAATATTACATTGTAGGATGTTGAAATCGGAAATTACACTCTGGAAATCCCGAAAATCCTTGCTTTTCAATGAAAACCATGTAACTGCAGCTTAAAACAAGCTGCAGTTACAAGGTTTTCGTTGAAAAGCAGCGAAATATTGATTGTAATATTTCTGTACCATGCACTTCCCTTATATGGGGGCCCATGCTAGCTTATTGAACATTCAAACAGGTAAAAAAAAAATATATCAAATCAATTTGTCAGCCTGAATGGGTAGATTGTTTGTGGTCAGCGAAAAATAGGAAGTAATCATGAAAGAATGTGCCTTTTTCTCCCCATGTACATAGAATAAACTAGAGCTATCACATATCCCACCCCAACATCAGAGGTAACATCCCAATTTGTCTAATCCCATTTTGTCTACTATTTTTTTACTGCCTTGATTCCCAATTCGTCTACTGTCCCAACTCGTCTATTTTCATGTCAAATCATCAATATACAACTTTATTTTTGTTTTAAGAAAAGAAATTAAGTCAATATATTCACAAATTAAATAAAAATGCAAAAAAAAAAAAAAATGATATAAATCATACAATATCATATTGATATACAAAGTTTAGAAAAGTAGACGAAATGGGAATTATTTCGAAAATACTAGACAAATTGGGAGTTGACATATTGGGAGTAGACCAAATGTTATTAAACCACATCAGAAGTAGGTGTATGAATAATCTGATTAAAATCCAGTGTTAACTTACAGAAACATCTGACATGCACCATTTAGTTGGTCATCTTCTATAACCCTTGAAAACCAAAATCAGTTACATTTATTCTATAACAAATCAAATCTCTTTTCATAATGATTTTCATGACAAGCACATGCAAACACATGGTTCTGCACTGAAATGTAATGTGCGTGTGGCCTAGTTGTCAGTTTATATTGTGTTCAGAATCTTGAAAGCAATCATTTGATTGGTCAGAAGAAAATGTCATTGAAGATGGCCCCTTACTGGTGCCTGTCAGATGTTACTTTAAGTTAAACCCCTGATTTTAATTAGATTGGTGAATGAAGAAATTTAAAAAAAAATGCAAATTCCTTGTTGGAAATAATTGTAATTACACTTTGATCAACAAATAGCTCTAAAAACACTTCCCCCCCCCCCCCCCCCCCCACAAAAACTATTTACTTGTTGGATAACAAAAAATGGTGTAACTTGTAACAGCTTGTATAAAAAGCTGTAGTTACATGTATTTCGTTATCTACCAACAATCCTGACAGTGACACATTGTTATATTAACCCTTCCCCAAACAAGACCTGGTTTTGACATCCCTTATAGAAAAGGCTTGGGAAAACATTGAAACAAAAGAAGAAACTGCTGATAACCAGCAGTTTCTCCTTTTGTCTCAATATTTTCTGTGCCATATTTTACACAAATCCTATCTTTAATAATATCCATTTGTCATTTTTGGCAGTATTTGAAGTGGATCACCCTAAAATTTTGTCGTTTGGGAAAGGGTCAACCCTTCCCCAAACAGCAGAGTCCTAGATGGATCCCATTTGAAAGCTAATGCAAACAACAAAATGGTTGTTGATAAAGCAGAGGATTGTGTAAAACTTACATGTAGCATCAAGGAAAATATTGAGACAAAAGGAGAAAATGCTGGTTATCAGCATTTTCTTCTTTTGCCTCAATGTTTTCTAAAGCCTTTTTTGAAAGGGATATCAAAACCAGGTCTTGTGTGGGAAAGGGTTAAAAAAAACAAGATGTGTTTGTGAAACACAAATGCCCCCGAAATGGCCATTTTTGTAAAATGTTAAGTTTTCGTAGAGTAAAGGGTTGGTAAGGGTTAACAGATGACATTTAGGAAGGTCAAATTGCATGGAATAGATAGATATCATTGAAAGGAAGTTGTATACCAAATTTGAGCTTTGTATGTAAAACACTTTTGGAGAAAAGGCAAATGTTAAGTTTTTGGAGTAAAATGTTTTTGTAGAGTAAAGGGTTGATCATCTTCGCTAGCCAAGGTTGAACCCACCTGTATTCACACTTGGTGGATTTAGTCCGATTTTCTTGAAATCGCAAAGCGCCGCCTAGCGTTTGTTCTGCTGGTTGTTTACGTCCATTATTGATGACGTCATTAACGCGCGTTGTCTTTCGCGTCATACGTCATGCGGATTATGTAAAAGTTAGCTGCTTTTTTGGTCGAATTGTCGAAAGTATAATAATTCGTCAATTAGGGAATTCCTGTCTATTGCAGTGAAATTCTTAGGAAAAATCGCCCATCTTTGCATTTTTGAGTTGCAAATGCAATGCTTTTTCCCGCCCATTGTCATGATTTGGTTACTCATAACAAATGTATCAGTCTACAATCTGATTGGTTCCAGCGAGACCTCGCTGGAACCAATGAAAACGCTTTCCAGGAGACCAAGAAAATCGGACTAAATACGCCAAGGGTGAATACAGAAACGATGTTACGTCGTTGGTGTCACCCTTGGCTTGCGAAGATGAGGGTTGATAAGGGTTAACAGATGACCTTGAGGAAGGTCAAATTGCACGGAGCAGATAGCTATCATTGAAAGAAAGTTACATACCAAATTGGAGCTTTGTATGTCGAATACTTTTGGAGAAAAGGCCAATGTTAAGTTTTCATGTTAAGTTTTCGGAGAGACAGACGGACAGACAGACGGACGGACATGAGTAAAACAATATGCCCCGATCTCTCGATACGAGGGCATAAAAAGATACCATGTTAACCCACAACCAGACAATAAAACTTTACGTTGGTCTAAATTCAAAGATGTTGAAGGCAACAATTCTGAAGAATGAGGCTCAAACCTTATGAAAATTTGTACAGTAAAAAGTAGCTCAGTTTAAAGTTTTTTTTTAACATTTGTCATACTGCTCCTTATATAATGGTTGAGCACTATTCTCGTCAAATGGTTTTAATCGTAATACCTTAAAGTGACATTTCACATTTACTTCATTTTTAAGAAGAATGGCTTGATGCAAAAATTGTTTATTCTTATGCGTAGAAATGCTATCAGTTTTTCGAAGTTGTTATCTATAAGCGAAAAATACGCCTTTAAAGTTGAGACAGAAATGACAAATTCTATATAAATCTGAACTGTTGTCCACAACAATTCGTTTAATTTTAGCACAAAAATATATATTTCTCATAAACGGTTCAATGTTTTGGCTTGAAATTTTCAGAATTTTCATAAGAAAATATGCTCTTTCAGATAGAATAAAGGTAAAACTTATGTAAAAATGATCGTGAAATGTCACTTTAAAAAATAGATCTATAAAATTAGAAAGACACAACAAAAAACTAGAAGTATGGTTAAATGTCTGAGAATCAAGGTCTTGTAAGCTTCATATCTGTGAACCAGTGGTCTTTATTGAGGGGAATAATGTAACATTAATAACAAATAACATTTTACAATTTTTGGTCTTTCTGCGAAACAATACATTGTGGGAAATGAAGAAATTGCTTATAAAAAGCAATTTCTTCATTTTCCACAATGTTTTTCGTAGCAATTATCTTGAAGAGTGTCAAAAAGTGTGATTGTTTGGAAAATGGTTAATTAACTTTTAATCAATATCTTCATTTTATATAGCAACATTGCCTCCTTCCATTAAAACTGTCTTCTTCTTGGTCTTTGTGACCGTCTTTGTTGAAGCTGTCTTCTTTAGTGCACACTTACTTTTTATTTAGCCGGGACTTTATGTACGGGGAGCTAATGTCACAACTCTAGTGTCTGCTTCGCGTCCTGTCCTGTCACATCTTCACTCGAAAAACTTTAACCTGGTCTATATTTCAGGCACTATTAGAGATACAGCCTTGATACTTAACACATGGATACTTCACGCTAAGGCCTTTCATTTGGAACCATGATCTTTGACCTAGTGACCTTCACCTTTGAGTTTGACTTACTTTAAAAAACTTTAACCTGGCCTATATCTCATGCACTTTTATTGATAGAGCATTGACATATCACAGGAATACCTACTGCCAAGACCTTTCATTTGGGACCATGACCCTTGACACCTTGGAGTATGACCTACTTTTAGAAAATTAAACTGTTTTTGTGACAAGCTCCTGTATAGGCGAGCTAGGTTATCTGTGGACAACTCTTGTTGTATACATATAATTGCATTAAAACCCAAGTAAGATCCTGCATGTCATATATTTCTTAATACCGTATTTCACCTTATAGACGCGCCCTCCCTAATAGACGCCTATATATTTACAATCTCGGAAGCCTTGGGACACCCCTCCCACCTTCACCCGACCTTACCTTGACTGTAGAGTAGACCGTAGAGTAGACGGTAATGACAAACTCCACCAAACTTCATCTTTGTGATGATCATACTTGTCGAAAAACGCTTTATCTCAACAAGTAAAGCGTCTTATAATAGGGTATACGGCTCGGGTAATTGATTGAATAATTCAATTATGGTTATCCCTCTCTAGGTAGAATTGAAATTCATCCGGCCCCGGTACGAGCATTGATAAACTTTCCTTTATCATTCCCCTTGCAGAGTGACCGTTTATGCAGTTTATTTCAAAGCCCCGTAAGAGGTCGCGTTTGATTTGTAAATTAAAAAGTGGAAAGCGAGTTGATATTACGCACACAAATGAAAAATAAATCATTTTTGCCGAAAATGAATTAATGAATATGGACAGATATTACGGGAAGTATGTTTTATTATTTTGTAAAGTGAAGAAGAAGAAGAAATCAAAACATTCCGAAAACGAAAGTAGAACACACCCGCCTTTTCGAGACAAAGGACTAGACTGGCAGGTAACTGTAGACTGGATGACAGTTACGTCGCTTCGTCTCCGCCGATTTATACATGTACCCGGTGTGTATTTATAAGATACAACGTCATCTACTGATAAAGTGACATATCTTGATCGATAATTTATGGTAGGTTGATTTTCTACATTCAGCGAAGCACTTTAAAATTCAGTAAAAGTGGTACGAAATAAACGCGCCTCCACGGCGTTTTGCATCGCGCCGGGGCGCGTCTATTAGGTGAAATACGGTAACTTACTTCTTGATCAATATCTTCTTCATATTGTATAGCGACATTGTCTCCGTCTGTTGTAACTGTTTTCTTCTTCCTCTTGGTTTTCGCAACTGTCTTTGTTGTAGCAGTTTTCTTCCCAATAACGCTGTTAACATAAAGTACATCAGAATCAAACTGAAACAATTTAATTTTGGTTGGCAGATGTTAGATGAGAGTCTTAACCCATTACCAGACGGCAAAAATTTAGCTTAGTCCAAATTCAAAGATGTTACAGACGACAATTTTAAGGGAATAGAATTCAAAATATTTTGGTACTTTTGGGTAGAAAATATTGTGGGAAATAAAGAAATTGCTTGTCACAAGCAATTTCTTCATTTTCCACAATACTTTCCAAGCTTTTTTTTTCTTTAGGGGAGTCAAAAGGAGTTTATATGTGGGAATTGGTTAAGATCGTCCACCCATAATGAGTTTACACAGTCAGAATTCTTCATGCAACGTCACAAACATTCATAATGTATCCCTCCTTCTTTGTTCAACTCATTTATATTAACGGAATTATCGAAAAATATCAGAAAAAGTTATGTCATGAGATTCCCCGCCATGTATGAGTGCCAGTAGAACTAGAGCTAGAGTAACAAAGCCTGATAATAATACCAACAACAACCTGGCTTGGTAAAACTTACACAAACTCAGCAGACTTTAAGCTTATATGGAAGTTTCATTTAACTCATTACTAGATGGTTGAGTTTTTGACTAGTTCAAAGATGTTGCAGACATTTCAATTTAGTGAATGAAATTGTACATTTTTTGTCCTTGGTATAAATCATTGTGGGAAATGAAGAAATTGCTCGTCATAAGCAATTTCTTCATTCTCCACAATGTTTTCCAAAGCATCTTTTTTTGTTGGGTATCCAAAAGCATAATTGTATATAAATGGGTTAACCATATTCCAAAGAAGATTGGAATTTGATGTCTCTAATAGAAAGAATTTGGGCAATTATTGAGACAAAGAAGAAAATGCTAATAATAAGAATTTTCTCCTTTTGCCTTAATATTGAGATAAAAGAAAAAAATGCTGATAATCAGCATTTTCTCCTTTTGCCTTAATATTTTTGTGCTAAATATCATCTTTGTTAACACTTATTTTGTCATCTACAGCAGCTTTCAAATTGGAACAGACTATTTTTTTTCTGTTTGAGAAAGGGTTAAAACTAAGACACCTACCTTCTGCAACTGGGTCTGAACATGGTTAGAATGATCTCCAGTTGAACTTGTGTAGCGACACATCTGGTTATCTGCATTTTCTTCTTTTGCCTCGATGTTTTACCAAGTTTTGTATTTCAGGGTCATCAAAACCAGATCTTGTTTGTGAATGAGATGTCTTAAAAACACTCAGGTAGACTTGCTTATAGCAATGTTTAATAATAACCCTTTTCCAAACAAGACCTGGTCTTGATTCCCCTTAAAGAAAGGGATTGGGAAAATATTCAGACATTAGAAGAAAATGCTGATAATAAATATGCTCAATATTTTCTGTCTTATTTTACACAAATTCTATCTGTAACAACATCTCTTTAGTCGTCAGTAGCAGCTTTCTATTGGCATACCCTAAAATTTTACTGTTTGGGAAAGGGTTAATGAAAGACTCTTACCTCCCACCACTGGGTCTACATATGGTTAGGATGATTGCCAGAAGAACTAGAGTAACAACACATCCTGCAACAAATGCTACAGCAGCAAGCCCTAGATTACTGACAACAATATGACTTGGTAAAGACAACAACGTCTGATAGCCCAATTTATCATCATATTGGACGGCCACTTGTTCTGAGTAACGGCCATCTGATATACACTTCTCTCTTATCTCAAGCTTTTTGGATGCTACAAGGAGAAAAAAACTGAGATATCAATTATAATCCTTCCCCAAAAAAAACATCTGATCGCAGAATGCTACCGCAGCCAGTCCCAGATTACTGATCACAATATGACTTGGTTAAGACAACAATGTCTGATAGCTCAATTTATCATCATATTGGGCAGCCACTTGTTCTGAATAACGGCCATCTGATATACACTTCTCTCTTATCTCAAGCTTTTTGGATGCTACAAGGAGAAAAACTTGGATATTAACCCTTTCCCAAACAAAATATATGATCGCAGAATGCTGCAGCAGCAAGCCCCAGATTACTGACAACAGTATGGCTTTGTGAAGACAACAATGTCGGATAGCCCAATTTATCATCATATTGGGCAGCCACTTGTTCTGAATAACGGCCATCTGATATACACTTCTCTCTAATCTCCAGCTTTTTGGATGCTACAAGGAGAAGAACAGAGATATTAACCCATCACAAGACAGCAAATTTCACACTGGTTCAAATTCAAAGATGTTGCAGACAAAAATTGATTGTGAATGAAATTTTGATTCTTTTTGTGGTTTTGGGTAAAAAAACTTTGTGGAAAATGAAGAAATTGCTTGTCACAAGCAATTTCTTCATTTTTTACAATGTTTTCCAAAGCCTTTGGGGGTGTCAAAAAGTGCAATACATTGTATGTGGAAATGGGTTGACCCTTCCCAAACAACACATCCAAACATAAACGCATCAGCAGCCAGCCCCAGATTTCTGATCACAATATGACTTGGTAGCGACAACAACGTCTGATAGTCCAATTTATCATCATATTGGGCGGCCACTTGTTCTGAGTAACGGCCGTCTGATATACACTTCTCTCTGATCTCAAGCTTTTTGGATGCTAGAAGGAAAAAAAAGCTATATATAAACCCTTTCTCAAACAACACATCCTATCACAAATGCTAAAGCAGCCAGCCCCAGATTACTAACAACAATATGACTTGGTAAAGACAACAATGTCTGATAGCCCAATTTATCATCATATTGGGCGGCCACTTGTTCTGAGTAACGGCCGTCTGATATACACTTCTCTCTGATCTCAAGCTTTTTGGATGCTAGAAGGAAAAAAAAGCTATATATAAACCCTTTCTCAAACAACACATCCTATCACAAATGCTAAAGCAGCCAGCCCCAGATTACTAACAACAATATGACTTGGTAGCGACAACAATGTCTGATAGCCCAATTTATCATCATATTGGGCGGCCACTTGTTCTGAGTAATGGCCGTCTGATATACACTTCTCTCTGATCTCAAGCTTTTTGGATGCTAGAAGGAAAAAAAAGCTATATATAAACCCTTTCTCAAACAACACATCCTATCACAAATGCTAAAGCAGCCAGCCCCAGATTACTAACAACAATATGACTTGGTAAAGACAACAATGTCTGATAGCCCAATTTATCATCATATTGGGCGGCCACTTGTTCTGAGTAACGGCCGTCTGATATACACTTCTCTCTGATCTCAAGCTTTTTGGATGCTAGAAGGAAAAAAAAGCTATATATAAACCCTTTCTCAAACAACACATCCTATCACAAATGCTAAAGCAGCCAGCCCCAGATTACTAACAACAATATGACTTGGTAAAGACAACAATGTCTGATAGCCCAATTTATCATCATATTGGGCGGCCACTTGTTCTGAATAACGGCCATCTGATATACACTTCTCTCTTATTTCAAGCTTTTTCGATGCTGCAAGGAGAGAAATTGAGGTTTTAGCGTTAGGGTCTACAAATCAAGCATGCAAAGATAACAACTATAATTGCAAATTAAACATAATTAGTAAATGAACAGACTATTTCAAATCATTTGGGAATTTGTCAAAATTTTTCTGGCAAATACTGACAGAAACTTTTTGTTTGTTTTCACCTTCATGTTTTTATAGCATTTTATGCACACAACAAAAGGCATGTTCAACTTCAAAGCTTGTTTATTCTTATCAATTCATTTCAGAAAATGAAGAGGAACAAACCTTGTGTATCTTTTGAACACCTCTCCCAGGGATATTTCCTATTGCACAGTCTCTCATTTAGAATTCTATTTGTATCTTCACATATTCCAACTTGGTGATTCCATAACTGGTTTTGAGGACAGATATGTCTTGTTTTATCCAGTAGACCCCTAGTGATGTAATATGCTGAACAGTTACAAATATCCAAGGTCCGTTCTGTGTTCAAGTAGTCCAGTGGTACCTTACACCCATCTTAAACATATTTAATTGATAAGATTAAAGGATAACAACTACATCATTAACTACAAAACGCTTTGCGCTTATTTGGGTGTCAAGCGTCCATAGCAACAGAAATTGATGAGGATATCCCTCAACAATTTCCATCGCCACCACAGATGATGCCAGGAAATTTACAAGGGTATCTCCGGTTAACTTTCATTGTCATGGATGACACCCGAAGTTGTACAAATTTTTTTGTATCTAATGAGGGTTGTAATCCTAAAGATATTTCTTTTTCAATTACTTAAAATGACTTATTTCACCATTTCAAAGACATTCATTTATTTTAAAACTCAGAGAATGATTTGAAAATCCCTGAGAGAAAAAAAAATCTGGTTATCAGCATTTTCATTTCTCTAAATGTTTACCAGGGCATTTCTTTTAGGAATTTCAAAGCAGGTCATTGTTACCAAATATGTGTGGTATGTGGTCTTACACTACAGTGTCAGCCTTGTGACCAAGAGGTTATGGATTGGATTCCTGGTAGTGGAGGCAGTTCTTCAGGACTTAAGTTCGAACCCGGGCTCGGCCAGTATCCATTCTGGTATTTGACAAAAGTCATTTGTCTCTCACCAATGGGTGTGAATCATCTATATGTGAGAGAGCAGCTGGAGGCTTGGTTTGGATATTGTGTTTGTACTGGTGCGAGAAATACCAGGAACCCACGGTTAGGTGCTCCAGCCCCCTTCTATGACCATAGAAGTGAAAACGGCGTAAAACCCCTATAAAATCAAATCAATTCTTCAGGACTTAATCTTCGTTGGTAAACACATCATGCAGGAGTACTGGTGCAGTTTACAGGAAGCAGGATTGAAAGGGATTATCTTAATTTGAAGGAATGTGTTTCCCAATCAATGTAGATTAAATCCTGTATAGATTTCAAAACAGAAATGAATTTCTGTACTCACCAGCAAAAATAAATGTCATCCTCAAAACAAATTCTTCTGAAATATATTTACTAGCTCATTCAGATCTCTTGTACACCAAGGAGCTTTCACAGATATCCTCTGATCGAAAACCAGGTTTAATGTCAGTCAATGGTCAGTACCGTTATTGATGACAAACTGAACCTAAATTGTCCTGATTACTGCATCATGTCATTGATATCAACCCTTTTACCAAAGAAGGCCTGATTTTGACATCCCTCATTTTGACATCTCTCATCTTTAGAAAGCAATGCAACAAAAGAAAATGCAGAAAAATGTTGATTACCAGCATTCTTCTTTTCTTCCAGTGCTTTTCATGCTAATACTCAAGTATTTCCAACATTTGATATCATGAATTTTGTTTGGGAAAAATTTATCACAAAAGTAAATATGAAACTTGTTAAAAACGGTACTTTGGTAATATATGTACATTTGATATACATGTACAGCAATTTTGCGCTAAATCCTTAACCCATTACCAAATGGCAAAATTTCAAAATGGTCCAAGTCAAAAGATGTTGCAGATGACAAGCTCTAGTGCAAGAAATTTTGACTTTTTTGTCTTTCTGGGTAGAAAACACTGTGGTAAAATGAAGGAATTGTTTTTCACAAGCAATTTCTTCATTTCCCACAATCCTTTCGAAGCTTTCATGTAGGACATAAAACCACGTCAATAGGTGGGAATGGGTTAATATATACACCACATCATGTACAGGAAAAGGCTTATTATCCACTTTGTCTACATCCTTGTGACATCTTTGACAACAACAAAAGGTAGTATTTAATTTTGCCCTTTCCCAAATCGCAATTTTGACTTGTCTAAATTTGGCTGTTTCAAACAATCTTTATAATATACTGTACTGAAAATGTTGAGGAAATTATTCAGGGAAAGGGAGAAGTGTTGACAAACAGCACTATTCAATGGGCTCTCATGACAGAGACCTAGCACCATGACAATGACATTCCTGTATTTTCTCATTTGCCTAGAAATCAATCCTTTCCCAAAAAAGATCTAGTTATTACATCCCTGATAGAAAGGGCTTGGGATAACATTAAGGCAAAAGAAGAATATGCTGATAACCAGCATCTTCTTCTTTTGTCTCAATAGTTTCTATGTTATATTTTCTATGTTATATACTCAGCAAAAGAGCAAACGCATCACTTTTTAAAATTGCATAACTTATCTATTGTCAAAGATTTAGATTTATAATTTGGCATATGTTTATCCCACAAATTTCTGCACTCATTCATAAATTTATTTTCAAGTTTTCTTCTTACGTGACCGCGTCATATGAAAGGGGGACCAAAACGGTTTTTCGGCTCGTGTAACTTGTGATCTTTTTCAATATATTTTGTTTGAATTGATTTTGAAAGCTGGTTTATTGTTGCATTAAAGTCTGAAAAAATAAATCCCTTATCTAACGTACCAAGGGCTGTTCACGAACAACGTAACTCGCATAGACACACCTTTTTAAAAGAAAAGGTCAAATTTTCAAGGTCAAGGTCACAAGGTCAAATTTCATGGGCTTAGATGAAAGGTGTTCGTTGGACCTGTCTATGTGTGAAATATCAAGACTGCACCTCATACAGTTCATAAGATATAGACCGATACGTTTTTGTCTACGTAAACGACGTCGCCGTCAACGCCAACAATGACACTAACAACACTAGTGACGTAACAGTACCTCTGTGGGAATAAATTACGCGCCCACAAAAGTGTTAAAGCCGTCGGTTTGTTTAAGGAATTGTAACTTTTCTACACAGGAACTCTTTTAGCCAATACAAACGGTTTGAAAGTTATGCGTGAATTTACAATTCTAATCTAATTTCAGACTTTATGAATTTTAGAATTAAGGTGTCCTTATTAAAATTTCAATATTTCATAACAAACTGTAGCAGTAACTTTCAAATTTTATAGGCTTCTTATCGAATGGTTGTAGTCGACATGTGCAAATTTTGAACGTATTCTGTAGATTCGTTAAAGCAAATATTAACAAAGATCTGAGTGATGCGTTAGCAGTTTTGCCGAGTATATTTCTATGTCTTATAGTGCAGTAATCCATCATTACCAGAATCTGTTTTGTAGTTGTAGCAACTTTCAAATTGGACCACCCCACAATTTTGTTGTTTGGGAAGAGGTTAAAATATATATAAGGATATCAGATTAAAACAAAACATTAAAACAAAACATTTAATCAGTTTAACAATTCAGTAAAAACAAACATCTAAGAAATATCACAAGGAGAAAGCTTACTCCTAAAACAAATACTGTCATCGACACAGGAAAATACATGGAAATAATTGAAAATGAAGTGAAACATTAATGCCCCAGTATACATAGAGTCTCATTATTTTAAGAAAAAATAACATAACCTTGTTATTTGACCTTGACAAATAAAAGGTCTTTTCAAAAGTTAAGGTAGTCTACCCGTAATGAGATTCGTGCGACGTAAGAATTATTCGGGCGACGTCGAAAACATTCGGAGGTTGAACTTTCCACCACCAAATGTTTACAACCGGGCCCAAATAAGTTTAGTTACGTAACAACAGCAATCTAAAAAATCCAATGTTTTATGATTCTCAAAATGGCCACATTACAGTTATTCTACCTTAATATAAAAGACCTTTAATTTATGGTCAAAATTTTAAGAGACAATCTTCAAGTTTTTAGGCAAACTGAGAGGGAAACAGAAAAGACAAAAACTAAATATCTCCCAACCTATTCCTGTGGGCATGAACATTAAAGTTGATTTTCCTTCTTTCGAAAATTAAAAGTTCTTTTGTAAACACTGAATCATCTGAAAGACTTGTGTAGTATGTGTGTCAAAGTCACAAAGCTTCCTTCTATCCCTCATTCTAGGTGCCTGAAAAAATGATCAGTTAACAAAGATGTTACATGGACAGATATATACTAGTCAAAACTACTAACGCGCCACTTGGTTTTATGTCACAATATACATATTTCCAGAAGTAATAACAGCAATTCTTTGAGCCAGCTAAAAGTTTAACCATTTTCTAAGAAATAATAATGAAAATGTTACCAATATTCTAATAAGAAATTATTGGAATTAGCACAAGATTCACAATATCCATAATTTGGATTTTAACAATTGTTATTGATCACAGCAATTCCTCATGTTTCAACAAAAACCTTGTTACTGCAGCTTGTCTTGTTGAAAAGTGATGAATTGATAAATTTCACATACCCCTTGACTTGGAGACAATTAATATACTAGGACAAAAAAGATACGCAACCCCAATTTTTCATAATATTTTCGACAAAATATGTTTTTAATGGCTATTGAGTACATTTTTAATACACATGCATCCATACGAATAAATACAGTGCCATTTTCTTCAGATGTCGTACATTCATCATGTGATACATGGTAAATTGTTAAAAAACTGATTATCCCCTGCCGTGTTTTCCAGATGACTACTTTCAAAACAAATTTTCATCAAACACAAGCTAGAACATAGACAAAGAAGACGCCAAAGCGTTCACACACTTTTCACTACGCTACACATAGCAAGGTTAGGCCAAAACTAGCGCCTAACTGCAGTACAGATGTTGTTGGTGGAAAAGGTTCAAAATGTTGTCGTAAGACATTGATGGGGCAAAAAATCGATACATTTTTGATTGTATACGTTGTTGGCTCTCAAATGGACCACAACCGATTGAGCACGAGGCGGACGTGCAAGAGATATGACATCAAGGCAGGACCGTATTATCACGTTAACCCCACCTACGGGATAGGTTTAAGACTGCAACGGAGACCGCTAATAACTGGTATGGACTTTACAACATTCGAATATCGGACCAAATTGAACGAAACAGATTGTGTTTTTCGACATACGTCCAATTTTTTTGTCGTATTGTGTTGACCCCCGGTTTAAACTGGGCGTTTTCTTACTAATGAAATTGACTACCAACAAGATTTTTTGAACTTTACAAGGTGAAATGTTATTGCTTTAAATGCATTAAGTTTTGTTTAAATCTGATTTGATGTCTTTGTCTAAGAAGGAATTGAAAATGAAGTTGCGTTTCTTTCTTGTTTTAGTATATATTAAATGAACTACCTGTATTTGGCGATTGAGGATCATATCTCCTGGATTGTTGGTTTCGTTCTGACACAGCTCTAACATCCCTGCTTTGGGAGAGTTGAAGATGTCACTGTGGTTAGGCTTGGTTGATCTGTTAGACACCATCTCTGTTTTAAGAAAACAAAAACAAAACATTTCAACAAAATGATCCATTTGGGGAAGGGTTAAGGTAGAAGACCCATAATGAGCACCAAAGAGCCAGAGGCAAAATTTGAAAAATGCCAGTAATTCCTAAACTGTTGTAACTCATCGGCTATAACTGTAGACTTGTATACAAACACTTTACTTCTTGTTGTTGATAAATGACCCAACACAAACACTTTCTCTTTTGAGAATACCAATACCAATACCAATACCAAATCTTTAATGAAGTACTTAGGCCACCGGCCCATATACATATTTACAAAGAAATACAATTTACAGAGTGATGTCATAATACATGTAAATTTTGTTAACCCTGTCCCAAATAGCAAAATTGTTCACTTGTAGAGCTGAAAATGTTTCGTAGACGAGAAAAAGAATGAAATTAATTTTGGAATCTGTCTGCATTATATTATAAGAAAATACTGATGTAAAAGAAGAAAATGCTGGTTTTCGGTATTTCCTTCTCCCACTACAGTGTCTTCCCATTCACTAATCGGACGTCAAAGTTCGGGTCTTGTTTGGGAAAGGGTTAAATTCAGGCATATATAATATAAACAAATATCAACATAATTCATCAATAATTTCTTTTCTAAGGTTGAATGCTTCAACTAAATATTTCGATATCTTATAAATTTCTGATTTATTCTTAAACGCTAAAATACGATAAAATTGTTGATTTCTATTATTCAGCCAATTATTCTTGAAAAACTTCTGTCTTAACATTTCATATGCGCTACACTCGAAAAAGAAATGAAATTCGTCTGAGTTAGGACGATAAATGGTTTGGTAAATGTTAAAACTATGTATTTGTTTTCTTAGTGCCTGTATACAAGTCTACAGTTATAACCGATAGACTATACATTTCCATTCCAAATATAAACATAAGCATTTTGTACGGTTTAGAATTTTGAATTTATATAAACTTTGAAAATATTTGAAGAAAATGTTCAAAATTACCTCCCTTGCCTATGAATGTAGAGTAAAATGATATTTGTCAATTATTTTCTTCTTGAAGCATAATCTTGAAATCCGGCACGGCAAATCAACTTATGTGAAGTGTATTTACAAGTGTGTGTAACTTGATGAATTTCGTATGGCCAGAAAGTGGTGTTTTTCATTATGGGTCTTCTACCTTAATCAATTGGCCAGGATCTGGAAAAAAGGTCCTTTATACCATGTCTCAAGATCAGCCTGTGCCTTAGTGGAGTCTGATTTGGATCCACACTGCACCGTCACAATTGTTACAGGCCATAAAGAAGCTATTGGAGAACAACATGGTTCTTGATCAGACAGCGTGTATATGCAGGCTGTTCTGGAACAATGTTATTCCTAAAAGCTTTAAGGGACCCTTTCCCAGATCCTGGCTCAATTATTTTCGCTTTGTCATTTGTATCACCATTGAATTTGGACTGGTCCAATATTTTATAGTTAAACCTTTCAGCATCAATACAGCTCAGTGCCAAATATTCTACAGACTTCCAGGAAATATTCTACTCTTTTTACACATTTGCTGATATATTTGCAATAAATAAAGACATTGGCTTGTTGCGAAATGTTGGACAGTTTGAATTTGAAAGGTGTTGTAAAAGACAATCTCATGTAGATTAACAATCTATTTATTCATCTTCTACAACGTCTGCCCAAGCATTTTTCTTGAGGGGCATCAGAAAGCAACACTATGTGAGAATGGAATGAATGCCGTGGTAAATATTCATTTCATCGCTTTTCAACAAAAAACCTGTGACTGCAGCTTAATGTTAGCTGCAGTTACTAGGTTCTCATTGAAAAGAGACAATATATTGATCTCAACTTACCTGCACTGTTGATTGGTCCTCCATTTACTCTCCTGGTTATCATGACTTCTGTTATAGACAGGGAAGGGGAGGACTCAAAACTCGTGCCAATCTATGTTGAAAGAAGAATTGCAACCCATCATTAAGTAAGAATCACTTTGTGAATCTTCGGGCATCATCGGTAGCAACGGAAATTGGTGATGGTATCACTTGTCAATTTCAGTTGTCATGGCTGAATTTTTAGCCCAGAAATTGATGAATGTATCATATCGTTAATTTCACTAATGATTCCCGAAAATGCACAAAGCGTTTGGTATCTAATGATGGGATGTAATCCTTAAAATAATGATTCATATACAGAGTAAGCCTTTGTAACTATATAAACCCATCACCAGACAACAAAATTGTAGACTTGTCCAAATTCAAAGATGTCGACGACAATTTCAAATGACTGAAATTTTACATTTAGTCTTTCTGTGAAGAAAATGTTGTGGAAAAGGAAGAAACTACTTGCCACAAGCATTTTCTTCTTCATTTTCCACATTGTTTTCTAAAACCTATATTTTGTTTGGCATCAAAAGGCTTCAGTGTTTAGGAATGGGATAAATGATAAAAATATTTCTTATGTAAGATATACCGATTGTCTGTAAATCAAAGACAAAAACAGAGATGGAATCAGTTTTGTTACAGTTGATATAAGGGTGGACAGATGGACAGACAGACAAAGAGGATAAAACCATACATCCAACTTCAAAAGCATATTGACCCTTTCCAAAATAAGACCTGGTTTTGACATCCTTACATAAATGACTTAAAAAACATTGAAGCAAAAAAAGAAGATGCTGATAAACAGTACTTTCTCCTTTTGCTTGTTTTCTGTACTATGAAATAGTAAAATACCAGATCAATTTACACCAATTTTATTGTCTGCAACAGCTTTAGAACTGGACCAACATGAATTTTAGAGATAATTATCATCTTGATTAAACCTTTCCCAAACAAAAAAAAAAATTAGGGTGATCCACTTCAAAAACTTCGACAAATGATAAAATGGAAGTTATTAAAGATAGGATTTGTATAAAATATGGCACAGAAAATATTGAGACAAAAGGAGAAACTGCTGGTTATCAGCAGTTTCTTTTTTGTTTCAATGTTTTCCCAAGCCTTTTTTATCAATGACGCCAAAACCAGGTCTTGTTTGGGAAAGGGTTAAATTATCCAGGCCTTTGTAGATATTTACCTTATTCTGTTCTGGGCTAAAGGTATTACTGGAAAACAAACAAACACAGGTATTATGATGAAAATCAAAATATATGATGTATGTCTTCACATCATGAGATTCCCCCTTTCCTGCTTGAAACCTATATTTTACTTTTAATTACGTCCTGGTATACATCACATGACCAAACATGAAATTTAGCAATGAACAAGAGCTGTCTCTTGCGACTATCAAGTGCTGAATAGTGAAAAATTCTAAGTCCAAAAAGGGTAAAAATTCAATTAAATAAAATGTCAGAGAAACAAATCTCTGCCTAGAGGCTGATATCAAGGTCACTATAGCATGTGCAAAGTTTGAAAGCAACAGTAGTTACAGAAAAGAAGTTATCACAGATATATGAAAGTTGCACATAAAAATTTAACTTAAGGATTTATAAGTCCAAAAGGGTAAAAATTCCACTAAATTACATGTTAGAGTGATGAATCTTTGCCTATAGGCTGATAATATGGTCACAGAGGCATGTGCAAAGTTTCAGAGCAAAAGCATGAGTAGAAACAGAGATTTGACAAACTTGCACATGAAAAGTTCACCAAAGCATTGTAAACGCTGATGCCAATGCTGATGTCCGGGTGACCAGAATAGCCCCACTATTCTACAATAAGTCATGCTAAAAAAGTAAAAAGATCATCTGTGAACACTTTAAAAATTAAAAAAAAAAAATGAAACTAATATCAATCTACATTTTAAAGGGATGCATGCTTGATATTCCTTGCATCATTAACCCTTTTCCAAACTACAAAATTCCAGGATGGTTAAACCATGAAAGTAAAAAGAAAGATCAACAACAGAAATTTTGTATGATAAGGTCACCTGCATTTTTCTGTTTTTCTTTGTTATGCTTTCCAAAGCCCTGTTAAGTGGATACATGAATTAAAGGTTTCATTTAGGAAAGAGTTGAAATACAATATGTAACTTTGGTATACCTTTGTTGTGAGTAGTCTTTAAATGTTTTCCTGCCTCTTCCAGATTGATTTCTGTACATATTAATTTCATCATCACAGAAATCATACACAGATTTAACTGCTGGAGCTGACACAGATTTTGCTGCTAGAGTGGACACAGATTTAACTGATGGAGCCGACATATAGCTTTCATTTCTGTGCCTTTCATCATAGCTAGTCATAGGATCTGTCCTTACTTCGCTGTCAGAGTTGGTGTTTGAAGTTGTTTTGGGTTTTTTGGCCTGACCTCTCTTCTTTCCCTTCCTTTTCCTACCTGGTGCCTTTCTCTTTCTGGAAGCACTTTGTTTTGTTTGATTAGTGTCTGCACTTAGACTATGATCAGTAGCCTGTGTACTTTGACTAGAGCTAGATGGTAACTGGTCATGTTGTGAGTCTGTGTGTCCAGAATTACCTCCCCTAAATGGCAATGTGACTGCCGCTGTAGTTGGGACAATAGTAGAGCTTCTGTTTGGGATGGCTTTGGCCATGGCAGCTTGTCTCTGTGGGTGAACAGTAGCTACTGGAGAAGGATTGGTGCGACCAAATAATGTTTTACTGTTCCATCTGGTACTTTGAAACGGTCTTGGAGACAGAAAGTCTACTCTCTTCTTAAACATGGGTCCAGTTTGTTGTCTAGGTTTATCTCGATCACAGTTTTCATCATAAACATTTCCCATGCTAGGACCTCCATAAGCAACATGTCGCTTGATTTCATGATCATCTGTGTCTTTAGATTTCTCTCTCTGGCTTTTAATCTCTTCCTCAAGTCTCTTGATTTCAGACTGATGATTGTTATGAAGCTTGTTCAGCTGTTCCTGTATATGTTTTGGAACATTTTCATTCTCCCAAGCCATCTTGGTGACTTCCTTTATCTCTTGAAGTTGAGCTTTATTGTTCTCCATGAAGTCCAGCTGTTGATTTTTGAGGCTGTTGAAGTTATCTTGTAGACTCTTTTCTAAATCATCCTTATGCTTCTTGAGACTTTCCTGTAATATATACAAATAGAATGACGTTAAAAGGTACAGAAAAAAAACATCAAGACAAAACCCAACCAGTAAAAAAAAACACCATTAAAATTGGCAAGGTGGACAAAACCTCACCTGCCTTATAACTTATTTATTTTTCAAGTTATCTAAGAATAATGATGTAATTGTTCACTAAAACAAAAAGGTTATATTTAATCAAGTCTTACAATAGTAATGTTTTGATATGTTCTTTTCTTATCATTTTTGTTGTTTGATTTTCCAAAGTCTTTTCCATTAAGAAGGTCAAAACTAGGTATTACTCCAGAAAGGGTAAATTACCTGACAATGTTTTACAAAATGATCAGACTGTTGTTTTGCTGTATTTTTAACATGGTTTTCCATCTGTTTGTGCTGGTTCTGGGTTTTGGAGATCAATTCAGAGTGACCATCCTGTATATCACGCAATGTCAAGAAGTCTGACTTCTGGAATGCATTTTCTATACCTGTTATGAAATAAGGATATAGTCTATGATTACCATGTATTACCGGTATGTGCAAAATTTTGCAAACTAAACCTTTACAAGAAGCCTTAAGGGTAAATCATCTTGTTCATTATAAGTGGATCTTTAAAAAGTTGTGCATATCAAATATACAATTCTGCTTCATCGTACAAAGGAGGGGCTTTTAAAATCAACATAAATGTGTGGTGGTGTTACTGTATGTTGTGAATATGTTGAATTAGAGAATATTTTCAGAGAGCTGAATAAAAAGATCAAGACTTGATGACACATACCTTGTTTGAGACATTGTTCTAAGTCTCTAGTTTGTTTTTGATGAAAGTTTTGCATCTGATTCCTATAGAAGTTCTCCATATCTCTCTTCTGTCTGTCAAAGTCATCTCTCACTTGTACAATCTCATCTATCAACCTTTATAAGAAAAAAAATAAAACAAGTATAACAAGAATTCCTTTTCCAAGCAACAACATTTTGGATTGTTCTAATTTGAAAGCTGCTAGATACTAGACAATATACCCTGATAAAGATAGTGTCTGTGTACAAAAACCACAGAAAATATAGAGGAAAAAGGAGAAGATGCTGGTCATCTGCAGTTTCTTCTTTTGTCTCTATGATTGTCCCAAGCTTTACAATCAGATAGACAAAACTAGGCCTTTGTTCTAGGTTTAGGAAAGGGTTAGAAGCAAAATCTTGCAGCTTTTGAGACAACTATGGATCCAGATCAGCATGAACCCAAGATCAATGTTGGTCTTAAATGCCATAAACACCCTTATTTCCCAACCCTAGCTCAAATGTTTAAATCATTAACTCATTGCAACATCTTACTTAGTAATGTTCTCTGCAGCTTAACATTGTCCACTGACTGAGATCTGTAAATACATAGAGTCTTTAGCAGAAATGCCTTATATTATTACTGTTTATGAGATTGTACAATTTGTACATTCAATAACTTACACATTCCATTCTTCTTTTGCCTGAATGTTTTTTACAACTGTTGCATGTTTTTTTTCCAGGAAGGATGCAAAAACCATGTATTGTTTGGGAAAGGATTAATTTTAATTTGAAATGTTACCTTTTTTCCACATCATGTAGCTGTCTTTGGTTGGTGTATTTCATGTCCTGAAAGATCTTGTTGCCATCCTCGTGTGACGTTTTCTTATTTTGGTTCAACTCTTTTACAATACTCAGTTGTTCTTGAGTTGTCTCTATGACATGCTAGGATATTGGAAATGAAACAAAATAGTACAAATCATACATTATTGCCTTTCCATAATGACAAACTTTGAGACACTTGAAATAAAGCAAGAGGATCATGATGGTCCTTAATCACTCACCTGATCCTAGATAGTGTGAAATTTTCAGAAAATCACATTGTCATCAAGTTTAAGTTGCATTATTTAAAATGAGAGATAATGACCAAGCTGATTATTGCATCTATGATCTTATGGGTCTTGAATGATAATTATTCATGGATATAACAGTGAAAATTAAGTCCAAGAAAACAGCAATTTGTCAAGAGCGCAAAACATATCTGGTTGCTGATTCTATTTCACAGTCTAAATTTCCTTCCATAACATTACACTTAATAGTACACAAAATATAAGCTAAAATTAACCTCATATTGAATACTTTTAAAACAAGAGCCGTCACAGACGGATTATGCTCCCCGAATAAGTGTTTGTCACAAAATAAAAACTGTTATACAATAAGCCCCCTTTTCCCATGACAGCCTTTTTGTACACACATTATTTATAAAATATGGTCTAGAACATCCTATTTATTACATAAGTACAAAATTTCATTAAATTCTGCCCATTAGATGAAAAGAAATTAGAGAAAAACTAATTTTTACACTAAGGCCCCTTTTTCCATGACGCAGCTTCAAATTAAGAAACGGAGAAAAAGGTCCCTAGGTATTATCCCAGGGAATTCACATGTGAAGTTTCATTGAATTTGGTCCTAGGGTTGCTGAGATCTGGCTGTGGACGGACGGACGGACGGACACACGGACGGACGGACAGCCGGACGGACGAACGGACGGACAGACAGCATGGCGACTATATGCTCCCCCGAAATTTTTTCGGGGAGCATAAAAAATTAACTTAATTAGGTCTTTGATCCACCTACTTGTAGTTTCTTCTCCATCTGTTGGTGTTGATCACCCACAAAGTTCTTCATCTTGTCAAACATCAAGGAATAGTTGTCTTCTATGTTAGAGTTGGTTTTCTGTTGTTTTAGTGTTTTAATCTCCTCTTCTTTCTACAAAGATTTTATCATTGTCTTCAAATGAGTACCCATAACATAGGAATGAACCCTTTCTCAATGAAAGAATTTGCACCTTCCGAAATTCGAAGGAATTGCAGATGACAAAAGTAATTTGATTCCCAGACTTTTAGATAGGATAAAAAGATTTTCATCTTGTCAAACAACAGGGAATAGTTGTCTTCTATATTGGAGTTGGTTTTCTGTTGTTTTAGAGCATTAATCTCCTCATCTTTCTACAAATATTTTTTCCTTGTGATGCTGAATTAAACCATTTCTTAATGAAAAAATTTGCTCATGTCCAAATTCAAAGGTGTTGCAGAAGACAAAATTATTTTGATTCTCTGATAAAAAAAAAAAAACCAAAAAAACATTTTCTTCCTTTTTAGATATTTTCCATAGCTTTATTACTTAAGTCCTTCAAGATAAGTCACTGTTTGGGAAATGTTTAACCCTTTCCCAAACAAGACCTGGTTTTGACGTCCCATGAAGAAATGGTTTGGAAAAACATTGAGACAAAAGAAGAAACTGCTGATAACCAGCAGTTTCTCCTTTTGCCTCAATATTTTCTTAGCTATATTGTACGCAAAAGCAACCTTGATTAGCATTCATTTTGTCGTCTGCAGCAGCTTTTGAATTGGAACACCCTCAAATTTTGCCGTTTGAGAAAGGGTTAATTCAGAAAGCAGGTAGTGTAGAACAAGGTCATGATGCATGTAATTGCAGACTGGTCTTGTTCCATGCTGCTTACCAAAGTGTGCAATGATTAAAAATTATATCTGCATTACATTCTGATTCAGGCCACAGTTTTTTTTTAAACAAGGTGAAGTGACAAGGAACATTTTGAAAGCCTCACTTTATGCTTTGACAGGTTCAGATGATAAAAATATATGTCCATCTCTGGTGGCGTATAAAAACTTTACATAAAAATTGCAGTCTGTGACCAATCTAACAATGTATTGTGTAGGCAAATGTTAATATGTTGCTTTATGTAGTTAAAACCTTTCTCAAACAAGGAATTGTTTACATGTTCATAATAGAAAAGTCTTCTGATGGCATTACGGCAAAAGAAGAGAAATATTGATAACCAGCATTTTCTCCTTTTGTCATAACATTTTCCAGTTTTTCCTATGCAATATTTCATACAAATCCTACCAACACCAACTTTGTTGTATGCAGCAGCTGTCAAATTGATACAGTCTAAACTTTTGCAGTTTGGAAATGGGTTAAACCTACTTTTAGTAATTCCCTTTCCAAAGAATGAATTTTCTGCAGATGGTTTTCCTTTTCTTCCACAGCCTTCAGTATCTTGGTACTACTTTCATCAAAACTGGTAGCCACTATACACATTTTAAATGGGAATAACATGAATTAATGCAGTTAACATGTGTATTTTTCAAAATCATATAACTCAAATGCAAAAAGCAGTATAATTCTAGAGCAGAATTCTATTTAAGAGAAAATATCTCATTCAGAGGAAGCTTATGGGAAACAATGACAATATTCTGCAAGAACCAAATCATCTGCTGAATTATATCGTCGGTGGGGAGTCAAAACCTTGTAACTACAGCTTGAAAAAGCTGGAGTTACGAGGTTTTGACTCCCCACCGACAATATTTTGGTGCGAGATTTTTCTTCAATTAACCCATTACCACACATTGACACATTTAGACATGCAATTTCTTCATTTCCAACAATGTGTTCTACCAAAAAAGGTAAAAAAAAAAAGTTGCTTGAAACTGTTGGTTAAGATAATTTGAGCTAGATTTTGGGCAGAAAAATGAGAGAATCTTCCCAAATATCACTTTAAAATGATCTATTAAAAAAGCCTGGACATGACAATGATGTGTTTTGACTCGACTAATAGGAAAAGGCTGGGAAAAAATTGACACAAAAGAAGAATAACTTATTAACCAGCCTTTTCTATTTCTCTTTTTCCCTTAAAATATTCTAGGCTATATTGTTTGTACAAATCATATCTTTATTAGCACCCATTTTGTCATCTGCAACAGCTTGCAAATTGTGACACAACAGATTTTTGCCATTTGGCAAAATATTAACCCATTACCTAACGGCAAAATTTTATACTTGTCCGAATTCAAAGATGTTGCAGACGACAATTTAAAGTCAATGAAACTCAACATTTTTTGTATTTTTTTTTTATAGAAAACATAGTAGGAAATGAAGAAATTGCTTGTTACAAGCAATTTCTTCATTTTCCACATTGTTTCCCAAAGTCATTCTCTTATAGGGAGTCAAAAAGAGTCTCTATGTGGTAATGGGTTAACACTACCCACAAAAAAATGTTACATATTCTGAACACTTACACATTCGGACTGAGTTTTGTAGATCATCTGTTTTATTATCGTCAGATTCTCTAAATGATACAAGACTGCATTTGACCTAAAAACAAAAGAAAATTATATCATAGAATTCCATTTGAATTTCTGTAAGTAAGAAAATAAAATAAAAATATGAAGAAATAAATCTTTTCAATCATTTAGGAAAAGAGTTATAGATTTTTTTTAATACTAAAGCCACTGTTCATGACAATCTCATATTTTCGACATACTCTTATGCTGAACTATTCCTTTTTATAGAGTTAGAAATGTCTTAACCCTTTCTGGAAAACTAAGTATTTGCACTTTTTATATGTGAATGATGATTCAGGGGACAAAATAGATGCTGATAAAGAAAAGATTACTAATATTCCAAACTTACATGTACTTAAAAATTTTGAATTTATTTACTATGATCTTCTTGCACTAGTTTTAACTTTCTTTTCGAATGTGTATGAATTTAACAATATGTATAAATGCAATTTTGAAAAAAAAGTAATCTTTGGGTTAAATATCCTAGTATTTAACCATTTCCCAAACAAGAACACTTTCAGGTGGTCCAATTCGAAAGGTGACACATGACAAAATAGGTGTTAATTACAGTACAAACAAGATGTGTTGGTGAAATACAAATGCCCCCGAAATGGCCATTTTTGTAAAATGTTAAGTTTCCATTGAGTAAAGGGTTGATAATGGTTAATGGATGACCTTGAGGAAGGTCAAATTGCATGGAACAGATAGATATCATTGAAAGGAAGTTGCATACCAAATTTGAGCTTTGTATGTCAAATATTTTTGGAGAAAAGGCAAATGTTAAGTTTTCGGACAGACAGACAGATGGACGTACGGACAGACAGACGGACACAAGTTAAACAATATGTCCCCAATCTCTTGATACGGGGGCATGAAAATATTGAGGCAAAAGCAGAAAATGCTGATTAACCCTTTCCCAAACGGCAAAATTTTAGGGTGATCCACCTCAAATACTGCTACAAATGATAAAATGGATGTTATTTAAGATAAGATTTGTGTACAATATGCCATAGAAAATATTGACATAAAAGGAGAAACTGCTGGTTATTAGCAGTTTCTTCCTTTGTTTCAATGTTTTCCCAAGCCTTTTCTCTTAGGGACGTCAAAACTAGGTGTTGTTTGGGAAAAGTTTAACAGCATTTTCTTCTTTTTGCTTCAATATTTTCAATAGCCTTTAGGGACATCAAAACCAGGTCTTGTTTGGGAAAGGGTTAAGAAAAATAAATAGAATTAGATAGTACCTCATCTGAGCATTCCTTCACCATCTTTACAATACTTCCAAGCAGATCTCTACAACATATTGAAACATTTGACAGAAATTTCACAACAATCAACGTGATCATGATGGAGAATAATATGACACAACAATTTCAGAAATACCCAAAATTATGGTTGGTCATCGAAAAGCTTTCTATCAGCTGATTTTGAAACAATTCTTACCATTCAGAATATCTCAAAATTGTTCCACCTTCTCTGCTTCAAACCTTTTGCAAATTGGTTGTATTATAACAGAATTATTAAAAAAATATTGAAAATATCATGTCATGCGATTCCCTGCGTTGATGATATCGATTGACCAATTCCTGCTTTCAATCAAAATATCCATTGACTGAATGAGTCATTATATCACATGTATGTTAAACAACTTCAAACACTGATTTCTCATATTCATCATCAAATGTGTGCTATGGAACCCCAACATTGTGCAGAATGGTAGGAATTGCTCACTTTGTATTTTGAAATATATCAGTATTCATCATGTCAGCATCCCTACCTATGATCAAGTTGTAATTTGGGTCATTTCATGTAAAATTTGTATTTTTTCTGTAAATTTGTAAATGATTCAGTTAACCCTTTCTCAAACAGCATTTAAGTTAAACTTGCCCAAGGAGTTCCAGACAACAAATTTCATTATGATAAAGACAGAATTGATTAACGTAAAATGAAGCCTCAGAAAATATTGAGGTAAAAGGAGTAAATGCTCATTATCACATTAATGCACATTGTTCCAACATACCTTTCATCTCTTTCTTTTGCTTTAGCTTTCTGTGATACAATGGACATATAACTAGGCACTTTTATTGAGTTTTGGCTGGATGAATTGTGAACCATGGTTTTACTCCCCCTACCATTATTCATGTTTTTCATGTTGTTAACTCTTCCCCGTCCTCTACCACCAAACAATGAAGGTTTCGCAATGTATTTTTCATATACTGGAGTCCTTTTATATCCCTATAAAAGTATTCAAAAAGTAACTGAATAAACTGCCAAACAAATAATTGCTGATTTTTATATCTACCGGTATATAATAAAAGCCTTAAAAGGCATTGAGAAAAATGAGGAAAATGTTGATATAATATCAGTGATTCACATATTAAGGACAGATCCTCCAGTTGTTACTGCGCAACTTACTGGGCATATCCTAAATAACGAAATAAAGCTGTTTCAGTAACTGGCCTTTTCAGCAAATGCATTTTTTACATTAAGTTAATGTTTGGTTGATAAATGACAAGACCATTTTCGGTTATTTCAATTTTCTCTGTTTGGTCAATTAAAGTGTAATAGTACTCGGATGGTACATTTTGCTTTCTGTTACGCGTTCAACATGTGACGTTAGCGATAGGAAATGGAGCAACAAAAGCAAAGTGGCGTCGTTATGAGCTAGCCCGCTTCAGATGGACACAAAAGACGACACTTTTTATAATCTAAAGCTGGTAATAAGGAAGAAAATGGATAAAAGTAGTGAAACAATTTCGGACAGAGCTGCAAAAAGTTAACCAAATTTTACTTATAACTAAGAAAAACGCTTGGTTTGATATATTTTTCTTTTTTTGTTTTTGTAGGTATGACCAAGCACTATGTCTATACCAAAAAAGAAAAAATTCTTACCGCTGGAATATTTTTTATTATCAGAAACGTTGCAAAAAAAGAGCAATTTCAACAACTTTTGAAATAATGTTTTACTAAAAATTTCAAAATCATCATTTAATTTTCCCAAATTAATACTCATTTAGACAGAATAAATCATATTTAACACAATAAAGACTTATATATGTAATCCTAGACATTTCGAACACCCTTTTTGTGGGTATTTAAGTGACACCTCATTTTTGCAATTTTAGACAAGAGTAGTCTCCCTTCAAATCCAATATCTTTTTAATTCGCTTGGTGACCTATAGTTTTTAAGTCATTTTTTAACTTCTCAAATATTAAAATATCAGTACAGAAAAAATGAAAAAAAATCTTACCGTAGGAAATAAATGGAGGATCTGTCCTTAATCAATGACTCAGAACCTTTTTCCAAGCAACAAAACATTAGAAAATTGCAGTCAAATTTTAAAGGAGCAGCAGGTGGCAGAATAATTGTTATGAAATGTAAGACATGTGTAGGCTTTACAATGAGAGACGATGAGAGCGAAAGGGAAAACTCTGGTTATCAACAGATTCTTCTTATATCTCTCAATACTTTCTACTTTTTTTTTTAAACAGTGACATCAAACCAGGTTTGGTTCTAGGGAGAATAAAATTTATAACCTACATAACATCTGTCATTCAGGGATTGATTGAATGGGGTTTAATGCCGTTTTCAACTTCTATGGTCATATCACGCTGGCTGCAGCACCTATCCATGGATTCCTTACAAATCTCTCACCAGTACTTCTACTTCCACAAATTTCTTACCCAGCCTCCAGCTGCTTACCAAACAATTGTAAAACCATTTTTCGAGACAAATGTCACAAGAATCACAATCCAAGCCAGGACCTCATGAATAAGAGTCTGATGTGCTACCAACTGAGTAATTGCTGTGGCCTTGACATTTGGGAAATAGTTAATCTATTCATTATGCTAAAATGCAAATTTCATATACTCGGTGTTAATCACATATTAGATTTTATTTTGCATTTGCAACATGACTTTTCAAAATTAAGATTTTTGTTTGGTTTTAAATTTTGCCACAATGCATTGAATGCAAACATTTCCCACCAACTTTACACTTTAACATATGATCATCGAGTTAAGAGTAGGAGGTGCCATGAAAATTAAAAGCAGAGATAATTTCCACATTTATAAACAACTTTGACCAAGATCACCTCTGAGTTGGATCCCGAGTTATCCTCATTTTGTGAGTAGAACATCTGAGAATTGTCTTGAGAATTTTCTGAGAACATTTCAAACTGTGTACATTGAGCATTCTGCAGTTGTGAAAAATCACCAACACACTCTGTAGGGTACACATCCTGTGAGCTGAAGTAGAATTGAATCAAACTATTATCTGTATAATATTATCACTTAACGGTTAACCCATTACCAGACGGCGGAATTTTAGACTATACCAATTTTAAAGAAGTTGCAGACAACAAAAAAATTGATATCAAAAGAAGAAAGTGTGTATATTAAAGCTTAGAAAACATTGATGCAAAAGGAGAAAATACTGGTTATCAGCATTTTCTTCTTTTGTCCCAATGTTTTCCCAAACACTTTCTTAAAAGGATGTGGAAACCAGAGGTCTTTAGAGCAAGATTTCTTAAGATATCTCGAGATTTCCTAAGATATTTTAACATAAAGCATTCTTTAGATCAAGATTTTTAAGTCGTTCAATGGGAGGCGCCATTACTCTTTACTTCATGCAGAACCCTCAGTCAACTCTGTAGAAACGGTATAAAGAAAATTGACCGAGTGGTTCCGAACGCTCCATAATTTATAAACCGCGGTGTTCCAAATGCTCCATACTTTATACAAATGACGTCATTATGACGTCATTTGTATAAAGTAAGGAACATTCGGAACAACTCGGTGAAATCTCGGTCTGAAAAACGCTTTATCTAAAACATCTTAAGTAATCTTAAAATATCTCGGTCTAAAGAACGCGCCTCAGGTCTTGTTTTGGAAAGGGTCAAAACAGAACAATAAGTTTAGAATTGTG